>JAREIK010003610.1:165525-310525 GCA_029783825.1 Sapria himalayana | reverse complement strand
GCATAAAATTTAATATTATTTGATATTATTAATAATTTTTAAAATTCAATAAATTACTTAAAGTGAGAAGATAATTAAAATAAGTTATATTTATTATTTTAATAAAAACTTAATATTAAAAGCTAATAGTCAAAATATTACTATAACATCAAACATCTATGTATTTATTTATAAATATTAATTTATTTTCTTTTAACTTTATTAGAAAAATTATATTTATATTATATTTCAAGATTTTCAAATTTTATATTATTTATTTATTTAAAAGTTTTCTATAATAATAATTTTTTTATGTATAATAATATTAATTTTTACTAGTTTATTCATCAATTCAAATAATTTATAAAATATTTTCTATTTTATTATACAATGAATTAATTTATATTTATATTAGTAGAAATTTTAATATATGTTAATTTAATTTTTAAAATAAAGAAAAAGATTATTATACTTATTGAATTTATTATATAATGTTACTTTAATACAAATTTTTAAGTTTCTTATTTTAAAATTTTAGAAAATTTTTTTGTATAATTTTATAAAAAATTAATACATCATAAAAATAGTTAATTTAGTCCTTATTAATATATATAATTGTTTTTTGTATTATGCTATTTTTTAAATTATTTATTTATAATATAATTTTTTTATGATTTTACGAGAAGAATGTATGTTTCAAGGATTGCTCATCTATAGACCATTAACATACATTTAATAAACAAAATTAAATAAAATATTAAAACAAATAAAAAATAAAAAATATATATAATTAAATATTGGCTAGAGAAATGTCGTCGCTAAATCTGTAGCTAAATTACATATTTTATAAGGTAGGAAAAATTCGTCACTAATCATGGATTTTATTAGCAAGGGAAATTTCATCTCTAAATTCATAGCTAAATGATGGATTTTATTAGCAACGAAAATTCCGTAGCTAAATCAATCGCTAAATGATAAATTTTATTAGCAAGGGAAAATCCCTCGCTAAATCTATCGCTAAATAATGGTTGGTATTAGCGAGGGATATTCCGTCGCTAATTCGTCTCTAAATTCCCAACTTTTCTTGAGCGGAATTTACGAAAATTTTTCGTCACTAATCCATCGCTAATTCCATTTGTAAAAACCCCGCTTTTCTTGAACGAAATTTACGAAAATCTTCCGTAACTAATCCGTCACTAAATCTCCCACTTATTTAATTGAATTTATGAAAAATTTTCCCTCGCTAATCCGTTGCTTTTTTTTTTGAAAAAAAAAAATTAATCCTTTACTATTCCCTGGCTAATCCTTTGCAATTTAGCTAGGGAATGATCACTAGCTAAAATTCCCTAGCTAAAACAAATTTTTTTTGTAGTGTATGTTTTTCTCTGAGAAAAAGCTTGCGAAGCTTACGACACCATTCCAATATACATTAGTAGGTATGTTTTTGCTTGGAAGACCTGACTTTTAGAGCATTCAAGCTTTCTTTTACTCATTTAAACTACGGGCAGTAGTTAAACTTGCCCTCTTCGATAGCAAACATATTTTCCTCTAGCTTGAGGAAGAAGATTTTTTAAGGCTATGGTTAATGATGCAGTGGCTAATATCAGAACTCCCTATGCAAATTTTCAAGTGGGTGCCAAGCTTCACTCTTTTAATAGAGTCCTCGAGGGCCCTGGTATTGTTTTCATTCCTACAATTCCCCTTTCATTTATTCAACAAACATTCTCTTTTCTCAATAGCTCACTATTAGGGTATACCTTGGTGTATGGATGAACCCATGGCCTATATTACTAGGCCGAGTGTGGCTAGATATGTGTGGAGGTTAAACTTGTTAGCCTCTCTTCCACAAAAAGTGTGGGTGGGAAATGATGTAGTTAACAGCTTTTGGCAGCCCATAATCTCATAATTTTCCCCTAGTTACTACCCATTTAGCTTTAAAATGGCACTCAAGGAAACTCAATGTTTGGCAGGAAGAAAACATAAGGGAAAGGATTCATATTCGCTAATAGAGAGAAAAGGGAGAGTTAGAACTTGGGTCAAGAGGGGGTAGTATGAGGGGAACCTAGGAAGTGATAACTGGGAGGGTGAGAAAGTAGGAAAATTGGAGAGGCAAAGTGAGAGAGAGAGGGAAGGTGAGAGAGAGAGAGAGAGGGAAGGTGAGAGAGAGAGAGAGAGAGGGAGAAGCTTGCTGAAGGGAAAGGTGAGGTAATATTAATGGAGAGAGAAAGGGCAAAAGAGAGGGGCTTATATGAGATAGGTGAGAGGGAGGAAGGAAGGGATGGGATTGGAAAGGGCAGCCAGGGGGGGAGTTAAAAGGGGGGGAGGGGGGAAAGGTGGAAAAATTTGAGGATGAGAAACCCATTAATGCTAGAGAGAGGTAGTTAGAAAGGGTAGAAAAAAGGGGGGAACAATGAGAAGAGTTGAGTATAGACAAGATTTTTGAAAAAAACTAATATAAAAGGGGTAGAAAAATGGTTGGCAGCATGGGCAGGAAAAAGGGATGAAAAAAGTAGGGAACATAAAGAGGAGAAAGGAGAAAAGAAGAGAGAAGGAATTAGAAAAAAAGATAGAAGAGTATAATTAGTCGGAGGATGATCTCTTCACGGAAGAGGGGTCAGAGGCCAAAAGTTGGTCAATAGCTAGTAGAATAAATGGAATAAATATGCTAGATCGAACGAAACCACAAGATGATGTGGCAATATATAAAAAGAAGTTGGATAAAGAAGAGCCCTATTGGGGAAAATGCAATGGAAGTAATTAAAATTATGGGAATGTGCTTCGAAAATGAATAGGTTCAACCAAGCTCAAGCAAACCACCAAGAAATAGGAATAAATACCTAAACATAAAATACGAGCCTAAGTGCCCTACTAGAGCACAATGTCATGAACTTAGTCTTTTTGCTATGTTTTCCTACTGCACTTAGACAACTTAACCCATTTATGTTATTAAGTCAGTCTTACTTTCACCTTGCTTGTTATGCTTGGCATCTATCCATAACTTGGAAGCAAAGAGAATTTGAGAAAACACTTGAAAATAAAGAAAATATTTTATTGAATAATGAAATCTTACAAGAAACTCTCAACTTGGTGGGTTACAAATGAGACCACCTCCAACTTAAATAGATGCATTGGGAAGGATCTAGAACCTTTAAAGGTTCCCTATAAGTCTAGAAAATTCTAAAATAATCTAGGATAATCTTTTTCCTTCCATATAAGTGTGGACTTTTTCATAATCTTCTAGAACATTTTGCATTCTTTGAGTGAGGGTATGACTTTTTCCCCCACCGATGCTGTAGACCTCTGTCAATTTTTCTACCTAAAACTACTCGATCTATTTTTGAAACTGCCACAAATTGTTAACTGGCTCCCAACTGGCTTCACATTCTGGTAGTCCCCTCCATTTTACTAAGTATTCTTTGTTGGGCCGAAAGTTGATCTTCCCGAGGTCTCGATCCACCATGATGTAGTCAACCTCCTTATCATAGAAGGTCACTACTACTGTGGGTGCCCTCATGGAAACTCTTTGGCCTGGATCTTCTTTATCTTCGTGATAAAACTTTAGATTTCTAACATGGAAGACATAATGAATCTTCAACCTTGGTGGTAACTCAACTTTATAAAAAACCTTACCAACTCGTCCAAGTATAGGAAAGGGGCATTCATACTTCCTCACAAGTCCCTTGTACATCTTTCGAAGGGACTTGAATTTTTGCGGTAGAAGCTTGACAAGCACTAAGTCTCCGACTTGAAATTCTACATGTCTTCTTTTATTATCAGCCCATTTCTTCATCCCCTTAGCATTCTTTCTTAAGAATGAGCATGCTATATCAGCTTGCTCGTGCCATCCCTTAGCAAATTTGTAGGCTGATGAACTCCTCCCTATGTATTCTCTGGCTAGGGTGTGAGGAGTCATTAGTTGTTGTCCCATGACTATCTAGGATTTACTCCTACTAGCTGTCTCATTTCTATGTAGACTGTAGGAGAACTAAGCCACATCTAGCAATTTGGCCCAGTCAGTCTGATTGGCACTCACAAAGTGCCTCAAGTATAGCTCTAGTAATGCATTCGCCTATTCTGTCTGTCCATCAGTCCAAGGATGAAAGCAAGTAGAAAAAATGAAGTTCCGTGCCCATGAGTTTGAAGAGTTCCATCTAAAATTTTCCAGTAAAGCATGGGTCCCGATCACTAATGATAACCTTCGGTAGCCCCCAATACTTTGCCATGTTCTTAAGGAATAGCTTGGCTGTCTCTTCTGCAGTGCAATCTTTAGGGGCTACTATGAATGTAGCATACTTTGAAAATTTATCCACTACCACTATGATAGATCCATTTCCCTCTGATTTGGGTCGACCAATAATGAACTCCATAGTGACACTTTCCCAAGGTTGCTCTGTCATAGATAGTGACTCTAACAGTCTCTTGGGAAAATGTTGCTCCACTTTATCATGTTGACACACAAGACAAGTCTTCACATAAGTCTCTACATCATTCCTTATCTGTGGCCAGTAGTAGACAGACTCTAGTAGTACCCTTGTGTGTCATTGCCATAGGTGTCCAGTCCATTTGGAGTCATGACACTCCTTGATAAGATTTCTTCTAATGCTTTCTCACTTTGGCACATAAAGTCACTTTCCTTTTGTGTAGAGCAAATCATCCTCTACCCAAAACTGCCTAGTCTTTCTCTCGTGAGCCAATGTTATGATACTCTTGGCCATTGCATCATGTTGTAACCCCTCCTTTATGAGATCTACCATCTCTTCATGAGGCTGGCTAGTCATGGATGCTAACTCTACTTTGCGCCTCAATGCATCAGCTACATGATTGGCTATACCTGGCTTGTACTCCAACATGTAGTCAAATCCTGCTAGGAAGTCTTGGCACCATGCTTTCTTGGGACTTAGTTTCTTCTGGGTCTGAAAATAGTTAGTAGCAATATTATCTATCTTCACTACAAAGTATGATCCTAACAAATAGTATCTCCTTGTCCGCAAGCAATGAATGATTGTCGTCATCTCCTTCTCTTGGACCGTGTACTGCTTCTTTGTGTCATTGAGCTTGTGGCTTTCAAAAGCTATGAGGCATTTCTCCAGCATAAGAACCCCTCCAATGGCAAAGTCAGAAGCATTTGTGTGTACCTCGAACACCTTAGTATGGTCAGGTAGTGCCAATAACAACTCATTCATTATATCCTTCTTCAAGTCTTCAAAGAATTGTTGGCAATTTTCATCCCATGTCCATGCTTTACCCTTCTTGAGAAGGTCTGTTAATGGAGCTGCTTTTGCTAGGTATCCATTGATGAACCACCGATAATAGTTAACTAGGCCCAAGAAAGACCTTAGTTGTGGCACCTTAGTAGGGGGATCCATTCCTGAATGGCTTTGATCTTGGTTTCATCCATCATGAGCTTGCCACCCTTGATGCGGTGTCCCAAGAAGCCCGCCTCCTCAAGGGAAAAGAAACATTTCTCTTTCACATATAACTCATTTTGCCTTAGTAGTCGTAACACCTTCCTTAGATGATTAACATGCTCTTCCAAGGTGTTGCTATATATAACAATATCATCTAGATATACCAATACAAATTTATCCAAAAAAGGATGGAATATCTTGTTCATCAGAGTGCAAAATGCAAAGGGTGCATTTGTAAGACCAAAGGGCATCACTAGGAACTCATAAGAGCCATACTTTGTTACACACGTGGTCTTTGCCTCATCTCCTTCAGCTATCCTTACTTGGTAGTACCTCGATTGAATGTCTAACTTAGTGAAATATCGTGCTTTACCAAGTTGGTCAAATAAATCAGCAATAAGAGGAATGAGATACTTGTTCTTGACCGGTATCTTGTTGAGCACCCTGTAATCAATGCACATCTACAGTGACCCATCATGTTTCTTTTGTAATAAGGCCAACGCACCAAATGGAGCCTTAGATAGTTGGATGAATCCGGCATCCAATAATTCCTTCAGCTGCCTTCCTAATTCCTCTAATTCTTGGGGTGTCATGCGATAGGCCCCATTAGAGGGGGTTTTAGCCATGGCTACAACTCGATTCTGTGATATTCTTTCCTCTTGGGTGAGAGCCTTTTGGGGGGCTCTGGTGGCATTATATCTTTGAATTCGTCTAACACCTTCATGACTTTCATGGACATAGAATTTCTCTTAGGGTCACTAGGGTCTTCCTTAAAGGTCGCCAAGTAGGTCAACTCATTCTTTTTCAACCCCTTCTCCAATTGCATAGCCGACAACATTAGCATTTAAGTTTTACCTTTGATGATTGTGGAAACCATGCATGGAGCACCCTCTTCTAAGATAGCCATAAAATGTAGAAAAGGTATAGACACAACTTTTACTTGGTGAAGAAATCCATCTCGATCACTATCTGGAAATAATCCATGGGTGCCACCCTAAAGTTGACCTTGCCTTCACAAGGCTCAATCCTCATGGTCACCTCGCAAGCTATTCCGTGTGTTGGCTTGGAAGTAGAGTTTTCTGCCTTGAACCATCCTACTTCATTGATTGTTGAGAGCTTGAGCCTCCCTGCCTCCTCCTTTGAGACAAAGTTATGTGTGACACCGGTATCTATCATGGCCTTAGAAGACACCACATTCACCTTGGCCTCCATGTATATAAGTCCCCTACTTTGAGGCTTCACCTTAGCTTGATTGAACATGAGGGTATTTAATAGCTGCATTGTCCCCATGTGAGAGGCATCATCTTATTGTTTAATCTCCCTCTCGATCATGAAATTTTGAGCCTTTCTTTTAGGACATTCACGTGCCCAGTGTCTTCCATCGCACAGGAAGCAATTTGTTTTTGGCTTGAAATCCCTATGCTTATCCCCACCGTTGCCTTCTTTGTTGGTAGAAGTCGCTCTTGGTCCTTCACTAGCATTATAGCTTTTGTATCCCCTATCTCCCCCACCTTTGGCATGGCTACTCTTGAAGGATGGCTTGGTTTGAGAAGTGTCTCCCCTTCGGAAATCCATGAGTGACTCTGCTACTACTATGACCATGGCTAAGACTTGGACACCACATCTCCTCAATTCTTGCTCAACCCAGCCTTACAGGTTCTCCATAAAATTGAAGAGGAGTTCTTTCTCATTTATATCATGAGCTTTGAGCATCAAGGAAGAGAACTCCTTAACATAGTTTCGAATAGATCCTGTGTGCTTGAGATGCCGGATCTTTCTGCGAGCTATGTATCCCACATCTTCTGAATAAAACTACTTTTTTATCTCTCTCTTGAAATCGACACATGTGTCTATGGTGCATATCCCTTTTTCTATCTCCATAAATTTTCAATGCCACCATAGAGTAGCATTATCAGTGAGATAGAGAGTAGCAATATGTACCTTTGTTGTCTCATCAGTTAGTGATATTGCCTCAAAATATCTCTTCGAGTGCCACAAATAATTGTTTAACTCTTTAGCATCCCATTTTCCCATTTAAGTGTGAGGCTTTGGCACATCCACACTTTGGGCCTCATGAGTAAACATAACCTGAACTGACAATGTAATCTTGTAGATTGTCACTTCTTGTTTCAACTCCTCCTCATGCTTGGTCAAGGCATCCACCCTTGATTTTAAGCTAGTGAGCATGTCCATTACCTTTATAAACTTTTCATGCGACACCACTGGGATTGGCGAGCCTTGCATCCCCTCTTGAAGGTCTAGGATCTGTATCTTGAAATCTTCCATGACATTATCCATGCTTTGCTCCATGAGATCAAATCTCTCCTTGGTGTCTGCCATGGTGACCTCTAACTAGGTCACTCGACTGTCCAAGCTTGTGAGAGGATAATGAGACTTGTCCTTCTTACCCCTTCTCTTAGCGGGAGGGTCAAGGTTCCTTCCCCGAACATGGTCGGCAATTTCCTCCTATTGAGAGCAAGACATCATATCCACCAAGTTACTCTCACACATTGCAACCTCGGCTCCAATACCAACTATCACGGACTTAGTCTTTTTGCTAAGTTTCCGTGCACCACTTCGAAAACTTAACCCATTTATGTTGTTAAGTTAGCCTTACTTTCGCATTGCTTATTATGCATGGCATCTACCCACAACTTGGAAGCAAAAAAAATTTGAGAGAACACTTGAAAATAAAGAAAACACTTCATTGAATAATAAAATATTACAAGAAACTCTCAACTTAGTGGTTTACAAATGAGGCCACCTCCTCCTTAAATACATGCATAGGGAAGGGTCTAGAACCTTTAAAGGTTTTCTATAAGTCTAGAGAATTCTAGAATAATCTAGGATAACCTCTTTCCTTCCATACAAGTGTGGACTTCTTCATAATCTTCTAGAATATTTTGCATTCTTTGAGTGAGGGTGTGACAATAAGCTAGATTCACATAGATGGATAAAATACTATATTGGAATATTTGAGGAGTAGCCAATGCTCCTTCGATAAATAGACTCAAAAAACTCATCAGTATACTTATATTTAAAATTATTGTATTAGTGGAGCCAATGGCTAACATAGATCAATTAGAAAACCATAGAAAGATGGTGGGCCAAGACAAGACTTTTACTAATTCTAATGGAAAGTTATGAATTATGTGGGATAATAAAATAGATATCAAAATTTTAAAAGAAGCTAACCAAATAATTTGTTTCAGAATAAAAAAATAGTCAGTGATTATATTTTCAATGCTGTATGCAATGAATGCGAAGGAAGATAGGAAAATGTTATGGCAAGAGATGAATGAGTTAGCCGCAAATAATTTGCCTTGGATCATTTGAGGAGACTTCAATGTGATAAGAAACTCTAGTGAAGGGAGAGGGAGTAGACCTCTTGATCTTGCAGCAATAACATAGTTCAATGAGGCTATTGCAAATGCAAATTTAATGGAGGTAGATTTTCTGGGTTCAATGTACACAAGATATAATAACTGGAAGGGAAGAGGAACAATATGGTCTATACTAGATATGGTATTGTATAATGAAAATTGGATCGATAAGTTCGAAGGAGTAAGGCTTAAGTACATAAATAGAACTTGTTCGGATCATTGCCCACTCCTCCTAACAGTCCAAAAAAGTGAAGGAGACAAAGAGGTTTTAAATTTCAAAATATGTAGAAATTGCACAAGGACTTTGATAGGGTTGTCAAATATTCATGGGCAAAGCCAGTATCAAGAAATCCTATGAAAACCCTAGGAATAAATTTGCGTAGTCTAAGTTCAGCTCTTGGGACATGGAATAAGGAGCTTGGACTTAGGCTTCACATGTAAGAAGTTTTTTGGAAACAAAGGGCAAGAATAAAGTGGCTAAAAGATGAGGAGAGGAATACTGAATTATTCCATGATATGGCAAAAATAAAATTCAAAAACAGAAAATAAAAGGGTTAAAATCTGTGAATCGAGAATGGATAGAAAAGGAGGAAGAAATACAAAATGAGATCGAAAAATTTATTAAAAGCCATTTATGTGGGTGAACGGTACAAAGAGTGGAATTCTTTAATACAATCTATACAGAGCAAAGTCACAAAAGAGGATAATAGAGTGCTAGCAGAGTTCCCAAAGAAGATGAAGTAATGTAGGCAGTGTTTTGTGCTAACAAAGAAAGTGCAGCAGACCCGGATGGGTGGAATATTGGATTCTTCCAATGCTCTTGGAACATCATAAAAGAGGTCCATGTGGCAGTTATTTTATGGATATTCGTAGGCATAGATATCACAAAAGCATGGGATAGCTCCATCATCATGTTGATTTCAATGAAAAAGAGTTCTCAAAATTATGAGGACACTAGGCCAATCAGCATATGTAACGTGATTTATAAATTTTTTACAAAATTGCCACAAAATTGACTGAGCAGGATTCTTCCTTTTATCATATTGGTCGAACAAGTGGGATTCATTAAAATAGGCTAATGATGGAAAATATTAATTTAGCCTCAAGAATGATGAAGGAAATCGAGACTAAAACTAGAGAACACAATGTGATAATAAAG
This sequence comes from Sapria himalayana, assembly GCA_029783825.1. Classification (NCBI taxonomy): domain Eukaryota; kingdom Viridiplantae; phylum Streptophyta; class Magnoliopsida; order Malpighiales; family Rafflesiaceae; genus Sapria; species Sapria himalayana. The sequence continues at coordinate 300,596 of JAREIK010003610.1, read as the reverse complement.
CCAGAGTTGTCTAAAGCTTCTAATAGAGTGGAATGTGATAATCTATGTTACTTTTTGAGGAAAATGAGATTTTAGAAATTCTAGTGCATGAGTAAAAATCCTGATAAATGGGCAAGCAAGTGGAGAGTTCAAACTGGTGAGAGGGTTAAGGTAGGGGGACCCTCTTTCACCCTCCCTCTTTAACATCTATCTAGAACTATTAATTATAAATTTTAAAGGGAAATTGAGAGAGGGTAACATTTTAACATTCAAACAACCAAGAAATACCCCTAGAGTGCACTGCTTGGCGAATGCAGATGATGTAATAATCTTCACGAATACTAGTAGCTTATCTATTGGAAATATTATGAGGCTCTTGTAAACACTAGAAGCAGAATTAGGTCAAATGCTGAACAAAATCAAATGCCAATTCATTATAGCAAGGAAAAGACCTAAAAAATAGCACAAAAAATTAAAAGGATCATAGGCTTTGCTCAAAAGAAATGAGCACTAATGTACATAGGGTGTCTGGTATATGAAGGTAGATTAAGTGGGGAATATTTAGATTTTCTACTAGAAAAGTTGAGAATGAAAATTGCTGGATGAAAGGAGGACTTGCTGAGTATGTTAGGAAGGATTACTTTAATTCGCATGTGCTATAAGGCATGTTACCCTATATCCTAATGTTAAAGCAGCCACCAAAAAAGACCATAAGGAATCTTGAAAATGAAATGTCAAATTTTCAATGGGAGAAAAAGGAAAGTAAGGTTAGGCTACATTAGAAAAGATGGAAAGAGTTATGCTTCCCAAAAGATGAGTCAGGATTAGGTTTTATCAGTCTAAATGATATGGCTAAAGCATGAGCTTATAAAAACTGGTGGAGCCTAAAAGAAAACAGAAGTCTTTGAGCTGAATACATACGAGTTAGATATGGCCTAGGAAACAAACCTTTTAATGACCCAAAAAGGGCATCAAAAAGTTGTAAGTTAAAGTATAAACAACAAGACATAGTGGAAAAGCATTCAATATTGGTTAATAGTAGGTGGAAATATACTTTAAATGCACAAAAAAATTCACTTTAAAAAGTGCAAAAATATTAGCGAGAAATTAAAGGCTACCGCAAAGTTTATTTAAATGGGCATGGGAAAAAGAGATACCACACAAGATAAATGACTTTATGTGGAAGCTTCTTTCAAATGCAATCTTGGTGGATGATAATATTCAGAAAAAAAGAGTTGTATTAGTATCAAGAAGAAAATGCTACTTCTCAGCAACAGAAAGCATCGACCACTTGTTTTTACAGGGAAAGATTTGCATATAAGTATAGAATACTCTAGAAATAGACGCAAGCATAAAAAAGTTGGAAGTTCCTTTCAAGGCTAGATTAAAAGGCTGGAGGTAGGAGTATTCTAAGAGCAAATTACTTAAATAGTTTAGAACTCATATTCCTCATATAGTGATCTGGTGTATATGGAAAGCTATAAATAGAAACAAAATTAAAGGAATCCAAATGAACACCAAAAGCACATTAGAAGAGATTAGAAGAGAAAGTTCAAACATTTCAGCTTGCAATCTGATAGGGGTTAGTAATATTAGTATGGATGCTAATATAAAAAAGGTATGAAATTGCTAGGTATCAAAACACTTGTATGGAATAAGCCCCCATGGGGGATGTTAGCCCTCAATACGGATGGAAGCTTCAAAAGAGAAATGAGAGTGGCAGGTGGAGGAGGTGAGATAAGGGATGAGGAAGGAAGGTTATGATAGCTGTTAAGATGAAGGTGATAGCCTTCTCATCCCTACATATATAGCTTATGGCCATGCTTAAAGGCTGCAAATCTATAAGGATCATAGCTTTCAAAAAATTTTAGTCCAAGTAGACTCAAGCTTATTTGTGGACTTAGCCACAAAAAAAATAGAAATGTAGAGGTTTGAGGTGGAAATAGGAAAAATCAAAAAGTTGCTGACAGATCTGAAATTCAAAATCATTCACACTTTTAGAAAGGCTAATACCCTGGCAAACAAACTAGCAGAAGAGGATCTTAAGAAAGGAGTCCAAGTATTTGATGGGGAAAGCCTTCCAGATAGATTCAAAGGCCTAATAAGGCTAGATAAAATAAGATTCCCATACATTAGAATTCAAAAAATTAATACTAAGAACTAAGAAGGATAAAGGGGAATTTACGTGAGTTAGGCTATTTAAATGCTTGTTTTGTAGCTTTACTTAAATATAGGAAAAAGACCTCGATAAGCCACCCTGGTCCTGAAAGTTGACTTACTACAAAGACTTGAAATAGTAATGTGGTAAATAAAGAATGAATAAGAAGAGAACCGGTGAAGGCTATGTGTAGGGCAGTATAACATGGGTGACCATGGTAAGAAGGGAAAGGGAGGTCAGGTTCAATGGTAGATAGATATTTGTTTTGTATTTGATTCTGTATGCAGGGGAAGAGGAGAAGTAATGAAATAGAGATACGGGAAAGAAGGGAAGACTAGACGATAGAATAAACCACCAAGAAGGGGTAGTGAGCAGGGTTGCTGGAAAGGAGGAGCATGGATAAGTGGCAGAAAGGTAGAGAGTAGTAATAGAATTAAAAATGAGATTTCTATTTGTTGTTTGGGGGTTTATATTTTGCTGTAAAGGTTGTAAGAGTAAGGATAGATAGGAAAAATGAGTAGGTGGATTTTTTGTATGGGTTTGTTCATGTAATAGAGGGCAGAGCTATGCTGTGAAGAAGTGCAGATCTCATGGTTTTTCATGTGACTTCAGGGAGAGGGCAGAATGTAGAGGAGGTGGAATAGAAGGGGAAGGCCCAAAAAAGGGTTCCGGCTAAAGAAAGTGGATTATAGGATTTCTTTTAGTTCTATATGCTCAATAATGATGTCTAATGTGGTGGGACATAAGGGATAAATGATTGAAGGGTTTGTTGATGTGGTGATGGTATATTATATGTTTCGGGTTTGCCTATTTTCTTGTATGTGCAGGTATAAGAACTTAGTAGTCCTGGCATGAGAAGGGGATGTAGTGAAGGTAGTAGTTTGCTTAATGCAGCTTCAAGAGCTTCTACTTCATTGCCTGAAGCACCTTGAAATAGGGTGGAACAAAACGAGGATTTACTATACGAGTTCTAAGAAGAAGAGTAGAAGCTATAGCTTCTACTCCTGACTTCAGGGAGAGGGTAGAATATAGAGAAGGTGGCTAAGCAGAAATCCTTTTAGTTCTGCATGATTTGTAATGATGTCTAATGGGGTGAGACAGAAAAAAAAATAGGTAGAAGGGCTTGTGGATGTGGTGATGGCATATTGTATGAGTGGGGTTTACTTGTTTTTGTATGTGCAAGTATAAGAACTCAACAACCTTGGCATGAGAAGGGGATACAGTGATGGCATTAGTAAATAACAGAAAAGAATGACAAAGGGTTGACAAGGAGGACATGACCAGACTCCGAATGCATTTCTATTGCAACATAAGGGAGAAGGGATTTCTATTGCATGCTGCTTCAAGAGCTTCTTCTTCAAAATTCTCTATTGTAGCCAACACAAGCATAAGATGTTCAAGATAGAATAGAGCTCTAGACATAGCAAAATAGAGAGATCATGCTTTGTGATTATGTCTAATGGGGGGGATAGTAGGGAAAATGGGTACATGGCTAGTGGATGTGGTGAATGTAAATTGCATATGTGAGGATTGGTTTTATATAAATATTAGCTGAGAAGATTTAGCATGAAAAGGAAGAGCAAAGAACTTTAAAGAAGGGATGCAAAGAGGTCAATTATAGTAGCTTAGTGATATGAAGTGGCGGCGAGTAGGGAAGGAAGATATTGATGGCTGAAAAGGAGGGACAAGCAAATTAGTGGCAGGGAGCAAGATAAGACGTAAAAATTATTGCAGGCAAATATAAAGAGCATAAACAATTACAAGTAGAAACTGTTAAGGCTTGGAAAAGAGAGTCATTCTCATTAGAAGCTATATGATGCTATGTTTTTTTTGGAGTTTATTGAAAAGGAGTAATAAAAGGGGAAAGGGAAGTAAGGTGTTAGCTTGTATCAAAGGTATACCTCCACCGAAAGAGAGGGGGATATTAAAAAAACAAACCTTCAAAAAAAGAAGAATAAGAAGAATAAGAAGATTAAGAAAAAAAGAAAAAATAAAAAGAATAATAAAATAAGAAGAATATAAAGAAAATAAAGAATAAGAAGTATAAAAAGAATAAGAATAATCGATAGAATCAGAAAAAATATGAAAAATTAGAAGAATAAGAAGGATAAAAAGAATAAGAAGGATAAGAAGAATAAAAAGAAAGGAACATTAAGAAGAATAATAAGAATAAGATGAATAAGAAGAATAAGAAGAAATAGAAGAATAAAAGAATAAGAAGAATAAGAAGAATAAGAAGAATAAGAAAAATAAGAAGAATACATAGAATAAGTAGAAAGGAAGAAAAAGAAGGATAAGAAAAAAATAAGAAAAAGATGAATTAGAAGAATAAAAAAATAAGAAGAATAAAAAGAATAACAAGAAAACAAGAATATGAAGAAACAGAATAATAAGAAGAATAAAAAGAAAAAGAAGAATAAGAAGAATAGAAAGAATACAAAGAATACGAAAAATAAAAAGAATAAAAAGAAAAAGAATAATAAGAAAAATTAGAAGAATAAGAAGTATTAAAAAATATGAATAATAAGTAAAATAAGAAGAATAAGTAAAATAATAATATAAGGTGAATAAGAAGATTAAGTAGAATAAAAGAATAAAAATAAGAAGAATAAGAATGATAAAAAGAATAAGAAGAATAAGAAGAATAAAAAGAATAAGAAGAATAAAGAATAATATGAATAAGAAGAATAAGAAGAATAATAAGAATAAGAAGAATAAGAATAAGAAGAATAATAAGAATAAGAAGAATAATAAGAATAAGAAGAATAAAAAGAATAAGAAGAAAATGAAGAATAAGAAGAATAGTGATAATTGAAAAAATTAGAAGAATATATAAAATAAGATTACTAAAAAGGAAAGGAAAAATAGGAAGAATAGGAAGTCTTCTTATTCTTATAATTATTCTTATTCTTTATTTTATTCTTATTCTTCTTATCCTGCTTATTCTAATAATTCTTTTTATTCTTCTTATTCATCTTATTATTATTTTTCTTCTTTTTATAAATCTTTTGATTAGTCTGATTCTTTTATATTAATATATATTTATTCTTCTTATTCTTTTTATTCTTCTAATTCTTCATATTCTTTTTATTATTCATATTCTTCTTATAATTCTTATTCTTCATATTCTTGTTCTTCTTTTTTTTTTATAAAATATTATTTTATTAATAATAACCCTCTCTTTTGGTGGAGGAATACCGTTAATACAAACTATCATCTACCCATATCCCTTTACACCCATTCTTCAAATAAAGAAAATTACATTTAACCAATCTAATAAAATGTAATTTTATTTGTGCTATGGCTATGTTATTCTATGTCTCTTATCTTTACCTTTTTTTTTGCAAGGAAGTATTCCTTCTGAATGCTAATGGCTATCTTTATGATGGTAGCTAATCCATTGTTTTGATTTCAAAATCTTTTAATGAGTATAATAAGCTTTTTCTTGCTTCTTTCTATGTCTCTGTGCTTCTCTAGTGTCTTGTGTCCTTTAAATCTACATCTTTGATTCTCCCTCCAGCGTTTTCTAGCTAGCTCGAGTCTTGAGTCATCTCATGCCTTCTTTAATCTCTAGCTGCAAGTTTTCTATCCTGCACAAGATCAATTGTATCATACACGTAATTGAACCCTTTATCCACCCTTCCCTGTACAAACCAAATTAGCAATTGGCTTGATACTTCAGGAACTGATCCATTGCTATTCAGATTGTTTGAGGTGTTCTGCCTTCTTCCATCTTTTGCTTTTCATTCATTCACTGTCTTCTTTAACTTTTACAGGCTACACCTATATATTACATACTTCCAGCAAACAACCAGAAACAGACCTCCAGCAACACCCATTTTAAAGAAACAGACTTCCAGCAACACACACTTAATAACACAGACTTCCAAAAATTATAGTATAGACTTCAAGCAACCAGACTCTATATAATACCAACTTCTAAAAATATTATTTAAACAGAACTAGCCTTCCATCCAGTATAATCTACCGAGCTAATGACTGAAGGTATGCAGATTAATTTGTACCTGCAGAACATACTACATATCTATACATCCATTACCTTTTCCTGAGCCAATCCCCTTATGTTATTTCAAATTAGTTTTGGTTTCTTCTTTCATTTCTACCTGTAGAAAAAAAACAAAAAAACCATGCATACAAAAGCCACTTACCTTATCTCGATCACCCCTCAGGACCAGGGTGATCCATTATATTGTTTATTTGCCTATTTGAATGGCAAGTTCTAATTAATATTTTTATTCTTTCTAATATAAGGAAAATCCTTACTATCAAGTTTTAATATTCCAGCAAATTTTTTTCGAAAACTTTCTTCATTATAATTCTGATCACCTTTCTTTCTTCCCTTTTTAGCTAATATATCCGCTAATGCATTCCCTTCTCTGAAATGTGCTTTATAGAAAAGTTTAGAAAGTTCATATCATGTAGAATATCCTCTATGTCATCTTCATGTTTCCACATCTTTGTCTACTTTGTGATTAAATTTACAACAATTTTCAAATCTATTTGAATATCTATATTTATAATTTCTAATTTTCTACATAACTTAATTCCCTCTCTTAAAGCTAATATCTCAGCATGAATGGCCGAGGATGCTTGCATCTTTCTACTGAAGGCTAATATTAGCCCTCCTTTCGAATCTCTAATCACTCCTCCACCTCCTGCTTCGCCCATATTTCTATCGAAGCTACCATCTGTGTTTAGAGATATTCTACCTTGAGGTGGTTTTTTCCCATTTTATACTTATTATTTTAAATTGTCTAGGCTGATTTTATTTTAGATTGCAAAAGATTAAGGTTTCTTAATCCCTCTTCGAGCCTTAATTTTTTATGGGGTTCGATTCTCAAATTTTACTTGTTTCTTCTTTAATATCTTTCCAGATATCTTCTATTATTATATTATATCCTTCGAATCTACTTTTATTTCTAGCTTTCCAAATTCACCAGATAACTAATAGTGGCACATTTATTTTAATCCATTTCTGCACCGGGCTAGAAACTTTTAGATTAATCCATTTCTGAAGCCTATGTTTCAAATTTAGATTTTCATATTTTAGATTCATTTCTAAGCCTAGTCTCTTCCATATCTCTGCTGCCATTCTCCTGTGTTAAAGGAGATGGTCCAATGTTTCAATTACATTTAAGCAACACTCGCATCTAGATACAAGCTTAATTCCTTTTCTTCTTTAAATTATTGTCAATTAGGATAATATTAGATAAAACTTTCCACAAAAAAGTTTTAATTTTTTGTGGATTATCATTATTCCAAGCTCATTTGAATAATGTATTTTCTTTTAGTTTTTTTCTTAATTCATTTTTTACTATTTTTAATGAAAATGCTCCATCCAAGCTTAAATTCCATTTCCATCCTTTCTTAGTAAGTGTAGAAAATCTATCAACTAACTCTTTTTGTTTAAGCATTTGTGTCCATATCTGTGAACACTTACTTTTATTCTTTACTTTATTCATATCATCTTTAATACAATATTTTTCCCTCATAAATTTAGACTATAGACTCTTATTTTCTTTCAACCTCCACCATCTCTTGCTTGCTCCTGCTTTTGCTAAATCCATAAGATTAACAAAACCTAATCTAGCTTCTTGAACTGGGTAGCATAAGTCTCTCCATTTTTTCTAGTGTAATTTATATTTGCCCTCTATTTTTCCCCATAAAAAGTTTGCTAATTCTTTTTTGATTTTTTTAATAATAAAAACTAAAGGTTGAATTATCATAATTTTATGCATTAGAAGACTTTCTAAAACATGTTTTATTAGAGTAATTCTGCCCCCCATATTTAAACATTCCTCCTTCCATCCCGAGATTTTCTTTTTTAATTTATTTAATAAATATTCTAAATATACTATCTTAAGTTTACCTTCATATATCGGGCAGCCCAGATAGATCATTTCTCTTTTATTATGGGAGAAACTTGAAATGTTTTTAATTTTATGAGCTAATGAAATTGGAGCCTTATATGATATCATGTATTGACATTTTCTTTTATTTAATTTTTGTCTTGTTTCTTCCTCCATGCATTTCAATAAATTCATCAGATTATGTAGTGATTTGCTACTGCCATTAGTGAATATAATCACATCATCTGCATATGCAAGGCAACTCACTAATGGAGTGTTCCTCGGCTGTCTAAAAGTGCCTATCATACCATTCCGCATTTTATCTTTAAGGTTAACTATTAAAAGTTCCAGATAAATATTAAATAATGATGGTGAAAGTGGATCACCCTGTCTTAAACCTCTAACTGGTTTTATTTCTTCTCCTACCTTTCCATTTGTGATAATTCTAGCCCATGTATTAGAAATACATCTATAAATCAAATCTATCCATGTTTCATAGAAACCCATCTTTCTCATGATAGAACAGAGAATGCTTCATTCTACTCTATCAAATGCCTTGGATAGATCCAACTTTATAATAACATTTTACCCTCTTGTTTTGGATCCTATTTCTCTACTCATTTATTTAGCTAAGCAGATATTTTCTATTATTAATCTATTTTTCATAAAACTGGTTTGTTCTTCAGAAATAATTTTAGGTAAAATCGAAGTTAATCTATTTTGTAGAATTTTAGATACAATTTTGTAAATTGTGTTACATAGGCTTATTGATCTAAAATCCTCACCTTTTTGAATTTCTCTATTATAGGTATGATAATAATGTGAAAGCTTCCCCATTTTTTTCCAAATTCAGCCCCACAAAATATACTATTAACTACTTTTTTCTATATCCTTCTTTATTATATCCCAACAGGCTTGGAAAAAACAGTTGTTCCATCCATCTGGTCCAGCTGCACTATCTTTGTTCATACTATATATCGCTATTTTTATTTCTTCTTCTTATGGGAGTTTAGTTAACATGTTATTATCTTCTATAGTGATTTTATTTTCTATGTTTTTTAAAAGTGAATTTCCTTTTAGTTCTCTTATTCCACTTAATTGGTTTTCAAAAAACTTTGAAAAATAGTTTTGAATGTCTGAATGTTTTTCAAGCCATTCTTCCTTATTATCTTTAATACCTCTAATTCTATGTTTCTGATATTTTAACTTAGCTATTTTTTGAAAAAACTTTGTGTCTTTATCACCTTCTTTAAGCCATTTAATTTTAGATTTTTGTTTCCAAAAAACTTCTTCCATTAATATTTTTAGATTTAATTCTACTTGTGCCTTGCTAAGAGCACTTCTATTATCTATATTTGAATTTTTTCAAATTATATTTCTCTTTTTAATACCAGTTCCTCTGCATCTTTTATATTTTTAATTATATTCCCAAAAGTATCCTTATTCCACTTTTTTAATTCAACTTATAATCTACTCAACTTGTTATTTAATACTCGAATAGGATTTCCTAATGTCTCTTTGTTCCAGGACTATTTCACCATCTTTAAAAAATCATGGTGTAAACACCAAGAATTCTGGAATCTAAAAGAACCTCCTTTATGAGTTGATTTTTTAATAGTGATTAATAATGGGCTATGATCAGAGCAGGTTCTGTTTAAGTGTTTCACTTCTGTAGAGCCAACTTGATTTAGCCATTTAAAATTAAATAAGACCCTATCTAGTCTCGCACATATTGTGCTTTTTTTCCTCCAGTTATTACACCATGTAAATGGTGAACCTAAAAATTTAGCTTCAATTAAATTTGTTTTATTTATTATATCATTAAAGTGAGACATCCCTCCTTTATTTGGTGTCCTACTACCCTTCTTTTTTTAATACTTCTAACTATATTAAAATCTCCACCGATAATCCAAGGCTTTTTTTCCATCGAAATTTTATTCATTTCCTCCCATAATTCTTTTCTCTCTTCTCTTTTATTTTTTGCATAAATTATTGTTATTATTTCATTTTCATCTTGACTTAAACTAAAGTTTATTAGTTGATTAGTTTCTTTTAATATTTTTATATGTAAATTATCTTTCCATAAAATCCAAAATTTTCCATTATTGTTAGCATAACCATTTTCAAATCCTAATATTTTTTATAATAATTTAGCTGAACTCTATCCACCATAGGTTCAGCTATCGAAATGAGATTAATTTTTTTCATATATATTAGTTTTTTTATTCTATTTCTTGAGGGGAGGGTTTGCTATTCCCCTAATATTCTAATAGATGTAACTAAACATTTCTTATGGATTTAGCTTGTGCTCTAGTGGTGCATTTAGTTTCGTATATCTTATTCAAATGTTTTTTTTCATGCTTCTAGGTTTTCTTAGTGAGCTTAGTTCTTGTTCTCTCTCCTCTTTTCAATCCCTACCCAATTGAATGGCCATTATTTTTAGTTCTTCAAATGCCCAATCTCTATTTCCCATTTTTTGTTTAAGCTTGAGTTTTTCTATATAATATCATCGTTATTGATTCTATTTTTCTGCTCATTGTCTTCCCCATCCGTATAGAGGGAAGTCAAGCTTTTAATTTCTGATTCATCATCTGAATCCTCTTCCACCAGCACTGCCCAACTTTTATTTTTTTGTTTCTTATTTTTCATTTGAATTCTGGTTCTCCTATTTAGCTCTGAAATCTTTTTCATCATTTCTCTCCTTTAGCATTTTCTATGGATTCTGTTCTTGCCTCCTCATTATTCTGCCTATTATATTCAATTAATTTTACTTCTTCAACTTCATCATTCTGTATATCTGTTTGGCCAATAGGTTGAAGTTTTTTTTTGATATTTAATCATTTCTCTCCTTTACTTTCAATTGCTCATTTCTTCTCTTCTAGTTTCTGTTTATTTTCATTTCTTTTTTATTAACCAAACATACCTCTATAGCATGTCCCATCTTTCTGCAGCATGGACAAAAAGGAGGGAGGTATTCTGGAACCACATCTTGCCAAAAACAACCTCCCTCTATGTTTCCAATCCATATACGGTGAGGGAGAGTTTTCTGTAAATCTACTTCTACGCAAATTCTTGCAACACTCGGTCTAGAGAGTGTTGCCGTAGCACCATCAAGAAGAAGAGGAGTGCCCAAAACACACGCAATACGATATATTGCCATTTTATCAAAGTAGTGAATCGGGAGCATAGGTAATAGAATCCATACCAGAGCCAACGATGATTCTTCCTTTGTGTTGAATTCTGGAGTCCATTTAAAGGTTCTCATGGGGTATCCCATGATATACCAACTACTTTCAACCATAAACGATGGAAATCCTCCTCAAAATGAAGTTGCAGTAACACATGTTTCTCATCAATCAGCCTCATATTAATCAATGTTCTGAGTTTCAATGATTCGAAGAATGCCCTAATATCGTCAATATGGGGCCTTCCATGCGAAAATTTCCCCACAAGCGTGTGTGTATGAGTTGCAAAGAGCTTGTGAACTTCCTCGGCTGAGAAAAATATCGAGGGTTCCTCGATATTTTTTGGGTGAATTTGTGAGGAGTTCACAATAGAGGGCGCGGTTTTTCTAATAAAATCAGAAAAGGACTTCTTATTAAATAAGTAATACACTTCCATTAAAATCAGCTTAAAACTTGCTTCTTCTTCCACCCAAATTGTTGTTCTTGTTCTTCTTATTCTTCTTATTCTTTTTAGTATTATTATTCTTCTTATTCTTCTTATTTTTTTTATATTTCTTATTCTTCTTATTATTCATTTTCTTCGAAGAGAAGAATTAGAAGAATAAGAAGAATAGGAAGAATAAGAATAATAAGTATAATAAGTATAATAAGAAAAATAAAAAGAATGAGAAGAATAAGTAGAATAAGAAGTATAAGAAGAAAAAGATGAATAAGAATAATAAGAAATTAAAAAAAAGGAAGAATAATAAGAATAAGAAGAATAACTGCAATGATAAGAATAAAAAGATTAAGAAGATAAGAATATGTTGAATAAAAAGAATAAGAAGAATAAAATGAATGAAATGAATAATAAAAATAAAAAGAATAAGACCAATAAGAAGAATCAGAAGAATAAGAACAATAAAAAGAATAACTAGAATAAGAATAATAATAATAATAATAATAATAATAAATGAATAATAAGAATAAAAGAATAAGAAGAATAAGAAGAATAAGAAGAATAAGAAGAATAAGAAAAATAAGAAAAATAGAATAATAAGAAGAATAAGAATACTAAGAATAATAAGAATAACAATATGTATAAGTAGAATAAAAATAATTAGAAGAAATAGAAAAATATGGAAAATAAAAAGAATAAGAAAAGGAAGAAGAATAAGAAGAATAAGTAGAATAAGAAGAATAAGAAGAATAAGAAGAATAAGAAGAATAAGATTAATAAGAAGAATAAGAAGAATAAGAAGAATAAGAAGAATAAGTAGAATAAGAAGAATAAGAAAAATATAAAAAATAAGAAGAATAACAAGAATAATAATAATAAAAAGAATAAAAGATTAAGAAGATAAGATTATGAAGAATAAGAATAATAAGAATAAAATAAAAAGAATAAAAAAAATTACAAGAATAAAAAGAATAATTCCGATAAGTAGAAAATAAAGAATAAAAATTATAAAAAGAATAAAATAAATAAAAAGAATTACAAAAAATGTAGAATAAGAATAATAAGATGAATAATAAGAATAAAAGAATAAGAAGAAATTGAAGAAAAAGAAAAATAAGATGAACAAAAAGAATAATAATAAAAAGAAGAATAAGGATAATAAGAAGAATAAGAAGAATAAGGATAAGAAGAATAATAATAAAAAAAGAAGAAAAATAAGAAAAAAAAACGAAAAAAAGAAAAAAAAGAAAAAGATGAAGAATAAGAATAATAAGAAGAATAATAAGAATAAGAAAAATAAGAAGAATAAGAAGAATAAAAAAACAAGAAGAATAAGTAAATAAAGAAAAATAATAAAGATAAAAAGAATAAGAATAATAATAAGAATAAGATGAATAAAAAAATTTAGAAGAATAAAAATATAAGAAGAATAAAAGAACAAGAATAAAAAAATTAAGAAAATCTTAAATATAGAAAAATAAAAAGAATAAAAAGAATAACTAGAATATGAAGAAAAAGAAGAATAAGAAAAAAAATAAAAAAAATATTATAAATTAGTAGAATGATAAGTATAATAGGAATAGAAGAATAAAAAAATAAGATGAATAAAAAGAATTATAAGAATATAAATAATTAGAAGAAAAAGAAGAATAAGAAGTATTAAAAGAAAAAGAAGAATAAGAAGAATAAGAGAAATAAGAAGAATGAGATGTATAAGAAGAATAAAAAGTATAAAAAGAATAAGAAGAATTAGAAAAATTAGAAGAATTAGAAGAATAAGAAGAATAAGAAGAATAAGAAGAATAAGAAGAATAAGAAGAATAATATGAATATGAAGAATAAGAAGAATAAGAAAAATAAGAAAAATAATAAGAATAAGAAGAATAAAAAGAATAAGAAGAATACGAAGAATAAGAAGAATAGTGATAATTTAAAAAATCAAAAGAATATAAAAAATAAGATGACTAAAAAGGAAAGTAAAAATAGGAAGAATCGGAAGAATAGGAAGTCTTCTTATTCTTATAATTTTTCTTATTCTTCATTTTATTCTTATCTTTCTTATTCTTCTTATTTTGCTTATTCTAATACTTCTTTTATTCTTCTTATTCATCTTATTCTTATTCTTATTCTTCTTCTTTTTATAAATCTTTTGATTGTCTGATTCTTTTATTCTATATATATTTTTTCTTCTTCTTATTCTTTTTATTCTTCTAATTCTTCATTTTCTTCTTATTATTCATATTTTTCTTATTATTCTTACTTTTCTTATTCTTCTTATTCTTTTATTATTCTTATTCTTATTATTCTTATTCTTTTTATATTTCTTATTATTCTGTTTCTTCGAAGAGAATAATTAGAAGAATAAGAAGAATAGGAAAAATAAGAATAATAAGAATAATAAGTATAATAAGAAAAATAAAATGAATTAGAAAAATAAATAGAATTAGAAGAATAAGAAGAAAAGATGAATAAGAATAATAAGAAGAATAATAAAAATAAGAAAAATAATAAGAATAAGAAGAATAACTGCAATGATAAGATTAAAAAGATTAAGAAGATAAGAGTATGGTGAATAAAAACAATAAGAAGAATAAAATGAACGAAATGAATAATAAGAATAAAAAGAATGAGACCAATAAGAAGAATTAGAAGAATAAGAAAAATAAAAAAATAACTAGAATAAGAGAATAATAATAAGAAGAATAAGAAGAATAAATGAATAAGATGAATTAGAGAATAAGAAGAATAAAAAAATATGAAGAATAAGAAGAATAAGAAAAATAAGAAGGATAAAAAAAAGAATAAAAAGAAAAAAACAATAATAAGATAAGAAAGAAAAATAAGAAGATAAAGAAGATTAAGAAGAAAAAGAAGAAAAAGAAAAATTAGAACAATAAGAAAAATAAGAAGAAATAGAATACTAAGAATAATAAGAATAACAAAAAGAATAAGTAGAATAAAAATAATAAGTAGAATAAAAATAATAAGAAGAATAAGAATAATAAGAATAATAAGAAGAATAAGATGAATAAGAAGAATAAGAAGAATAAAAAATATATGAAAAATAAGAAGAATAAAAAGAATAATAATAAAAAAAAGAATAAAAAGATTATTAAGATAAGATTATGAAGAATAAGAAGAATAAGAATAATATAAAAAGAATAAAAAAAATTACAAGAATAAAAAGAATTATTCCGATAAGTATAATATTAACAATAAGAATAATAAAAGAATGAAATAAATAAAAAGAATTACAAAAAAAGTATAATAAGAATAATAAGATGAATAATAAGAATAAAAGAATAAGAAGAAATAAAAGAAAAAGAAGAACAAAAAGAATAAGTATAAAAAGAAGAATATAAGAAACGAAGAAGAATAATAGTAATAATAATAATAATAATAAAAAGAATTAGAATAAGAAGAATAATAAAAAAAGAAGAAAAATAAAAAAAAAGAAGAATAAGAAGAATAAGAAGAAAAAAAATAAGAAGAACAAGAAGATAAAGAAGAATAATAAAGATAAGAATAATATGATTAATAAGAAACATAAGATGAATAAAAATAATAAGAAGAATAAAAAGAACAAGAATAAAAAAAATTAAGAAAAACTTAAATATAAGAAAAATAAAAAGAATAACAAGAATAAGAAGAAAAAAAGAATAAGAAAAAAAAAATAAAAAAATATTAAAAATAAGTAGAATGATAAGTATAATAGGAATAAGAAGAATAAAAAGAATAAGATGAATAACAAGAATTATAAAAATAAAAATAATTAGAAGAAATAGAAGAATAATAAGTATTAACAGAAAAAAGAGTAGAAGAAGAATAAGAAAAATAAGAAAAATAAGATGAATAAGAAGAATAAGAAGAGTAAGAAGAATAAGAAGAATAAGAAGTATAAGAAGTATAAAAAGTATAAAAAGAATAATAAGAATTAGAAAAATTAGAAGAATTAGAAGAAATAGAAAAATTAGAATAATTAGAAGAATTAGAAGAATAAGAAGAATCAAATGAATAAGAAGATTAAGAAAATAAGAAGAATAAGAAGAACAAGAAGAATATGAAGAATAAGAAGAATAAGAAGAATAAGAAGAATAAGAAGAATAAGAAGAATAAGAAGAATAAGAAGAATAAGAAGAATAAGAAGAATAAGAAGAATAAGAAGAAGTAGAAAAAAAAGAAAAATAAGAAGAATTATAAAAAAAAGAAGAATAATAATAATAATAATAATAATAAAATGAATAAGAAGAATAAGAAATATAAGAAGAATAACAAGAATAAGAAGAATAAGAATAATTAGAAGAATAAGAAGAATAAGAAGAATAAGAAAAATAAGAAGAAAAATAAAAATATAAAAAGAATAATAAGAATTAGAATAAAAAGAAGAATCATAAAAAAGAAGAAGAATAAGAATTAGATGAATAAGAAGAATAAAAAGAATTATTAGAATAAGCAGAATAAGAAGAATAAGATGAATAATAATAAAACAAAAAATAAGAATAATTATAAGAATAATAGAATAATAAGAATTAGAAGAATTAAAAGAATAAGAAGAATAAGAAGAATATGAAAAATAAGAAGAATATGAAAAATAAGAAGAATATGAAAAATAAGAAGAATAAGTATAATTAAAAAATAAAAAGAATGAAAAGAATAAGTACAATGAGAAGAATAAGAAAAATAAGAAGAATAAGAAGAATAAGAAGAATAGGAAGAATAATAAGAAATAGAAAAATAAGAATAATAATAATTATAATAACTACAATAATAAGAATACGAAAATTAATAAGATAAGAGTATGTAGAATAAAAAGAATAAAATGAATGAAATGATTTAATAAGAATAAAAAGAATAAGACCAATAAGAAAAATCAGAAGAATAATAATTAAAAAAATTACTAGAATAAGAAGAATAAAAGAATAAAAGAATAAGAAGAATAATAAAAATAAGAAGAATAAGAGAATAAGAGGAATAAGAAGCATAAGAAAAATATGAAGAATAAAAGAAATAAGAAGATTAAGAAGAAAAGAAGAATAAAAATAAGAAAAATAAGAATAAAAAATATAAAAAGAAGAAAAAGAATAATAATATCAATAAGAAGAAAAAGAAGATAAAGAAGATTAGAAAGAATAAGAAGAATTAGAAGAAAAAGAAGAAAAAAAAGAATAATAAAAAATAGAAGAATAAGAATAATAAGTATAATAAGAATAATAAAAAGTATAAGTAAAATAAAAATAATAAGAATAATAAGAAAAATATGAAAAATAAAAAGAATAAGATGAATAGGATGAATAAGATGAATAAGAAGAATAAAATGAATAAGAAGAATTAGAACATTAAGAAGAATATGAAAAATAAGAAGAATAAAAATAATAATACTAATAATAAGAATAAAAAGATTAAGAAGATAAAATTATGAAGAATAAGACGAATAAGAAGAATATAAAAAGAATAATAAAAATTACAAGAATAAAAAGAATAAGTCCAATTAGTAGAATTAGAATATTGAGAATAATAAAAAAATAAAATAAATTAAAAGAATTACAAAAAATGAAGAATAAGAATAATGAGATGAATAAGAAGAATAAAAGAATAAGAAGAAATATAAGAAATAGAAGGAAAAGAAGAATAAGAAGAATAAGAAAATAAGTATAATAAAAAGAATGAAAAGAATAGATGAATAAGAAGAAAAAGAAGAATAGAAGGATAAGAAGAAAAAGAAGAATAAGATTAATAAGAAGAATAAGTAGAATAAGATGAATAAGAAAAATAAGAATAATAAGAAGGACAAGAAGAATAAGAAGAATAAGAAAAATTAGAAGAATAAGAAAATAAAGAAAAATAATAAAGAAGAAAAATAAGAAGAATAAAAAAATAAAAAGAATAAAATAATAAAAATAATATGAAGAATAAAAAGAACAAGAATAAAAAAATTTAGAAGAATCTTAAAATAAGAAAAATAAAATAATAACACGAATAACTAGAATAAGAAGAATAAGAAGAATAAGGAAAAAAATAAAAAAATAAAAAAAATAAAAAAAATAAAAAAAATAAAAAAATGATAAAAATAAGTAGAATAAAAAATATAATCGAAATAAGAAGAATAAAAGAATAAGATTAATAACAAGAATTATAAGAATAAAAATAATTAAAATAAAAAGAAGAATAAGAAGTTTTAGAAAAAAAGACGAATAAGAAGAATAAGAATAACAATAAGATTTAGATATATATGAAGTATAAAAAAATTAGAAGAATAAGAAGAATAAGAAGAATAAAAAGATTAAGAAGAATAAGAAGAATAAAAAAAATAAGAAGAATAAGAAGAATAAAAAGAATATGAATAATAATAAGAATTCAAAGAATAAGAAGAATAAGAATAAAAAGAAGAAAAATAATAAAAAAGAATAAAAAGAAGAAAAATAATAAAAAAAAGAAAAAGAAGAAAAATAATAAAAAGAATAATAAGAATAATAAGAACAATAAGAAAACTAAGAAGATAAAGAAGAATTAGAAGAATAAGAAAAATAAGAAGAATATGAAACATAAAAAGAATAAGAAGTGTAAGAAGAATAAGAAGATAAAGAAGAATTAGAAGAACAAGAAGAATAAGAATAATAAAAAGAATAAGAAGTATAAAAGAATTAAAAAAATTAGAAGAAAAATAAGAATAGGAAGAATAATAAAATAAAAAGAAAAAGAAGAATAAAAAGAATATGAATAATTAGAAGATTCAAAAAAAAAGAAGAATAAGAATAAGAAGATTAAGAAGATAATATTATGTAGAATAAGAAGAATACAATCTATAAAATAAATAAAAAGGATTACATGAATTACAAGAATAAAAAGAATAATACCAAAAGTAGAATTACAAAAATATGAATAATAAGAAGATTAAAAAGAAAAAAAAAGATTAAAAAGAATAACAAGAATACGAATAATAAGTATAATAAGATGAATAAGAAGAATAAAAGAATAAGAAGAATAAGAAGAATAATAAAAATAAGAAGAATAAGAAGAATAAGAAGATTAAGAAGAATAAGATGAAAAATAAGAAAAATAAGAAAAAGAAGAATAAGAAGAATTAGAAGAATAAGAAGAATAAGAATGATAAGAAG
Organism: Sapria himalayana; assembly: GCA_029783825.1. Taxonomy (NCBI): domain Eukaryota; kingdom Viridiplantae; phylum Streptophyta; class Magnoliopsida; order Malpighiales; family Rafflesiaceae; genus Sapria; species Sapria himalayana. Next base: position 281,850 of record JAREIK010003610.1, on the reverse strand, counting down.
AATAAGAACAATAAAAAGAATAACAACAATAAGAAGAATAAGAATAATAAGAAGAATAATAAAATAAGAAGAATAAGAAGAATACGAAGAATTCAAAGAATAAAAAGAATAAGAATAATAAGAAGAATAAAAAGTATATGAAGAATAAGTATAAGAAGAATTCGTAGAATTAGAAGAATAAGAAGAAAAAGAGAATAAAAAAAATTAGAAGAATAAGAATAATAAAAAAAAAAGAATAAGAATCAGAATAATAAGAAGAATCAGAATAAGAAGAATAATAAGAATTATAAGAATAAGCCGAATAAGAAGAATAATATCAATAAGAAGAAAAAGAAGAATCATAAGAATAATAAGAATAATAAGAAACAAAAAAATAATAAAAAGAATGAACAAAATAATAAGGAAGAAATATTTTTTCAATTTGCTTTTCTCTCAATTCTAGAGAAGAAATTTGGTTTCGTAGAGATAGAAACTCCATTGTTGAAGCTCTCAAGCTTGAGTTATGGAAAATCTCTCTAAGATATTTAACAAAAAATTTTTTGCCTCGGTTATTAATGAATCAAGTATACTAAACCTAATTTTTTGTTTGAAAGATGAGGCGCCAGCAGTCTGAATCTTGACGGAGGTTTTCGAGAAGCTTACTACCTCATTTAAGCTTACACTTCTCGGTAAATTTTCTCACCGGAAATACTGAATTCTAAAACATATATGCATTTTTTGAAGTTTTGAAGCTTCGCAACTCGATAAGGATTGTGTGGTATGAGGCAAAACACATAATGATTCAACTTAGGGAGGAAGAAGATTTTTTCCTGTTATGGCTACATGGGAAGTGGAGCATCTTGGGCTATCCAATGAGGTTGTTAAAATGAATGCCCAAATTCAATCCAAAGGAGGAATCCATGCAAGCCCTGGTTTGGTTATCTCTCCCTCATCTCCCATTTCATCTATTTTGTAAGCACTCCTTATTCCATATTGCTCAGTGTGTGGGTAAGCCTTGGCTAATGGATGAAGCTACAACCTATATGAGAAGGGCGAGCATGGAAAGGGTGTGTGTGGAGGTGGATGTTTCTGCTACTTTTCCGAATAGAGTGTGGGTGGCTAATGGGCATTCAAGTGGGTATTGCCAAAATATAATTTTAGAAATCTTACCTCAATATTGCTTAAATTGTAAAAAATTAGGACATTTAGTTTCAGAATGTATTTTAAAGGGAGGGGGAATAGGGTTAGGTAGAACAAAATTGAGGGAGAGGGGGAAATATGGTTAAGAAGGAGTCAGGGGGATAGGGCAGATAGGGCAGAAGAGGTGAGATCAGAGGAGGGGCAGAAGGAGGGTTTAGGCAATAGTGTTGGAGGGGTAGGCAGTAGGGTGGTTAAAGTGTATGGGAGAGGGGAGGAAGATGGGGATAGAGAGGAATGTAGGAGAAAAATATTAGAAATAGAAAAATGGTTGGATGAAGGGGCTAATGAGATGGAGAGGGGAAGTAGAATTGGTTTGGGGAAGAGAGAGGTAAAAAAATAGCAATAGAACTAGATTTTGAAAAGAAATAATAAACGTCAATGGGGAGGAAGATGACCTCTTATCGGGGGTAGGAACCAAGGCTAAAAGCTGGCCCATTATGGCCATGGATAAAGAAATGCAAAGTTCAGACTTGGTATTGACACAAGATGATTCAACAAAGATAGCTAAAGAAGAGTGAGAGGGGTTACCGAATAGTAGAAATAGTGCAATAGAAGAAATAAAATTGATGAGTCTTCAAATAAGAAAATTAAAATTAGAAAGTAAAAATTAGCACGCAAAATCAAGTGTAAACAAAAGTTCATGAAATAGGAAAAAATATTTAAATAAGTACTATGAAACAAGATGCATAACCAGAGCACAAGCTAGACCTTATAATGTACAATAGACTATATTGGAACATAAGTGGAGTATGATATACTCCGTCGATAAATAGAATAATAAAATTAATTAAAATCCAAAATATTAGAATTGTGATAATAGCGGAACCTATTGTTATTAAGGATTCTTTAGAAATATATAAAAAGAAATTAGGACTAGAAAATGTATTCTCTAATAATTTTTGTAAAGTATGACTATTATGGAAAAATAAAATCGATCTAGAAATTATTTCAGAGGTGAATCAGATCATTAATTTTAAGCTAAAGAAAAATATTGATCCAATTATATTGCTTGTATATGTCAGTAATTCAAAATAAAAAAGGAAAGTTCTATTAGGTGAAATTAAAGATATAGCCGATAGAAATACTCCATGGATCATAAAAGGGGACTTAAACGTAATTAGAAATGCTAAAGAAAAAAAAAGGAGGAAAGTTGCCTGACTCATCAGCTAAATCTCGATTAAATGAGGTATTTAATAATACGAACCTCATGGAGGCTAAGTATTTGGGTCCTAATTTCACATGGTGTAATAACTAGAAAAACAAGGGAACGATCTGGTCTAGACATGATCATATACTCTATAACATCAAATGGGTGGACTACTATGGAGGAGTGAGTGTGAAACATTAGAGCATAACGTGCTCAGATCACAGCCCCCTTCTTTTAAGATTTATAGTTAGAGAGAGGAAGAATAAAGTTTAAAATATCAAAACATGTGGGGTTTGCATAAATAGTTTGAGGAAATTGTAAGAAACTCATGGCAATGGCCAACAAATGGGAATCCCATGCAGGAACTTGCTATAAAATTACGTAGGTTAAAATTAGAACTTAGTAGGTGGAATAGAAAGAGATTTTGGATTATAAATAAGAATATTCAGGATGTTGAATCTAAAGTCAACATATTAGAAATAGAGCATGAGAATAACTAGGATAAATCCTCTAGGGTTAATTTAAATAAAGCAAATGCAGAATTAAAATTATTACTACATATGGAGGAATTATTTTGGAAACAAAGGGCCAAAGTAAAGTGGCTCAAGGAAGGGGATAGAAATACTAAGTTTTTTAACACAGTTGTAAAATTAAAAAATCAATGAAAAGAAATAAAAGAAATCAAGAATAATAATGGAAAGTGGACAGACGAGGAGGGAGAGTTTAAAAAATTTTTGGAAGATTACTTTAAAAGTCATCATTGTGGTTACTGCCAACAAAGGGACGACTCCTTAATTCGACAAATAGATAAAAGAGTAACTAAAGAACAAAACAAACTATTAGAAGAGTGCCCAAGTGAGGAAGAGATTATAGTTATAGTCTTTAGTGGCAATAAAGATAGTGCAGAGGGTCCAAATGATTGGAATAATGAGTTTTATCAACAAAATTGAAATATAATAAATAAAGAGTTGACAGCCACAATTGCCTGGGTTTTTGTAGGAGCAGAAATCACAAAATCATGGGCTAGCTCATATATTGTATTGATACCCAAGAATGATAATCTGCAAAAAAAGTGAGGATTGTAGACCTATAAATCTATGTAATTTGGTGTATAAAATTCTGACAAAAAAAGCCCGGTAGAATATACTAAGTAGGGTATTTCCCTTGATCATTTCGGTAGAAAAAGCAAGTTTGGTTAAAAATAGACTAATGATGAAAAACATTAATTTAACTGTAGAATTGATGAAAGAATTAGGGGTTAATGTTAGGGGTCATAATGTGATTATGAAGGTAGATTTGTCTAAAGCATTTGACAAAGCAGAATGGGATATTTTATGTCAGACAATGAGGAAAATAGAATTCTCGGAATTCTGGATAGATCTAATGTATAGATGCATTTATAGTGCTTGGGTTAAATTTTAATTAATGGGGAGGCAAGTGAAGAATTCAAGCAAGTTAGAGGACTTAGACAATGGTACCCTTTATCCCCATTAGTATTTAATATATGTATAGAATTGTTAATAACAAATTTAAATGGAAAAAAGGAGGGTAATATTATTAACTTTAAACAACCTAGACATTCTCCGAATGTAAGCTGCCTTACTTATGCGGACGATTTAATTTTTTTTACAAATGCAGGGAGCACATCATTGAAGAATATGATGAAACTATTTGATACAATAGCGGAAGAAATGAGGCAATAACTTAATAAAAATAAATGCCAATTTGTGGTTTCGAGAAAAGTGCCTGAAAGGCTTATCCAAAGAGTTAAAAGAATTACAGGTTTTGAGCATAGCTAAGGGGCTTCAATGTATTTGGGATGTCCTATCTACGAGGGTAGATTGAAAGAAGAATATTTAACCTTCTTAATGAATAAGTTAAGATGTAAAATAGTGGGATAGAAGGAGAACATGTTAAGTATGGTGGGATGAATCACATTAATCAAACATCTTCTTCAAGGAACAATTGCACATATCTTAATGTCCTTAAAGCCATTAAAAAAGGTATTGAACAGCTTAGAAAAGGAAATGGCTAACTTCTTATAGGGTAAAAATCAGTAAAAAAATAATCTACATTGATAAAAATGGGATGCTATATGTTGTTTAAAGGAGAAAGCGGGTCTAGGTTTTAAAAAATTAAATGATATGGCCAAAGCATGGGCACGTAAGAACTGGTGGAAGCTCAAGAAAAATGATAGCATGTGGGCGAGATATATGAAAGCTAGATATGGGTCAGGAAATAAAGCATGTAAGAATGGAAAAAAAACATCTAGAAGTTGGAACATGATGCTTAAACAAAAGGAATTAGTTGAAAGTAATGCACGCCTAATCAACAATGAATGGAGATGGACTCTTAATCCATAGGGGAGGTTCATGCTTAAAAGTGCAAAAAAATTACTATGAAAAGAAAAAATTAGTCAAGAAGTTTTTAAGCGAGACTGGGTGAAAGAGAACCCACAAAAAATTAATGTATTTATGTGGAAGATTTTATCGAATGCTATTCCGGTGGATTTGAATATTTAGATGAAAGGGGTTATACTAGCTTCCAAATGTGAATGCTATTATACTGGTATAGAAAGCACAAATCATTTATTTTCAAAAGGAAAAATAGCAGTGGAAGCCTGGGATTGTCTAGGGAGAGATGCACAAGTAAGTAATAAGTTAGAAGATTTCAAAGAAAGATTAATAATATGAAGGATAAGTCACACAAAGAATAAAGTATGTAGCTAGCTAAGAGATTACATTTTACACATCATAGTCTAGAATGTGTGGAAAGCCAGAAATAGAAGTAGGTTCGAGAATATTAAATGAATGCTAATCATATAATCAAAGAAATTAAAAAAGAATGTTCATGGATATCAGCAAGATTCCCATTAAAACTTAGTAACATGGAATTTGAGGATGAAAAAAGAAGGATATAAGGATTAGATGCAATTAAAGAAAAAATCTCTGAGGCTAGAACGGTGTGTTGGAAAAAACCTCCATGGGAAAGGCTTGCTTTAAACACAAATGGTAGTTTCAACAGGGATATGGGGGAGACAGGGGGAGGATGTGTGATAAGAAACGAGCAGGGTAACATTCTAAATGCTTTAACAATGAAAGAAAAAGCATCATCAGTCTTGCATGCAGAAATTTTATCTTTACACAAAGGCCTTAAAATATGCAAAGAAAACACTTATATTAACATACGAGTATAGGTGGCTTCTAGTATACTGGTGAAGCTGGTCAAAAATAAGATAGAAATGTGGCAGTATGATGAACAGATAGTCATTCAAGAGTCTTTTAACCGACATAAAAGGAAGAGTTATGCATATATATAGAGGAAGCTAACGCTTTAGCAGAAAACATAGTTAAAGAAGGTTTAAAGAAGGGGCTACAAAAGTTTAAGGGGGCTGATATACAATAGAAAAATAAAGGCATATTCATATTAGATAAATTAGAATACCTATATATTAGAATTCAAAAGTAGTAGCTGGAAAAAAAATTTTTGATCACCCTGGTCCTGTGGAGAAATTATTAAAATATACATTGCTTAGTTTTGGTTTTCAGAATTACAGGTATAAGTTAAGATGAAAGGATATGGAAATCGCCTATGGAAGGAAGATAAAAAAGGGTTGTGACTTAATGTCGCTGCCTAAGTAGATATTCGGTTAATAAGATAAATCTATGTGAAGTTCTTATTGTGCATTCGGCCTACTATATTAAACAGTGTAAGAAACTATGCTGTTAGTCAAAATAATGTATATATTTTGCTGGTTTGGCATGCTTAAAGTGCAGGAACTGCATTGGAACACAGGGCAGATGGTGAGGCTGCCAAAATACAGTAATGCTATCTGTTAGGAAGTAATTTAAATATAGATATCTATTTTCTATGTTTTGGATTATTGGGTTTGTGGTACAGGGGATAGAGCCAAATGCATTCAAAAGGCAAGGAGGATAGATGAATATGAATAGAACAACAAAGAGGCTGTCAAATCTTACTAAATACAGGATGATAAATAAAGCTACAACAAGATCAGTTATGGCTTTTAAATGCATGCTTCGTTTATTTCATTTTCAAGGGTGTAAACGACGATAAGGGCTACTTTAGAGTCAACATTATTCTGTTATGGATGCTTGAAGTGCAATGACTATATTGGACACGCATAAGGTAGAGAGGCTGTCAAGCATTAGAACATCATGAAAGGGGTAGTGAAAAATGATATGCTATTGGTCAGAAAGAATATATATTTTGATATCAATTGTTTTATATTCTTTTGCTTTGTGTGTTTTTTAGCAAGGTCAAATACATAAACAACATAAGATAGAGGAGGATAGGAAATATGAATAAAATAGCAAAGAGGATACGAACTTTTTTATTAAAGGCAGAATGTTAAGGTGGCTCTAGATGGGAAAGGGGCCAACAAAAAAGCAAAGGAATAGATAAATAAACAATAAACAAGCCAATACATACTTCAAGTAAAGTAGTCAAAGAACAGAATCAAAGTCAAGTGGTGCATTTAGTGTTAGTATATGAAGTTACACTTAGCATAATGTGTATTGTTTCATTTATTTTATTCAAGAATGTAAAAGGGGATAAGGGTAGTTCTAGATTGTAAAAATGGTATTCCTACACTGAAAGAGGGTTTTTATTAAAATAACAAAATTTCCAAAAAAAAAAGAAAGAATAAGAAGAATAAGAAGAATAAGTAGAATAAGTAGAATAAGTAGAATAAGAAGAATACGAAGAATAAGAAGAAATAGAAGAATAAGAAAAATAAGAATAGTAAGAAGAATAAGAATAGTAAGAAGAATAAGAAGAATAAGAAGAATAAGAAGAATAAGAAGAATAAAAAGAATAATATGAATATATAGAAAAAGAAGAGTCTGTAGAGTAAGAATAATAAGAATAATAATATAAAAAAATAATAAGAAGAATATAAAGTATAAGAAGAATAATAAAAATAAAAAGAATAAGAAGAATAAGAAGAAAAAAAAAGTATATGAAAAATAAGAAAAATAAGAGAATAAGTAGAATAATAAGAATAATAGGAATAAGAAGAATAAGATGAATTAAAAAATTAGAAGTATAATAAGAATTAGAAGAAAAAGAAGAAAGAATGATAAAAAGAATAAGAAGTATAAGAAGAATTAGAAGAAAAATAAGAATAAGAAGAATAAGAAGTATATGAAGAATAAAAAAGATAAAAAAGAATTAGAAAAAAAAGAAGAATAAAAAGAATAAGAAGAATAAGAAAAATAAGAAGAATAGAAGAATAAGAAGAATAAGAAGAATAAAAAGAATAAGAAGAAGTATAAAAATATAAAAGAATAAGAAGAATCACAATAATAATAATAATTAAAAAATGAGAAGAATAAGAATTAGAAGAATAATAAGAATAAGAAGAATAAGAAGAATTATAATAATAAGTAGAATAATAAGAAAAACAAGAAAAAGAAGAAAAGAAGAAAAGGAAGAAAAAGAAGAAAAGGAAGAAAGAAGAAAGGAAGAAAAAGAAGAAAAGGAAGAAAAGGAAGAAAATAAGAAATGAAGAAAATAATAAAAGAAGAAAAAGGAGAAAAAGAAGAAAAAGAAGAAAAAGAATTAAAGAATTAAAAGAAGTAAAAGAAGAAAGAAAGAAAATGAAAGAAAAGAAGAAGAAGAAGAATAATAATAATAATAATAATAATAATAATAAACAGAAGAAAAAGAAGAATAAGAAGAAAAATAAGAAGAAGAAGAAGAAGCAGCAGAAGAAGAAGAAGAAGAAGTAGAAGAAGAAGTAGTAGAATAAGAAGAAACAGAAGGAGATGTAGGATAAAAAGAAATAGAAGAAGAAGAAGCAGAAAAAGAAGAAGAAGAAGCAAAGTAGAAGAAGAAGAATAAGAAGTAAGAAGAAGAAGAAAAAGAATACGAATAAGAAGAATAGAAATAAGAAGAATAAGAAGTAAGAAGAGAAGAAAAAAAAGAAGTAGAAGAAGAAGTAGAAGAAGTAAAAGAAGATGTAGAATAAGAAAAAGTAGAAGAAGATGCAGAATAAGAAGTAGAAGAAGAAGAAGCATAAGAAGAATAAGAAGAAGAATTAGAAAGAAGTAAAAGTAGAAGAAGAAGTAGTAGTAGTAGAATATGTAGATGAAGAAGTTGAAGAAGAAGAAGCTGAAGAAGAAGAATGAGACGAAGAAGAAGCAGAAGAAGAAGAAGAAGAAGTAGTAGTAGTAGTAGTAGTAGTAGGAAAAAAAAAGAAGTAGAAGAAGCAGATGAGAGAAGAAGTAGAAGAAGAAGAAAGAAGTAGGAGAAGAGAAGAAGAAGAAGAAGAAGAAGAAGTGGGAGAAGAAGAAGAAGTAGTAGAAGTGGGAGAATAAGAAGAAATAGAAGAAGTGGGAGAAGAAGTGGGAGAAGAAGAAGAAGTAGAAAAGAAGTAGTAGTAGTAGTAGTAGTAGTAGTAGTAGTAGTAGAAAGTAGAAGAAGAAGAAGAAAAGTAGAAGTAGAAGAAGAAGTAGTTAGTAGTAGTAGAAGTAGTAGTAGTAGAAGAAGAGAAGATGCAGAAGAATAAGAAGAAAAATAAGATGTAGAAAAAGAAGAAAAAGAAGAAGCAGAAGAAGAAGCAGAATAAAAAGAAGAAGAAGAATAATAATAATAATAGAAGAAGATACAGAAGAGAAGCCGAAGAAGAAGCAGAAGAAAAGAAGAAGAAGAAGAAGAAGTAGTAGTAGTAGTAGTAGTAGGAGTAGAAAAGTAGTAGTAGTAGTATTAGTAGAAGAAGAAGAAGAAGAAGAAGAAGAAGACAAGGAAGAAGAAGAAGAAGAAGAAGAAGAAGAAGCAGAAGAAGACAAGAAGAAGAAAGAAGAAGAAGACAAGAAGAAGAAGAAGAAGAAGACAAGAAGAAGAAGAAAGAAGAAGAAATTTTTTTGTGGTTTTTTGAATGCTCTCAACTTCTAGAGAAAGAAACACATTTTTCTAGAGAGGTAAAATGCAAATTTGTGGAGGAAGAAACTATTTTTAATCCCATTTGAAGCAAATAGATTACTTATAATAAGAAATCCTTTTCCCTCATTTATTAAAATAATGCTTCCCTCCTATCATATTTCTTAGACATTCATGTGAAAAATGCCGAGGAACCCTCAATACTGTTTTCATCCGAGGATTTCAGAATCTTATTGAGCCTCTTAAACACATTTTTGTGGGTATGTTTTCACATAGCCGAGCACATATTGATGATATTTGTGCTTTCTACGAATCAATGAAGCTGAAAATGATGATAAAAATTGGACTCATCGATGAGAAGCACATTTTGGTGCAACTATATACTAAAGAGGATTCTCATCATTTATGGCTTAAAGGCATCTAGTATATCATGGGTTATCCCATGAGAAAATTCAAATGGATACCTAATTCCACTACGAAGGAAGAATATGATGTGGCTCTGGTATGGTTTTTATTTCCTTTGCTACCGATACATTTCTTGATAAATATCCTTTATATCATATTGCTTGTTTGCTTGGTTCTTTTTTTCTTCTTGATGGCACACACTGCCACACTCTCAAGACCAAGTGTAGCATGGGTCTGTGTAGAAACTGACTTGCAGAAGTCAACTCCTAATCGCATATGGATAGGAGATATGGAAGAGGGAGTCTTCTGACAACAAGTGGTTATAGAAATATTTACCAGCATATTGTCATGCTATAAGAAAATGGGGCACAATATAGATAGTTGTATAGTGAACAAAAGAGAATAGAACGTAGGTAGAGAATGGAAGAAAATAAAATTGAGGCAGTTAAGGGAAGAGAGATAGTTCAATATCAAAAAATGCCCAAAACATGCAATCGGTACAAACAGAATTACATTCTTGGTTATAGAATAGTGAGGTAGAAGAGGTAAAGTTAATAGAATACAAGTATGTGAGTGAAGAAGAAGATAGAGTAGTTGAGAATGTAGAAAATATAAGGAGGAGAGAAGTTGTTAAAAAAATTGTAGACCTAAACAGAAGAACAAAGCTACAAATAAAAAATAAAACTAAAATAAATAAAGGATGGGCGGTAGCTATAGAAGACTTCTCGAAGAGGAAATAGAAGTGAGAAGCTCTATAACTTTTAAGATGAAAGAGGAAGAAGGTTGGCAGAATGTGAGGCACACTAAAGATGATATAAACATAAAAAAAATTTAAACAAAAAATGGGAAATTGAAGAAATAAAAATCATGACAATTCAATTGGGAAGGGAATGAAAAGGTGAGAGAGGGGGAGATTTAAGTTTGTTAAAAAAACCAAGAACATGAAAAAAAATTTAAACAATACATATGAAAACTAAATGCTCTACTAGAGCACATGCAAAATCTATGAATAATGTATAATTATATTTACAGGAATATAAGAGGAGTTGCTAATCTCTCCTTAAGAAATAAATAAAAAATTTATATATATGCACAAAACCAATCTAATACATTGACTGAGCCTATGGTGGATAGAGATCAACTAGAAAAATATTAAAAACTTGTTGGCTTTGAGCAGGAGTATTCTAATAATATGGTAAGATCTGGATAATGTGGAGAATAATTTAAATATAAAAATCTTAAAAGAAACGGTTCAACTAATATACTTTAGCTTAAGTCAAGAGGAAATGAAATAATAATAGTAATATATGCTAAATATAAAAAGGAAGAAAGAATAGAACTATGGGGAGAAATGGAGAGATTAGCCATGGAAAATAAGATATGTATAATAGGTGGATATTTAATATAATAAGGAACATCAGAGAAAAGAAAGGAGGAAGACCTCCAAATGTGAGAGCTACTTCTCAATTTAATGCAATCATAGATAAATCTAATTTAATGGAAGCTAATTTTTTAAGATCACAATTTACATGGTATATAATAATGGAAAAATAAGGGTACTCTATGGGTAAGATTAGATAGAGTTTCTATTTAATTTTAGTGGTTAGAGCAATTTGGTTCGACCCAGGTGAAACATTTAAATAGAACATGTTCTGACCACTGGCCTCTTTTATATCATTCATGGGGAGCATCTTTTAAATTCAGAATAGCGTGTGTTACCATCATAACTTCTTGGACATGGGTTAGAGTATCTTGGAACAAAGAAGCTATAGGAAACCCAGTGCAATCTTTAAACACTAAGCTGAAAAGATTAAAATTTGAGTTAAAAAATAGAATATAGAAACATTTGGTGATAAATAGAAATATAAAGAAGCAAAGATTTAGTGATAAAAGAGAATTAGAATTTGAATAGAACCAAAATGCAAATAGAAGAAGTGCCTTAAGTAAGGCACAGGCTGAATTTAAAACTAAAACTATTAATGAAAGAGACCTATTTGAAACAAAATCAAATATAAAATGGCTGAAGGAAGTGCTAAAAAACACAAATTCTTTGAAAGAGAACTAAAATGAAAATTCAGAAACATAGATAAATGGTATTAAAAAATGATAAAAAAGAATGGGTGGAACAAGAAACAGATATACAAAATATTTCGCAATCTTTTGAAAAGCATTTATGTAGGGAAAGTGGTCATAAAGGAAACACTCTTTTACAAAGCATAGAAAACAAAATCTCTTTAGAAGATAATAACATGCTAATCAAATTTCCTAAAGAAGATGAAATAAAAATAGCAGTAATTAGTATGAACAAAGACAATGCAGCAGGTCCAGATGGATGGAATAATTCTTTTTTTCAAGAATGGTAGAATATAATAAAACAAGATCTATTGAAAGCCATCCATTGTCCTATTGTACAGGGCTGAAATTAAAAGAATTGGAAAAGCTTTCATATAGTCCTTATTCCAAAAATGGAAAACCCTCAGAATGGGGAAGATTTTAGACCAATTAGTCTTTGCAATTCATTTATAAAATATTGGCCAAATTTTGCAAAATAGATTGGAAAATGTTCTACCTAAACTATTTCAAATGAACAAATAGGTTTTATGAAAATACATTGATAATGGAAATTATATGCTTGGCTAAAGAAATTATAAGAGAAATAGGATCAAAAACAAGAGGACATAATTTAATGATAAAATTAGATTTATCTAAGGCATTTGATAGAGTGGAATGGGACATACTCTATTCACTATGCGCAAAATGTGCTTCGCTGAAGCCTGATAAATTAATATATAGATGCATATCGATACATGGGTAAGAATTATAATAAATGGAAAATTAGGAGAAGAAGTAAAACTGATAAAAGGAATAAGACAAGGAGATCCACTATCTTCTCATTATTAATATTTATCTAGAACTAGTAATAATAAATCTTAAAAACAAAATGAAGAAGAGAATGTAGGAGCATTTAGACAACCAAAACATACACCACTAGTGAGCTACATTGCATATGCAGATTATGTAGTGATTTTCACCAATGGTGGGGGTAGATCGCTACATAATCTGATGAATTTATTGAAATGCATGGAAGATGAACTGGTCATAAGCTAAACAAAAGCAAAGGCAATACATGATAGCTTTGAAATCCTCAGAAGCATTAACTCATATAATAAAAATATAACAGGATTCTCTCAGAAAAAAGGAGAAATAATTTACTTGGGCAGTCCAATTTATGAGGGCAGACTAAAGATAGAATATTTATAATTTTTAATGGAAAAATTAAAAAGAAAAATATCTGGGGTGGAAGAAGGAACTTCTAAGCATGGGGGAGAGGATAACATTAATAGTACATGTTTTACAAAGCTCTTTAATGCATAACTTAATGATTATTCATCTCGAAGAAAATTTATTAAGAAAATAGAAAAAAATTAGCTTACTTTTTGTGGGGAAAAAGAAGGTAAATATAAGATACATTGGAAAAAATGGAAAGATTTATGCTTTCTGATGCAAGAAGCTGGATTGAGATTTATCAATCTCAAGGAATTAGCTAAAGCATGGGCACCTAAAAGATGGAGGCTAAAGAAAATGAAGCTTATGGTGGGAATTTATGCGAGCAACGTATTGCATAAATGATGATACAAATAAAGAAAAGAATAAAAGCAAAAGATCACAAGTTTGGGTACAAAATGCTCAAATAAAAAGATTTAGTAGAAAAAATACTCTAACTAACTAGGAAATGATGGAGATGGATGCTAAATTCAGAAAGAATATTCTCTCTTAAATCAGTTAAAAATGTATAAAGACAAAAGAAAGAAGAATAAATATTATTTAAAGGGCCCTGGGATAATGAAAATCCAAAAAAAATTAAAACTTTTATGGGAAAGTGTTATCAAATTATCGTACCAATAGACACTAACTTAAAAAAAGAAGGGATTATTCCTAATACTTTAAGAGGATTCGATTCAGAATTTTTACCATTTCCTCCTTTATTCTCTCAAGATGTCCTCTATATCATCTTATGCCCCTTAAACCTACTTTTGTTTATGGCCTTCCAAATTACACCAGATTGCTATTAGTGGAATGTTGTTTTTGATCCACTTCTTGGCGGGGCTTGAGGCATGCATTTTTATCTATTTTTGAAGTATGTGTTTTAAGTGAGATGTTCATATTTTATTTGTATTTCTAATCCTAATCTTCTCCATTTTCTGCTACAACCCTTCCCTGTGATAGTAGATGATCTATGGATTCAACCTCACTTTCATAGCAAGCACATCTAGATACTACTGAATCACTTTAGACATTAGGTATAATATGGGAAAAACCATCAAACGAAAGGCTAGCATTAAACATAGATGGTAGTATTAATAAAGATATGGGAGCAGTGGAGGGGGTGGTATTATAAAAAATTATGAAGGGAAGTTAGTTCTAGCATACACAAGAAAATACCAAGCATCTTCGGCACTACATGCAGAAATACTAGCACTAAGAGATGGGTTAAAAATATGTAAAAAAATGAATTAAGTAAATAGATATTCAAATAGATTCAAAAATAGTGGTAAGCTTAGTAAATAAAAAGTCAGTAATGTGAAGATATGAAAAGGAAATAGAAGAAATATTGCAAATAATTAACACACATTGGACACTACCATAAAACATATATTTAGAGAAGCCAATGCCTTAGTAGATAGACTTGTCAAGGAAGGATGAAATAGAGGTTATCAAGATTATTTGGAAGGAAGTATACCTGATAAATACAAGTTATTGTAATTCTAGATAGCACAGAATTGTTTTATATTAGAAGAATCAAAAGAACATCAGCCCTGAGAGGTAGTGATAAAACTTCTTTGAGCAGTAAAGCTTATAGCAAAGGAGTCCCCTAGATATAGGGGGTTTTGAAAATGCAGGTAATGGAAGGCCCAGGTAAAGAGTCTCCCATTCCCTAAGGGATGACAAATAAAAGTTTATATTATTGTGTTGATTTTTTCTATTTTTTCTATGAAGATAATAGAGACAAGCTTTGTATCAGGGGAAGACAATAGCAGAAGGAGCTTTAAACTCTACCCATTATAAAAAAAACCGACTATGAAGTAGGAAAGGAATGCAGAATAGAAAAGGGGGAGGGGTGCAAGGTTAAAAGTGTATGTAGGCTATATGCTTCTGTGTATTAATTATGTAGTAAAATTGTAATTTTGTAGAGGGTAGGGAGTAGTAGCAATAAGAGCTTGGACATGGGCTAGAAGGATAGGGGTAGTAGGGATTTAAGTGTTATAGTAGGAATGCCTTGGTGTGGGTTTTTTTGTTTTATCTTGTAGAAAAACACTGTGACAGAATACTGACATGAGGGTTGGCAGCTGCTAAGAATATAAGAGATAGAGATGATGACAAGGCCAAAAGTGGTATGTCAGTTAGTGGCTGCTTGCAAATATGTTTTGGAGTCAAGGGAGGAAGATGATAGAAGATTGATATGGGCTGCCTCTTTTGTTTTTTCTTATATTTCTTAGTTTCTATTTTGGCTGAATGTATTGTATATGGTTGATATGTTAAGAAAGGGGGAAAGGGAAAGGAAAGAAAAAGCATATAAGATGTCAACAATAAAAATAGCACTTACGAAGAGGCAAAATAAGGGCAGGTATAGCTAATGATGAAAGAATCTAAAGTCAGGATTGGAGGACTTGTGTATCCATGGTAGTTTTTTTTGTGTTTTATTTCTTTTTTCTGCTTCAATTGTAACCAGATTGACAAGGTGTTGGGGGGGGTGTGGAAAGGGTAAAAAAGGTAGGCATAGAACATAATATATATGTCTCTAGTGTGGAATTATATTGTCCAGAATAGAAGCTGGAAAGATTAAAGAGAGGCAGCAAAAGAGGCTATGGGAAGGCAGAAAAAGAGGCTATGGGGAGGCAACAAAAGAGGCTATGGGGAGGCACAAAAGAGACTAAGGGAAGGCAGGAAAGAAGCTAAAGATACACTTAAAGAGATAAGATTATAGAACCATGCATACACATAATAACAAATAGATCAACGGATAATTGAGTCATGTAAAATGTATGTTTATGTTAATCAAATCAATGTCTAAATAGTTAAGTAGATTGATGCCCGATAGGGGTATATAAGAGGTTAATAGAGGGTGTAAGGCTACCAGGTAGCAGTAAGTAGGTTGTAAAATGGTATTCCTCAGTAAAAAGAGAGGGTTAATATTAAGAAAACACAAACTTTCCAAAAAGAAAGAGAAGTGACTATTCTTTTTTTGAAAAAAAATGCTTTCAACTTTCTAGAGAGAGAAAGTGCACTTTTAGAGAGAGAACCCACTATTTTTTGTGTAATTTGAGCTCAATTTGAAGCCAAAATAGTATAATTGGATTATCTCTTCAACAAAAAAATCTTTTAATTCATTAAACAAAGAAACTGCGCTCTTGTATCCGACGGTTGACGCAAAAGAGGCCTCACCGATAGTGATATTTACAGAGAAGGAGTTTTCAATATTGCCCAAACCATTCAAGCTAACACTTGTAGGGAAATTCTCCACAGCAAATCAAGTTACAGAGATATTTAGGGTTTATTGCATCATTGAAATTAAGATAGGTGGTTAAAATTGCAATATATGACGGAGCATGTTTCTTCCAGTTCAAAGAGGAAGACGACTTCCTTAGAGTATGGATTAGAGTGCAGTTGAGTGTGCTGGTTATCCCATGCACATCCTCAAGTGGTTGCCTGACTTTACTGCAATAGAGGAATTAGCGCAAGCCCTGGTATGGTTCTCACTACCGAAGCTTCCCCTTCACTTGTTTAGTAAGCATTTTCTTCTTTATATAGGACTTTTCTTGGGTAAACCATGGCTGATTGATGAAGCCACGACCTACATGACAAGGTTGAGTGTGGCTAGGATTTTCATTGAAATTAACTGGAAGGTTCCTCCTCTGAATAGGGTGTGAGTTGGCAGAGACTTCATTAATGGATTCTGGCAAAAAATTATTATAGAATCCATGCCCCACTACTGCCTAAACTACCACAAAATGGGGCACGAGCAAAAGAATGTATGGTGGGAGGTAGGAGTAAGAAGGAGGAAGTAGCAAGTAAGGAGGATAGGAATGGTAGAGGAAAAGCTTGGGTGAGAAGAGAGCCTAAGGAATGGGAGTTAGAAAGAGAAAAAGATGAGGGAGAGGTGATAAAAGGAGAGAGAGGCAGGATGGGAAGGGAATGTTGAAGGGGAGGGAGAAAATAAGGATAGTGGAAAGGATTGACCTAGAGAAAGAGCGATAGAATGTTAAAATGAGGCTAGAATGGAAGCAGAGAAAGAGGTTGAGAGTGGTGAGGTGGGGTTAGAGGAGGAAGGGATAGCTTTAAGTAAAAGGGAGGAGATTAGAAGATGGTTAGAGGAGATACCAAGGGGGACCGAAGGGTATAATAGTAGGGAGAAAAAGTGGTGCAAGGCCTAGAGGAAGGAGAAGGGATAAGAGAGTGGAGATAAACTTAAAAAAGAACATAGAAAAGCATAATTGGGGGGAGGATGACCTCCTATCGGAGGAGGAATCATAGGTAAAAAGTGGGCCATTTTGCCAACTATAACAAGGTAGAACAATTGCTGGATATTAATGCACCTAATGATGATCCAGTGCTGAATGAACATCCTAGATACATACCAAAAAACATGGAAAATGAAATAGAGAAAATTAGAAACTTGGAAAGGAGTTTAAAGAAATTATATTTAAAAAAGAAACTAAGCAAGAACCACCAAGTACAAGCAAACCACCGGGAAGCATGAAAAAATATTTAAATGTAATATATGACTCCAAATGCACAACTAGAGCTCAAGCAAGATTTACTTAAATATGATGAATAGTCTATTTTGGAATGAAAGAGGAGTGGCGAACATTTCTACAATAAATAGAATTAGAAAACTTATTAAATTACATAGACTTAAAATTGTTATCCAAGCCGAACCAATGGTAAGTAGAAATAAGCTTGAGAAATATAAACAAAAATAGGATTACATAAGGCATTTTCAAATGGTAATGGTAAGATTTGGGTTATGTGGAATAATTCAATGGACATTGAAATTTTTGCAGAAACTAATCAAATTGTTAGTTTTAAAATAGGTAAATAGCCAGAGCTCATCTTTTCAGTAGTCTATGCAAGTAATGCAAAAGAAGAAAGAAAGATGCTTTGGTTAAAAATGGAAAAATTAGCCGCAATGAAGTTGCCGTGAATTATAGGAGGGGACTTCAATGTGATTAGAAGCAATACCGAAAAAAGAGGTGGAAGGTCTCCTGAATCAGTAGCGATAGCTCATTTTAATGATGCTATTGCCAGTGCAAAATTAATAGCTCATTTTATGTGGATGCAACTTCTCAACCCTTCTTTTGCTAGCTTATCTACTAGCACATTTTCCTCCATATATATATATATATATATGTTTTGGAAGCCTCCAACTCATTAATTAGGGTTTTAATATTCTCAAGCTCTTCTTCGTATCTGCACATGTACAACCTATTTGTCGCTAGACCCACTAGTAAATTTGAATCAACTTGAATTTGTATATTCTTATAATTACTTTCCTTGTAATTTTATAAGGCTTTATATAAAGCTTGAATTTCTGTGTGCAAAGCCGAGACTTCCATCCATGTCCCTATTCTTCAAAAGAATGTCTTTTGAACAATGTCTTTCATTGTGAATGCCCTTTCTATTCTTCCTTCCATGTTCCTAATTACTCCTCCTCCTACCTCTCCCATTTCTCTATTAAAACTTCCATCCATGTCTAGTGCTAGCCCTCCCTGTGGTGGCATAATCCATTTAGTAATTTGAATCCCTTGCCACTTTATTTTCTTCACATGAGGCTTCCATTCATTATCTATGTTGTCTTATATTTCCTTATTTGTGACTTTTATTGGTTTAACAACGGATAGATTCATAAACTCTTTTTTAAGATCTTCTAAATTATATTTTGCCTTCATCTTGACTAAATCAAATCTACTTTTGTTTCTAGCTTTCCATATACACAAAATTACTATAAGTGTTAGGTTGTTCCTAGTACATTTAAGGATTTTATTACTAGAGGTATGCTTATTCCAGCTTAAAAGTTTGGCTTTTAGGCTGACTTCCTTATGCTTAATATTTGGGAGAGTTTCTAATTGATTCAACACTTATGTGGCAATTTTTCCATTAGAAAACAAATTCTCTATATTTTCCACTACTATAGAGCAGCATTCATAATTTTAGGCTAACCTTATACCCTTTTATTGTATATTCTTAACTATTAGAATAACATTTGAGAGAACTTTCCATATAATCTTTTAATTATTCTAATTATTCTTATTATTCTTATTATTCTTTTTATTATTATTCTTCTATTTCTTCTTTTTTTTTATTTTTCTTATTCTTCTTATAATTTTTAATCTTCTTTTTTTTATTATTCTTCTTAATTTTCATATCTTTTTATTCTTCTTATACTTCGTATTCTTTTATTTTTTAATATTCTTTAGTATTCTTATTATTCTTCTTATTCAAATTATTCTTCATATTCTTAATATTTTTCTTATTCTTCTTATTTTTCTTATTCTTCGTATTATTATTATTATTATCATATTATTATTCTTCTTCTTCTTTTTATTCTTCTTATTCTACTTATTATTCATATTCCCCCTATTCTTCTATTTCTTCTTATTATTCTAATTTTTCTTATTCTTCTTATCCTTTTTTTCTTCTATTTTTTTATATTTTTTCTGTTTCTTATTTTTATTTATATTCTTCTTATTATTCTTATTCTTCTTATTATTCATATTCTTTTTATTCTTCATAATCTTCATATTCTTCTTTTTTTTATTCTTCTTCTTATTCTTCTTATTTTTCTTATTTTTCTTATTTTTCTTATTCTTCTTATTCTTCTTATTCTTCTTATTCTTCTAATTTTTCTTATTCTTCTTATTTTTCTTATTCTACTTATTCTTCTTATTCTTCTTATTATTCTTATTTTTTATTATTCTTTTTATTTTTCTTATTCTTCTTTATCTAATTATTATTATTATTATTATTCTCGTTGTTCTTTTTATCCTTCTTATTCTTTCTATTTCTTTTATTCATCTCATTTTTGTTTATTCATCTAAATCTTCTTTTTATTCTTATTTTTTTTTCTTCTTATTCTTCTAATTCTTATAATTCTTATTAATCCTCTTATTCTTCTTATTCTTCTAATTCTACTTTTTACTCATATTATTATTATTATTATTATTATTATTATTATTCTTCTTATTCATATTATTTTTCTTATTCTTCTTATTCTCATTATTCTTTTTATAATTCATATTCTTATGATTCTTCTGATTTTTCTTATTTTTTTTTCTTCATATTCTTTTTATTCTTCTTATTCTTTTATTCTTCATATTCTTCTCTTTTTTTCTTCTTATTCGAATTATTCTTCTTATTCTTCTATTCTTTGTATTCTTATTTTTGTTCTTTTACTTCTCATTCTTCATTTTTATTTATTCTTCATGTTCATCTAAACCTTCTTATCTTAAATAATCTTTTAATTCTTCTAATTTTCTTATTCTTCTTTTTATTGTTATTCTTCTATTTCTTCTTTTTTTTATTCTTCTTATTCTTAGTTTTATTCTTTATTCTTCTTATAATTTTTAATCTTCTTTTT
Organism: Sapria himalayana; assembly: GCA_029783825.1. NCBI lineage: Eukaryota > Viridiplantae > Streptophyta > Magnoliopsida > Malpighiales > Rafflesiaceae > Sapria > Sapria himalayana. The sequence goes on along the minus strand of JAREIK010003610.1, from coordinate 261,580 downwards.
TATTATTCTTCTTAATTTTCATATTTTTTTATTCTTCTTATACTTCTTATTCTTCTTATTCTTTAGTAATCATCTTATTCTTCTTATTCAAATCATTCTTCATATTCTTAATATTCTTCTTATTTTTCTTATTTTCATATTATTATTATTATTATCATCATCATCATTATAATTCTTGTTATTCTTGTTATTCGTTTTATTCTTCGTATTGTACTTATTATTCATAATTTTCCTATTTTTTTTTTCTTCTTATTGTTCTAATTTTTTTTATTCTTCTTATTCTTTTTTTTCTTATTCTTTATATTTTTCTTATTCTTATTTTTATTCTTATTCTTCTTATTGTTCTTATTCTTCTTATTCATTTTATTATTATTATTCTTCTTATTCTTCTTATTCATTTTATTCTTCTTATTCTTCTTATTGTTCTTATTCTTCTTATTCTTTTTATTCATTTTATTATTATTATTATTATTATTACTATTATTATTATTATTCTTCTTCTTATTCTTCATATTTAGTTATTCTTCTTATTTTTCTTATTTTCTTATTCTTCTTATTCTTCTTATTCTTCTTATTCTTCTTATTATTCTTATTTTTTTTATTTCTTCTTATTCTTTTTATTCTTCTAATTTTTCTTATTCTTCTTAATTTTCTTATTTTTCTTTTTCTACTTATTCATCTTATTTATTTTATTCTACCTATTCATCTTATTTTTCTTATTCTTCTTATTTTTATTATTCTTTTTATTTTTCTTATTCTTCTTTTCTAATTATTATTATTTTTATTATTATTCTTGTTATTCTTTTTATTTTTTCTTATTCTTTTTATTCTTATTTTTTATTAATCTTCTTATTCTTCTAATTCTTCTTATTCTCATTATTCTTCTTATTCTTCTTATTCTCATTATTCTTCTTATTCTTCTTATTCTTTTTTTCTTCTCATTCTTATTATTCTTCTTATTCTCTTATTCTTTTTATTCTTGTTTTTTTTATTCTTTTTCTAATTAATCTTCTTATTCTTCTATTCTTTGTATTCTTCTTTGTTCTTCTACTTCTCATTATTCATTTTCTTTTTATTCTTCATTTCATCTTATTCTTATTTTATTACGTATTCTTCTTATTCTTCTTATTCTACTTATTCATTTAATTCTTTTTTTACTTCTTAGTTATCTTATTTTTTTTTCTTCTTATTCTTCATATTTTCTTAGTCTTCTTATTCTTCCTATTTTTTTAGTCTTCTTATTCTTCCTATTTTTTTTAGTTTTCTTATTCTTCTTATTCATCTTATTCATCTTATCCTTTTTATCCTTTTTATTCTTTTTATTCTTGTTATGCTTTTTATTCTTTTTATTCTCTTTATTCTCTTTATTCTCTTTATTCTCTTTATTCTTTTATTCTTTTTATTCTTTGTATTCTTTTATTCTTTTTATTCTTTTTTTCCTTTTTATTCTTTTTATACTTTTTATTCATTTTTATTTTTTTAATTTTTTTTATTCTTTTTATCTTTTTATATTTTTTAATATTTATATCATTCATATTCTTTTTATTCTTCATATTTCTTATTATAATTGTTTTTTTATATTCTTCTTATTCTCCTTATTCTAATTATTCTTCATATCTTTCTTATCCTAATTATTATTCTTTTCTATGTTATCCTTCTTATCCTTCTTCCTTCTAATCCTTCTTTTATTTATATGCTTTTTATCCTTCTTATACTTCCTAACCTTCTAATTATTTTTATTTTTATTCTTCTTATTCTTATTATTCTTCTTATTCCTCTTTTTTATTAATTTTTTTTATTCTTCTTTTAATTTTTATACTAATTATTCTTCTTATTATTCTTATTTATTCTTCTTATTCTTCTTTTCTATCTTTTCTACTTATTCTTCTAATTTTTTTTATTCTTTTTAATCTTCTTATTCTTCTTATTCTTCTTATTCTTCTATTATTTCTTATTCTTCTTATTCTTCTTATTCTTCTTATTCTTCTTATTCTTCTTATTCTACTTATTATACATATTGTTTTTATACTTCTTATTCTTTTTTTTATTCTTTAGTTTTTTTTTAAAATGATGTTTTATTATTTAAAAAACCTTCACTTTTGGTGGAGGAAAATCATGAGTACACTGAAATTTTCAATGCATAAGTAAATGCCTTACACATTAATTTCTTTAACAAAACATTATCAAACCCTAGATACATGTCATCTATGTTGTAATTAAAAAGCTTGCTTTTGTTTTTTTAATACTTTCAAAATCTCCTACTTGCTTTTTTTTTATAAATGGACTTTATCTATTATTAAAGAAACATAACCTCACTTGTAGGCGGAGGAAAACCTTTACAACCACATAACTTTATTTATAGGACATTACATTTACAGGACAAGACCCTAACCAAAATAACACAAAATACAGTAATTTATCCTTAGTTAAGATAACTGTGGCAGTAGCCACTCTCTTTGTGCTCCTTCATATTTATGTAGCAGTGTAGCAAGCAGCAGCAGGTAGACTTTTCAGCAGCAAGTAGACTCATCTCAGCAGCAGGTAGACTCATGGCAGCAACAGGCAGCACTCTACATAGGTATATGCAGTATATAAGATTTGTTCAGGCAGCTTCTTTTTTGTTCTCCCATCTTCCTGATTCTTTGTTCAGGCAGTTTTTGATAATATATGCTCCTTTATTTGATGTTGTATCAACATCTGTGTGGAGGCAGCTAATGACAGACAGCAACAGAATCATTCTTAAGGCATCAGAACATATATATGATATCAGCATGAATTGCTTGAAGCAGCAGCAAGCAGCAGCTGGTTCAAGTGACAGGCAGCATATGGGGATAGTGCTGCCCATGTGATCGGACCTCTATCTCTCATCTTCCCCATGTCTCGGGCTCTTCTCTTCACATACTTTCTAAAAAGTTTCCAGCCGTCTTCCTTCCTCATTTATACACTACTGAACCTGTAAAAACCAAAGAGAAAAAGAACGTGCCTACAAGATAACTTGGCACCCTATTACCCTTATCCCTTGTTAAACTTATACAATATTAGACTAAAACTCCACAGAATTGTCGAATTCTCCTCCTTAACATCCTGCAAGGAAAGTCCAAATACATATTTATAGATATGCACTATTCTGCCGAAATGCAGAATTAACACATCCTGCAATGAATTCTCCTTCATTTATACCCTATTATTCTTCTTAACATCCTGCAAGGAAAGTCCAAATACATATTTAAGATATGCACTATTCTGCCGAAATGCAGAATTAACACATTCATAACTCTAACCTGTATGCTTCTTTTTTAGATTCAATATTCTAAATTATGATTTAAGTTTTATTTTATTTTTAAAGATGGCTCAACCTCCACCCTTCCATTCCATTTAAGTATGAGGCAGAAATTCCCTGCAATGTCGAATTCCCGCACGATCCAACAGGAGGTTGAGACTTTGTCATACCTTCGTGGTCTGTTTATTTGTTCTAATATAAGGAAATCCCATTTTATCTAAACATGCTATTCCCTTTAGTTTATTTGGCATGGATTCCACGTTATATTCTATATCTCCTCTAGTGGTGCCTATTCTAGATAGACTATCCGCTAGATTATTAGCTTCTCTATATATATATGTTATTGAGGCCTTCAGTTCATCCAAAAGGCTAAGAATTACTTCTAGGTCCTCTTCATACCTCCATAATATTTTCTTGTTAATTACTGTTTCGACTAATAATTTCGAGTCTACCTGAACTTCTATATTTTTAAAATTTAGCTGCTTACATATCTCTAACCCTGATTTCAATGCTTTAATTTCTGATTCTAGGGCCGAGGAGGCTCTACTAGATCTGGTGAAAGCTCTCTTTACTGTCCCTGTATGATCTCTTATTACCCCGCCTCCTCCTGCTATTCCAGTGTCCCTGCTAAAACTACCATCCGTATTAAGTGAAAGTTTGCCAACCGGTGGAGTATTCCACTGTATACATTTAGCCCATTGTGTTTTATAACTTTATAAGTGAGGTCCCATTCTTTCTCAAGCTTCTTTTCTTGTTTCATTTCCTCTATTTTTATAGGTTTTATTATTGATATATTACATATCTCCTTTCTAATATCTTTTATAATTTCTGTTAAATTCATCCTTTTATTTTCAAATTTACTTTTGTTTCGAGATTTCCATATGCACCAAATAATTAGATGCGGCAGTTTCTGATTAAGCCATTTTCTGGTGGGGCTTTTCGTATTTTCTCTTTCCCATTTTTTAACTTTATCTATTAATCCATCATCTATTTTACATATTCTTTTTTCCCCTTCCATCTCTCTCCATATTTCCGCTGCAATAGGCCCATTAGAAAATAAATGATCGGTTGTTTCAACCGCTTGTGAACAGCATTCACATCTTGATGCCATTTTTATCCCTTTCTTTTGTATATTCTTATCTACCGGTATAGCATTCATTAGAGCCTTCCATGTGAAGGAGCGCATTTTTTGCGGGACGTTTTCTTGCCATACCCATTTAAATAGAGTTTGAGCCGGTTTTTTCTTTCTGACCAGATCTTTTGCCGACTTGAGGGAGAAGTTTCCTTGTGGTGTTAACGTCCATTTCCAGCCACTCTTCTTTAGTGTAGAGTGTGAGTCTACTATCTCTTTTTGTTTTTCCATTGACTTCCAACTGTTCGAAGCTTTCTTAGGGGTCTTATTCTTATTATCTAAATATTTTACCCGCATATATTTAGCCCAAAGATTATCACTTTCTTTAAGTCTCCACCAGCCTTTGCAATCCCAGGCAGCTGCCGAGTCCTGAAGGCTCATTAGACCTAATCCTGCTTCCTCTTTCGGATAACAGATACTTTTCCAGTCCTTCCAGTGTAATTTATTTCTACCTTGTTTTTTACCCCATAAGAAGTTAGCCATTTCTGATTCGAGTTTTTTAATAAATTTTTTAGGGGGATGTATGACTGATAAAATATGTGTTAGTGTGCTTTGTAATACATGTGAAAGCAGCGTTATCCTCCCCCCAAATCCCAGGAGCTCTTCTTTCCATCCTGCTATTTTCTTTCTTAGCTTATCTTGAAGGTAAGTTAGATATTCTTCCTTCAATCTCCCCTCATATATCGGACAACCTAGGTACATTAATGCCCCTTTAATTTCTGCAAAACCTGTGATATTTTTGATTTTATCTACTAACTTTAATTTTGCATTTTTAGCAAGCATAAACTGACATTTACTTTTATTTACCATTTGGCCTGTCTCTTTTTCAAATATTTGAAGAAGATCCATAAGATTCATTAAAGACTTTGTACTAGCATTTGTAAAAATTATAAGGTCATCTGCGTAGGCTAAACAGCCTATTCTGGGTGTATTCCTTGGTTGTCTGAATGACATTATTTTACCTTCGGATATTTTCTTATTCAAGTTTCGTATTAATAGTTCTAAGTAGATATCAAAAAGAAGGGGGGATAACGGATCCCCTTGCCTTAAACTTCTATTTGGTTTAAATTCCTCACTTATCTTTCCATTTACAAGGACTCTTACCCAAGTACTTGAAATGCATCTATATATTAGATCTATGGTTAGCTCAGAGAAACCGAACCTTCTCAGCACAAAACAAAGGGTATCCCATTCTACTCTATCGAAGGCTTTCGATAGATCTAGCTTGACCACTAAGTTTTTTCCTCTTGATTTACCTCCTATTTCTTTCATCATTTCTGATGCAAGTTTTATATTTTCAATCATTAATCTATTTTTAACAAAACCCTTTGTTCCTGAGATATTATTGACGGTAAAATTAAGCTTAGTCTATTTTGTAATATTTTTGCCAAAATTTTATAAATAGCATTGCATAAACTTATTGGTCTATAATCCTCACATTTCTGTGGTGATTCTTTTTTTGGGATTAATACTATAAAAGATTTTACCCATGATTTTGGGATTTCCGCACCTACAAAAAAACTTGCAATTGCAGGGACTAGCTCAGTTTTAACCGTATGCCAGTTTGCCTGGAAAAAATAATTATTCCAACCATCAGGTCCTGCTGCACTTTCTTTATCAAGACTAAAGACAGCCTCTTTAACTTCTGGTTCTTCTGGGATCAATTCCATTAAATGGTTTTGAGCTTCCGTGATGGTTGCCCTAATCTCATGCATTAGAGAATTGTCTGTCCTACATGACTGACTGCATAGTTGATTTTCAAAAAAATTTTTAAAAAGAGCTCCTATTTCCTTTTCATCTTCTACCCATTTTCCTTCTTCATTTTTTAGTCCTTTAATTTTATTTTTTGAGATTTTATTTTAGTCATATTGTAAAAAAATTTAGTATTACGGTCACCATCTTTTAACCATTTTATCTTTGCTCGTTGTTTCCAATAAATTTCTTCCATGTGTAATTTCAATCTCAGCTCTCCTTTAGCCTTACTTAGTTCTATCCGAGTTTCATTATTATTAGTGGAGTCAAAATCTTGTTCCAGCTTGGCTACTTTTTCTTCTACTTTTTTTAGCTCCTGATTTAATTTCCAAAGACCTCTTTATTCCATGTTTTTAAACAAGCTTTTAGCCTCAGAAGCTTAATTGATAGAACTTGCATCGGCTTGCCCTCTGCTGGCTCTTTCCAAGACTCTTTGACAAGGCCTGCAAAGCTTGCATGCTTTACCCACATATTTTGGAATTTAAAATTAGACGTATTACCCTGGTTTCTTTGAATCGTGATAAGCAGGGGGCTATGGTCAGAACAAGTTCTATTTAAGTGTCTAAGCCCCGTAATCCCTTGTGAGGTGACCCACTTTGTGTTACACATTATCCTATCCAGTCGAGCCCAGATGACTCCTCTTTTTTGCCAATTATTGCACCAGGTATATCTCGAACCAGTGAAATCTATTTCCATTAGATTAGTATTAGCTATTGTGTCATTAAATTGTTTCATGGCTACCTTATCCGGTGGTTTGCCACCTTTCTTTTCTTGAGGGCTTCTAATTATGTTAAAGTCGCCTCCTATGATCCAAGGTGAATTTCTACTTGCTATATCTTTCATTTCCTCCCATAGAGCTAACCTAGATTGTTTATCATTTTTTGCATAAACTGCTGAAATTATTTGATCTGTGCTCTTATCTAATTTGAAATGTACTATTTGTTCAGTATCTTTTATTATTTCAATTTTCAGCTTATTGTGCCATAAAATCCAAAGTTTACTATTTAGGTTAGCATAAGCCTTATTAAATCCTAAAATTTCTCTATATTTATTTAGTTGATCTTGCAGGACCATTGGCTCTGCAATAATCATTAATGAATTTTGTGTTCTTTAATTAAAAGTCTTAATCTATTTATCGTGGGGCTATTAGCTACCCCCCTAACATTCCAATATAGGCATCTATCCATTAAAACCTAATTTGGCTTGGGCTCGAGTTGTACACTTAGATTCATAAGACATGTTAGCATATTTTTTTATTTCTTACTGTTTTAGGAGTGTGAGTATTTTCATGCCTAATCTCATTATATTTTACCTGTTTTCCAAGCACCATGGCCATTTGCTTTAGGGCCTCCATGGATTGGGTTCTTGAGAGATTCCCCCAATCTTCATTATAAATATATATATCATCCTTTGCTTTCACCTCAGGCTCGTCTTGAGATACATCACCCTTGTTACTTGAAGGACAACTAAAAATTACCGATTCATCTTCAGGAAAGTCCAGAAGATCCTCGTTTATCCACGCATAATCTTCAAGTTTTTCTTTCAATACAATTCTGGTTTTAGATGTTTTTTTATATTTTCTCTTGTGTTTTACCTCCTCCCATCCTTTATTTAAGCTAACATCCTTCTCTATCCCCAAGTTAGTCTCTATCGGGATTACTTCTTCTTGAGTAATCTTTGGATAATCTGGTGGAAAGCATGGGATATTTCCACTGTCCAGATCTCCCTTCGGCTGGATATTTTGTTTGAGAAGAGGGGCCTCCTCTTTCCTTACCCATTGCATCACCTTCTTACCTCCTCCTTCATGCTGCTGCCCGTTGTTCTGCTCATCTTCCCCCACCTTGCACGATAGATTTTCATGCCCGAGCCTCTTACATCTTAGACAGTAAGGAGGAAGGCTTTCGGGGATGACAGTTTGCCAAAACCCCTCGGCCTGTTCACCTTCACCACTGCCTATCCATATTTTGTCGGGCGGTTTAGTTAAGAGGTTAAGCTCGACACATACACGAGCTTTATTCGGCCTTGACATGGTTACTGTGGCTTCATCCCGTAGCATGGGCTTTCCCAAACACGACGAAATTGCATAGAGAGATGTTTCAGAGAAAAAATGAAGTGGCAGAAACGGCAATGTAAACCATACCGGGGCTATAGGCGCCTCTTCAAGAGGAGTAAAATCCTTTGTCCACTTCAGTATACGCATGGGGAAGCCGTCGACTTGCCATAATCCCCGCTGCCATAGGCGATATTGATCTTCCAGTAGAGAGCATTGCAGCACGACATGTTTGGCGTCGAAGTCAGCAAACTTCACCTTCCCCTTAGGCTTTAAATTATCGATAAATTTCTGAACTCCAATCGCACGAGGCCTGCCGTGAGAGAACTTACCAACGAGCGTGTATTCGAAAGGTTCTAAGAGCCTTCGAGTTTCTTCGGCAGAGAAGATGATAACCGGGAGCCCGTTTTTGTTCCCTTGAGTTCGTGAAATCGGCGCGGTTCCCTTCGTCATCAAGGCAAAAGACTTATTATTTAATAATAAGTCAGTTTTCTCCATTCTCACCTTGAATTGAGCTTGATTTGAGCAGCAATGGAGTGTTCTTTTTCTCTCTTCGTTGCACAAACTAGCAGTTACACATAATAAAACTATGCAAATATTATATCGAACACAATTCACGCAGCAATTTGCACAATAATTCACCCAACAATTCGCACAACAGTTCACCAAAGATAATCGCGAGAGATAATCGCAAGAGAAAATCGCGAGAGTTTAGAAAATCGTGAGAGTTCGCACAATAGTTCGCACACCTCCTACTTGCTTATTACATCTATTTAACCTTTCATGCTCACTATTTCCCTAGCTTGCATTCTCCTTGCAGTCCTCTCTATTGTTTAGCTTCTATTTTGTTTTAGTTACGCAAGTGTTAGGATTTGTTGCCATTTTATCTACCGTCTATCTTCTTTGTCATGGTTGCTTTGTTATAATCTACCCCTTTTTATGCCTAGCCCTTATCCTTCATATCCTTTTGTCCTGGCTGCTAAGATTTTATTAGTTTTTCTTTGTTTTTTCTAGCATAATATTTATAATTCAAAATTGGTTTATGTAATCTTTAGGTCCTATTTTCTATCTTTCTATTTATCCATGCTTATATCCAGCTATGCTTGCATTTCATACCACAAAACCAATCACATCAATGCAAAGGAAATGACATAAGACAAACACACATTATATGAATCATGTAGTTTATCATATTCTCAATCCTATTTGTCCTTCTTGTAGCTATCCAGCTTTCTACTTTGGTATAATTTCAGGTAGGTTTATGTATTTTTAAGTCCTGTTTTCAGCCTTTCTGTTTATCAATGCGTCTCCAGCATACATGTTTTTCAAACAAAAAAACAAAGCACAACAATGCAAACATGCTTGCTATCTAGCTTTCTACCCGAAATCTAGAAAGAAAGACACCAAGAATAGTTATGCAAAAACACATGAAAATGTTTATCCATGCTTGTATCCAGCTATGCCTGCATTTCATACCACAAAACCAAGCACATCAATGCAAAGGAATGACATAACAAAAACATCATATATGAATCATGTTGTCTATCATATTCTTAGTCCTACTTTCCCTTCTTGTTGCTATCCAGCATTCTTCTTTGATATATATCTTGGTTGGTTTATGTAATCTTTAGGTCCTATTTTCTGCATTTCTATTTATCAATGTTTTTTCTCCAGCATGCCTGCATTTCAGACAAAAAACCCAAGCACATCAATGCATGACACTAAATATAGGCTACTGCTTCAAATAGTCTTTTGTCTAGATGTTTGATTCCACCCTCATGCTATATGTTTCTAACCTACTTGCTATCCAACTCTCTGCCTAAAATCTAGATAGAAAAAAACCAAGCATAGCAATGCAAAAACCCAAGAAATTTAAATATTTATAAATTTGTCTATTTAGTATGTAGCTTCTTATGTTCTGTAGCTTAGTATATATATCCATCTTTTTGCCTACCTTACAGTCAAAATTTTCAATCAAAATATTCTAGTGCTTGTCCGTTTCCTGATCTCCAACCCCCCTTTAGTTGTGTATTGGAATCCATGTAGCAGAGGCTATCCACCAGCTTCTGATTATCCAACTGTATATATCATATTTTCAATGTAATTTTTTTTTGCTTTTGGTTTTTCTTAGCTTTTCTTGCGTGTTCTGACGTTTGGACATCCCATTTTATCCAGTATTTCTAGCCCTTTTAGCCTTTCTTGTTTAACTCTCCTATCAAAAACTTTTATCCCCTTTCTAAACCCACTAGCTTATCTGCTAGCACATCTGTCTCTCTATATATGTGTGTTATGGAAGCCTCTAGCTCATTCATTAGATTTTTAATATTCACATTTTTTAAGCTTTTTTCGTATCTCCACATGTACAACCTATCTGTTGCTAGACCCACTAGTAAATTTGAATCCACTTGAATTTGTATATTCTTATAATTACTTTCCTTGTAGTTTTTGTAAGGCTTTATATAAAGCTTGATTTTTTTGCATGCAAAGTTGAGACTGCCTTGCCTTTCATTGTGAAGGATTTTTCTATTCTTACTTCCATGTTCCTAATTATTCCTCCTCCAGCCTCTACTAGTGTCAAGTGCTAGCCCTCTCTAGGGTGGCTTAATCCATTTAGTAATTTGAATTCCTTGCCACTTTATTTTCTTCACATGAGACTTCCATTCATTATCTATGTTGTCTTCTGCTTTTTTATTTGTGACTTTTATTGGTCTAGCAACAGATAGTTTCATAAACTCTTTTTTAATATCTTCAAAATATATTTTGCCTTCATCTTGACTGAATCAAATCTACTTTTATTTCTAGCTTTTCATATACACAAGACTACTATAAGTTGTAGGTTGTTCCTAGTCCATATAAGAATTGTATTACTAGAGGTATGCTTATTCCAGCTTAAAAGTCTAGCTAGGCTGACTTTCTTATGCTTAATATTTGTGAGGGTTTCTAATTGATTCCACACTTATGTGGCAATTTTGGAAAACAAATGCTCTATATTTTCTCTACTACAGAGCAACATTCACATTTTGAGGCTAACCTTATACCCTTTGCTTGTATATTCTCATCTACTAGAATAACTTTTGAGAGAACTTTCCATATAAAAGTCTTTATTTTTTGTGGTGCCTCACTTTCCCAAACAAAATTATATAATATAGAGTTTTAGCTTTATTTCTTACTATTGTTTTTGCCAATGTCATTATAAAATTACCTTGTGCATTTATCATCCATTCCCACCTGCTCTTTTTTAGAATATAGTGATTATCTACTAATTCTTTATGCTTTAACATTAATTTCCAGGCTTTCGAAGTCTTTCTAGTATCTTTAAAGATCCTATTTTTTTAATTCATATTTAACTCATAGAAATATTGCCTAGAGACTATCATTTTCTTTTAGCCTCCAGTTGTTTTTACAAGCCCATGCATTTTTCATATCTTTCAAGCTAATTAAACATAATCCTACTTCTTCATTTGGATGACATAAGTCTTCCCATTTTTTCCAGTGTAATTTTGGTTTTACTTTAATTTTCCCCAAAAAAATAAGCCATTTCCTTCTCTAGCTTTTGTATAAACTTTTTAGGTGGCTGGATATACATTAATATATGTGTTAATGTGCCTTGTAGTACATGTGATATGAGTGTAATCCTTCCTCCAAAACATAAAAGATTTTCTTTTTATCCTTCTATTTTCTTTCTCATTTTCCCTATTAAAAAACTTAGATATTCTTCTTTTTGCCTAGCTTCATATATTGGGCAACCCAAATATATTAAAGTTCATTTCTTTTGGGTATATCCTATGATCATCTTTATTCTTTGTGCAACTCTTTTAAGTGTTTTCTTTGCTATATGAAACTAGCATGTCACTTTATTCAATATTTGACATGTTTCCATCTCAAAGGTCTGAATTATATCAATTAGATTACTCATTTATTTGTAATTCGCATTTGTGAATATGATTACATCATCTACATATGCCAAGCAACCCACTAAAGGTGTGTTTTTTTTTGATCAAAAGCTAGGATTTTTTTTTTCCATTGTTTCTTTGAAATTTAAAATGAACAATTCCAAAATATGTTAAATAACAAAGGTGATAATGGGTCACCTTGCCTTAAACCTCATATTGGTTTGAATTCTCCTCCTTTTTTTCATTTACTAAAATTAACACTCTTTCGCTAGAAATGTATTTGTAAATCAAATCTATCTAGGTTTTTGAGAAACATTGTCTCATAGCATATCATAGAAGTTTTCATTCCACTCTATCAAAAGCATTTGACAAATCCAAATTTATTACCACATTATGTCATCTTATCATTGTTCCAATTTCTCTCATCATTTAAGAGGCTAAGCTTATATTTTCATCATTAATCTATTTTTAACAAAATTTGTTTCTTCCTTTGAATTATATTTAGGAGGATTTTCCATAATCTATTATGTAGTAATTTAGCTAATATCTTATAAATAGAGTTGCATAACCTTATTGAACTCATATTTTTGTATTTTTGTGTGTTATCACATTTGGGTATTAGTACAGTGAAAGATCTGCCCCATGATTTTGTGATATCTACTCCCAAAAATATTCATTTGATATCTACTATTAGCACTTTTTAAATTATATGCTAGTATCATTGAAAGAAACCATTGTTCCATCTATCTAGCCCTAGTGCACTATCTTTATTCATGCTGAAAACTTCTTCCTTTATTTCCACTTCTTTTGGGAAATCTATTAATTTAAAATTTTTTTCTAGCATAACCTTACAATTAAGAAGAATAAGAAAGATAACAAGAAATAACACGAAAAAGAAGAATAAGAAAAATAAGAAGAATTAGAAGAATAAGAAGAAAATAAAGAAAAAGAAAAATGAAAAGAATAAGAATAAAAGAAGAATAAGAAAAATAAGAAGTATAAGAAGAATAAGAATAATAAAAAAATAAGGAGAATAAGAAGAAAAGAAGAAATGAAGAATAAGAATAAGAAGAATAAGAAGAGTAAGAACAATAAGAAGAATAAGAAGAAAATAAGAATAAGAAGAATAAAAAGATATGAAAGATAGAAAATATAGAATAATAATAAGAATAATAAGAATAAGAATAATAAGAATAATAAGAATAAGAAAAAATAATAAAAGAATAATAATAATACGAAGAATAAGAATAATAAAAAGAATAAAAAGAATAAAAAGAATAAAGAGATAAGTAGACTAATATGAATAAGAATAAAAAGAATAATAAAAAGAATTAGAAGAGTAAGAAAAATAAAAGTATAAGAAGAATATGAAGAATATGAAGAATATGAAGAATATGAAGAATTAGAAGATTAAAAAGAATAAGAAGAATAACTAGAATAACTTGAAAAAGAAGAATAAAAGAATAAGTAGAAATAGAAATATTAGAAGAATATGAAGAATATGAAGAATAAAAAGATAAAAATAATAAGAATAATATAAAGAATAAGAAGAATAAAAAGAATAAGAAAAATAAAGAAAATCAAAAGAATAAGAAGAAAAATAAGAATAAGAAGAATTAGAAGAATAAAAAGAATAAGAATTAAAAATTATTTAAAATAAAAAAGGAATAAGAAGAATAAGATGATTAAGAAGAATAAAAAGAATAAGAAGAATAAAAAGAATAAGAAGAATAAGAAGAATAAAAAGAATAAAAAGAATAAGAAGAATAAGAAGAATAAAAAGAATAAGAAGCAAAAAAAATAAGAAGAATAAAAAAAATAAGAAAAATAAGAAAAATAAGAAAAACAAGAATAATAATAAGAATCATAAAAATAAGTAGAATAAGATGAATAAGAAGAATAATAAGAATATGTATAAGAAAAATAAAAAAAAAAGAATAAGAGGAATAAAAAAAATAAAAAGAATAAGAAGAATAAGAACAATATGAAGAATAAAAAAATAAGAAGAAAAAAATAATAAGAAGAAAAAGTAGAATAAGATGAATAGAAGAAAAAAAAATTAAGAACAATAAGAAGAATAAGAAGAATAGGCAAAAAAAAAAAGAATTAGAAGACTTAGAAAAAAATTAGAATAAAAATAATAAGAAGAATAGTAAGAATAATAAGAGTAAGCAGAATAAGAAAAATAATAAGAATAAAAGAATAAGAAGAATAAAAAAAATAACAAGAAAAAGAAGATGAAGAATAACAAGAAAATGAAGATGAATAATAACAAGAAAAAAAGAATAATAAGAATAAGAAGAATAATAAAAAGAAGAAGAATAAAAGAAAAATAAGAATTAGAAAAATTAGAAGAATAAGAAGAATAAAGAGAAAAAAAACAGAATTAGAAGAATAAGTAGAATATGAAGATTAAGATAATAGGAAGAATAAGAATAATAAGAAGAATAAGAAAAACAAAAAAATAAGAAGAATCAGAAGAATAAGAAGAATAAGTAAAATAATAAGAATAATAATAATAATTTGAAGAATAAGCAGAAATACAAGAATTAGAATACTTACATTAATATAAAGAATAAAAAGAAAATGAAGAATAAGATGAATAAGAAGAATTAGATAAAATAAGAAAAATAAGAAAAATAAGAAGAATAAGAAAAATAAGAAAAACAAGAAGAATAAGTAGAATAAGAATAATAATACTAGTAATAAGAATAAGAAGAATAAGAACAAAAAGAAATATAAGAAGAATAAAAATAATAAGAAAAAGAAGAATAACTATAATAAGAAAAATAATAAGAAAAATAATGAGAATAAGAAGAATAAGAAGAATTAGAAGAATAAGAAGAATTAGAAGAATTAGAAGAATTAAAAGAACAAGAAAAATAAAAAGAATATGAAGAATAAGAAAAATAAGAATATTAAGAAAAATAAGAAGAATATGAAGAATAAGAAAAATTAGAAGAATAAGAAGAATCAGAAGACAAATAAGAATAAGTAGAATAAAAATAATAATAAGAATCAGAAAAATAAGATGAATTAGAATTATTAGAAGAGTAAGAAGAATATGAAGAGTAAAAATAGTAGGAAGAATAAAAAGAATAAGAATAATATGAATAATATGAATAAAAAAAAGAAGAATAAAAAGAATATTAATAATAAAAAGAATAAGAAAAAAATGAAGAATAAAAAAAAGAAGAATAACTATACTAACAAGAATTAGAAGAATAAGAAGAATAAGCAGAATAAGAAGAATTAGAAGACTTAGAAGAATAAGAAGAAAAAGAAGAATCGGAAGAAGAAAAAAAAATAAGAAGAATAAAAAGAATAAAAAAAAAATAAGAAGAATATGAAGAATATGAAGAATAAGAAGAATATGAAAAAAAAGAATAATAAATTAAGAAGAATATGAAGAATAAGAAGAATAAAAAAAATAAGAATAATCTCAAAAATAAGATGAATAAGATGAACGAGAAGAATAATAATATAAGAAGATAAATAAGAATAATTAGAATAAGAAGAAGAATAAGAATAAAAAAAAGAAGAATAAAATGAATAAGAAGAATGAGAAGAATAAGATGAATTAAGAAGAATAAAAAGAATAAGAAAAATAAGAAGAATAAGAACAATAATAGAAATAAGAAGAATTATAAAATTAATAATAATAAAAAAATATGAAGAATAATAATAAGAAGAAGAATCAAAACAATAAGAATAATAAGATGAATATGAAAAATAAGAAGTATAGAAAAATAAGAAGAATTATATAAATTAGAAGATTAATAATATTAAAAAAAATAAGAAGAATAAAAAAAGAAGAATAAGATGAATAAGAAGAAAAATAATAAAAACAAAAATCAGAAGAATATAAAGAATATGAACATTAAATAGAATAAGAAGAATAAGAAAAAGTATAATAATAATAATAATAATAATAATAATAATAATTAATAATAATAATAATATTATTATTATTAGAATAAGAATAATTAGAAGAATATAAAAAATTTAAAAAAATAAGAAGAATAATAAGAATAAGAAGAATAAGAACAATAAGAATAATAAAAAAAATAAGATAAATAATATTAATAATATAAATAATAAGAAAAAAAATAACAACATTACAAAGAATAAGAAAAAAATAAGATTAATAACAACATTACAAAGAAGAATAAGAAGTTAAAGAATAATAAAAAGAATAATAATAATAATAAGGAAGAAGTTTTTTTTTCAAAAATCCCACATTCTTAGAACTAGAGAGAGAAAAAGGGAATTTTAGAAAAAGAAAGCTTCAATTTGTGGAAGAAAGTGGTGGTTTTGTGCTTAAAACGAATGAAATTGATTATTTTGCACATAATAAATCATTTTCTTACATATATCATTTATCTACCCCACTAATAAATAAACCTTGGATAAAAATGGTGAATTCTTATTCTCACTAAAGCTCAAGGTCTTGGTCAATGTAGGTGCATAAACATATATTGCTGCAATTTTTTACAACGGAGGACCACCCTCTCGTGTGGTTGAAGGAGAACTAAAATATACGAGCTCACTATGAGAACATTCAAATGGACGGCATAATATAATGTGAATGATGAAAACCCACTCTCCCCTGTATGGTTTATTCTACCTAAACTGCATATTCACTTCTTCAATAAACTCTCTCTTCTTCATCTCAAAATTTATCATAAATCCTCTATTAATGGATCGAGCAATTGCCACTCTTACTATACCAAGTGTGGAAAGGGTTTGCAATGAGGTTAACTTAAAAGTTCCTATGCCGCAAAGGATATGGATTCACTAGAACAAAGATATAGGCTATTGGCAGCCTATCTTTCCTGAAGAACTCCCTAGTTATTGTGGACAATGTAAAAAGAATAACAAGAATAAAAATAATAAGAAAAATTAGAAGTATTAGAAGAAATAAAAGAATAAGAAGAACAAGAAGAATAAGAATAATAAGAAGAAAAAGAAGAATAAGATGAAATAGAAGAATAAGAATTAATAGAATAATAATAAGAATAAAAAGAATATGAATAATAAGAAGAATAATAAGAATAAGATGAATAACTAGAATAAGTAGTATAAGAAGATAAGAAGAATAATAAGAATAAGAATAATAAAAAGAATAAGAAGAATAAGAAGAATATGAAGAATAAGAAGAATAATAAGATAAGAAGAATAAGAAGAATAAGAAGAATAAGAAGAATAAGAAGAATAAGAAGAATAAGAAGAATAAGAAAAATAAGAAGAATACGAAGAATAAGATGAATAAAAAAAAGAAGAATAAGAAGAATAAAAAAAATAAAAAGTATAAAAAGAATAAGAGGAAAAAGAAAAATAAGATGAATAAGTAGAATAAGAAGATTAAGATGAATAAAAAAAATAAGAAGAATAAGAAGAACAAAAAAAATAAGAAGAATAAGAAGAATAAAAGAATAATAAGAAAAAAAAGGAATTAGAAGCAAAAGAAGAATTAGAAGAATAAGAATTATAAGACAAAAAAGAAGAATAAGAAGATATATAAGAATCACCAGAAAGAGAAGAATAAGAAGAATTAAAATAATAAAAATATTAAGAAGAAAAGAGAAAAAAGAAAAAAAAAAAAAGAAAAAAAAGAATTGAAAGAAAAAAAAGAATAAGAAGATTGAGAAAATAAGAATAATAAGTAGAATAAGTAGAATAAGAAGAATAAGAAAAATAAGAAAAATAAGAAGTATAAGAAGAATAAGAAGAATAAGAAGAATAAGAAGAATAAGAAGAAATAGAAGAATATGACGAATAAGAAGAATACGAAGAATAAGATGAATAAAATAAGAAGAATAAGAAGAAAAAAAAAAGAATTATAAGAATACAAAGTATAAAAAAAAGAAAAAGAAGAATAAGATGAATATAAAGAATAAGAAGATTAAGAAGAATAATAAGAATAAAAAGAATAAAAAGAATAAGAAAATTAAGAATAATAAAAAGAATAAGAAGAATAAGAAGAACAAGGAATAATAAGAAGAATGAGATGAATAATAAGAATAAAAAGTATAAGAAGATAAGAAGAAGAAGAAGAATAATAATAAAATAATAATAATAATAATAATTAGAATAAGAAGAATAAGAAGAATAAGAAAAATAATTAGAATAAGAAGAATAAGTAGAATAAGAAGAAAATGAAAAATTAGAAGAATTAGTAGAATAAGAATAATAAGAAGAATAAGTAGAATATGAAGAAATAGAAGAATAATAAGAATAAGAAGATAAAGAGGAATTAGAAGTAAAAAAGACTAAGAAGAATAAGTTGAAAAAGAAGAAAAAGAATAAAAAGAATAAAAATAAAAATAAGTAGAATAAAAAAGAATAAGAAGAATAAGAAGATAAATAAGAATAACAAGAATAAGAAGAATAAAAAAAATTAGAAGAATAATAAAAATAAGAAGAATAAGAAGAATAAGAACATTACAAAGAATTAGAAGAATAAGACGAATAAGAAGAATAAAAAGAATATGAAGAATTGGAAGAATTAGAAGAATAAGAAGAATACGAAGAATAAGATGAATAAAAATAAGAAGAATAAAAAAGAATAAAAAGAATAAGAAGAAAAGAAGAATAAAATGAATAAGAAGATTAAAAGATTAAGAAGAATAAAAAGAATAAGAAGAATAAAAAGAATAGAAGAATAAGAAGAACATGGGATAATAAGAAGAATGAGTGAATAATAAGAATAAAAAGTATAAAATGAAAGAAGAATAATAAGAATAAGAACAATAAAAAGAATTATTAGAATAAGAAGAATAAGTAGGATAAGAAGAATAAGTAGGATAAGAAGAATAAAAAAAATTAGAAGAATAAATAGAATAAGAATAATAAGAATAATAAGAAGAATAAGTAGAATATGAAGAAATAGAAGAATAACATGAATAAGAAGAATAAGAGGAACTAGAAGCAAAAGAAGAATAAGAAAATAAGAAGAATTAGTTGAAAAAGAAGAAATAGAATAAAATAAAGAATAAGTAGAATAAAAAAGAATAAGAAGATAAATATTAATTACAAGAATACGAAGAATAAAAAAATATAAGAATAATAAAAATATGAAGAATAAGAAAATAAGAAGAATAAGAAGATCAAGAAGAATAAGAAGAATAATAAGAATAAGGAGAATAATAAGAATAAAAGAATATAAAGAATAAGAAGATTAAGAAGAATAAGATGATTAAGAACAATAAAAAGAATAAGAAAAATAAAAAAATAAGAAGAATAAGAAAAATAAAAAGAATAAGATGAATAAGTAGAATAAGAAGAATAACAATAATAATAATATGAAGTATAATAAGAATTATAAGCAAAAGAAGAATAAGAAGAATGAATTAGAATAATAATAAGAATAAGAAGAATAAAAGAATAAAAAGATTAAGAAGAATAAGAATAAAAAGAATAAGAAGATTAAGAAGAATAAGAAGAATAAGAAGGAAGTTCTAGAGAGAAAAAGTTAAAATTCTAGAGAGAGAAACTTTCGATTTCAGGAAGAAAGTGTTGATTCCATGCTAATAAATGGAGGAATGAGATATTATTGCATATAATAAATTATTCTCCAACATTCATCACTTAGACGCACCCCCTAATAAATACTTTGCGAAGAAAAATTGGAAACCCGCAATTTTTTCCCTCTCGAAGATTTTATAATCTATTGGCAATTCGCAATCACTCTCTCGTCGCGAAATTCTTCCTTGGGTGACCACGTATTAGAAAATAAGAGATTTCTTCTTTTCGTTAAAACTCAAAGGATTGATTAAGATTGACACGATCGATGGCAGACATGTGCTGATACAACTATTCATAATGGATGACTGCCTACGATTGTGGATGACAGAATCCTAGAATTTTTTGTGCTATCCAATGTGTGTATTCAAATGGGCTCGAATTTCAATACAAAGGAAGAAAATCTTCTCTTGCCGGTTTGGTTTCTTCTTATTCTATTGCCTATCTATTATTTAAATAAAATTGCTCTCTTCTTCATCTAAAATCTCATCGGCAAACCACTATTAATGAATGGAGCCACTACCAATATTTCTAAGCCTAGTGTGGCTAGAGTCTGCATTGAAGTAGACCTTCAATTGCCTATCTCAAATATGCTATGGATTGGGTAGAATGAGGAGGTAGGCTTCTGGCAGCCCATAATTCTAGAAGCTCTACCTAGTTTCTGTAATGCATGTAGAAAAGGCGGCACGAAATAGATAGTTGCATAACCTTAGTCAATAACTTAAAAAATTTTCAAACAAAACAGAAAAGGAAGTATGGGTTAAAAAGGAAGATAAAAAGAATATAAAATTGAACAGATGGAGGGAGAAGGGAAAATGGTTAGTCTGAAATCCATAAATAACTCTACTCTCAATAACTCTGGAGTACATACACACTTGGAGCCGTACAACCAGATGTACATGATGATGAGAAGGAAAGAATAAGAACCACGATGGATATTATAAAAGATATGGTTTTAAAATATAGAAAACCTAAGATAACCAAAATAAAAAAACTCACATGACTTGTTTTCTACCTTAGAAGTGGGTTTAGACTTTGAATCTATAAAGTCTTGCATCGACATCCCCTATAAAATAGAAAAAAGCATAGCAAACTACTCCAAATATGATATTGACATTGATATAAATGGGACAAAGTATAACAAAGAAAATGCCATAAAACATTTAAATATATTAACTCTACAATTGGATAAAATGTTTAGAGAAAAAGAACTCCAAGAGCACAGTACAGTTAAAAAAACTAGAACTCTAAAAAACACTTAAATCTAACATGAGTTAAAGTGTAAAACAAGAGTACAAGTAAAATCTTCAATTAATGTTTAGTTATCTATTTTGGAATATTCACGGAATAGCCAACTCTCATTCCTTAAACAAATTAAAAAAATTAACAAAACTCCACAACATTGCCCTATAATGTTAGCAGAACAATGGTTGATATACGTCACTTAGAAAACATTAAAAATAAGTTAGATTTAATAAAGCATTTTCAAACAATGAGAGTATGATATGGGTTATGTGGAAAAAATGTATTGATATAACTAGCACTGAAGAATTTGATCAAATAATTATTCTTATATAAATAAAGGTATAGAATGTATAATCTCAGTAATTTATGCGACTAATTCCAAGGAAAAAAGAAATGAATTGTTGAAAATCATGGAGTGGATTTCATTAAAAAACACCATGGATAATTGGAAGTTATTTTAATATAATTAGAAATGCATTGGAGAAAAAAGGGGGAAGACCTATGAATCCACAGGCTAGTGAACACTTTAATGTAGATATCTCCAATTGTAATTTTTTTGAGGCAAAGTTTCTATGCTCAAACTTCACTTGGACTAATAATCATAGAAATAAGGGAGTTATATCATCTAGGCTAGATAAAATTCTTGTTAAGTCAAATGGATTGACTTTTTGGAAATATAAAGGTCAAACATTTGAACAGTACAGGTTCAGCTCATAAGCCACTACTTATGAATTTTTGTAAAAAGGAATCCAATACCATATCTTTCAAATTTTAGAATATTTGGTGCTTACACGTAACCTTCTTAGATACTGTGAAAGAGTCTTGGTCGCTACCAGTAAGTGGAAACCCTAATCACACCCTCATGAAAAAGCTTGGTAGATTAAAATCATGCCTAATAAAGTGGAATAAAAATAAGTTTGGTAATATAATAAGTCCATCTTATAAATAGAAAGAAAGATCAATGAACTAGAAGAGGCTTATGAAAAAGATCAGAACACATATTGTCATGATCTTAATAAAGCTCAATGTTAACTTAAACTAAAACTATAGTACTATACAAGAAAGAAATTTCTAGAAACAAAGAGCAAAGGTAAAATCGATTAAAGAAGGGGACTTAAATACTAAGTTCTTTCATTTAGCATCAAAAATAATAAATCAAAAACATAAAATAATAGGAATAAAAAATACTGATGGTATATGGTTAGAGAACAAAGATGACATTAGCGACTCTTAAGAAAAAATATATACTAGACTATTATGCGAGGAAAGTATAATTAAGAGAAAAGTCTTTTACAGAACATTAATAAACTAATTAATGATGAAAATAAAAAAGTAACAGAATTACCAAAGGAGGAAGAGATTAGGAAAGCTATCTTTATCATGGAAATTAATAGCGCAACTGGCTCAGATGGATGGAATAACAAGCTTTTTAAACTTGCTAGAACATCACTAAATAGACATGTTCAAGCCATTTAATGGATCTTTTGTAGAGCTGAGACATTGCTGGAATAATGTCTTTAATGGGGAAGCTTTTATTCTTCTTATACTTCTTATTCTTCTTATTCTTTCTATTCTACTTATTATTCTTTATCTTTTTAATCTTCTTATTCTTCTTATTATTCTCGAATTCTTCTTTTCTTCTGATTCTTTATTCTACTTTTTTCTGATTCTTCTTATTTTATTTATTTTTATGATTCTCTTATTCTTCTTATCCTTCTTATTCTTTTTATTCTTCTTATAATTTTAACTCTTCTTATTCTTAATATTCTAGTTATATTCTAATTGTTCCTATTCTATTTATTTTTCATATTATTATTATCTTTATATAATTCTTTATCTTCTAATTCTTTTTATTCTTCTTATTATTCTATTCTTCTTATTCTTGTTATTCTTGTTATTCTTGTTATTCTTGTTATTCTTCTTATTATTCTGATTCTTTTTATTCTTCTTATTTTTCTTAATCTTCTTATTATTCTTATTCTTCTTATTCTTTTTATTCTTATTATTCTTTATTATTCTTCTTATTCACTTTCTTCTTATTCTTCTTATTCACTTTTTTCTTATTCTTCTTATTCTTTTATATTTTTTTATTTTTTTATTCTTCTAATTCTTTTTATTTTCTTATTCTTTTTATTCATTTTATCTTCTTTTTATTTTTTTCTTCTTATTTTTATTATTTTACTTATTCTTCTTATTCTTTTTATTTTTCTTATTTTTCTTATAATTTTATTTTATTATCTCTTATTCTTCTTATTCTTCTTATTTACTAGTCTTTTAATTCTTGGTATTCATCTTATTCTTCTTATTATTCTTAATTTTTTTATTCTTCTATTTATTCTTATTATTCTTATTATTCTTATTCTTCTTTTTATTCTTATTCTTCTTATTCTATTATTTTTTTTTCTTCTTATTATTCCTATTTTCTTTTCTTCTTTTCTTCCTACTATTATATTATTATTTTATTATATTATTATTAGTATTTTTATTTTTATTCTTCTTCTTCTTATTCTTTATATTTTTTAAGTCTTCTAATTCTTTATATCTTATTTTCTTCTCATTCTTTTAATTATTTTTATTCTTCATATTTTCTTAATATTCTTATTGTTCTTATTCTTCATATTGTTCTATTTCTTCTTATTCTTTTATCCTTCTTATTCTTCAATTTCTTTATTCTTCTTATTCTTCTTATTGGTCTTATTCGTCTTATTCGTCTTATTCTTCTTATTCTTTATATTTTTTAAGTCTTCTAATTCTTCATATTCTTATTATTCTTCTCATTCTTTTAATTATTTTTATTCTTCATATTTTTCTTAATATTCTTATTGTTCTTATTCTTTGTATTGTTCTATTCTTCTTATTTTTATCCTTCTTATTCTTCAATTTCTTCTTATTCTTCTTATTCTTTATTGGTCTTATTCTTCTTATTCTTTATCTTTTTATTCATATTAATATTCTTATTCTTCTTATTCTTCTTATATATTATTCTTCTTATTCTTCTTATTATTCATTTTATTTTTTATTTTCTTATTCTTCTTATTCTTCATTTTATTTTTTATTTTTTTATTCTTTTTATTCTTCTTATTCTTCTTATTCTTCTTATCCTTCTTATTTTTCTTATTCTTCTTATTCTTCTTATTCTTCTATTCTTCATATTATTTTATTCTTTTGTTCTTCTTATTCTTCTTATTCTTTTTATTCTTCTTATTCTTATTCTTTTTCTTTATTCTTTTCTTTTTTTCTTCTTTTTCTTCTTTTTTCTTTTCTTCTTTTCTTCTTTTTCTTTTTTCTTCTTTTTATTCTTATTCTTTTATTCTTCCAATAATTATAATTCATCATATCAACTTTTTCTTTTTTTTTCTCTTATTCTTCTTATTCTTCATATACTTTTATTCATCTAATTCTTCATAGTCAAATTTTCTTTTTTTTTCTCTTTCTTCATATTCTTCATATTCTTCTTATTCTTCATATTCTTCTTATTCTTCATATTCTTCATATTCTTTTTATTCTTAATATTTCTTATTCATAATATTTTTCTTAATATTTTATTCTTCTTAATCTTTTTATACTTCTTAATCTTCTTATTATTCTTTTTCTTCTTATTTTTCTTATTCTCTTATTGTTCTTATTCTTCTTGCTTTTATTCTTGTTATTCTTTTTATTTTCATATTTTTCTTATCCTTCTTATTCTTCTTATTCTTTTTATTTTTCTTACTTTACTAATTATTCATATACTTTTTATTTTTTTATCTTCTTATTCTTATTTTTAATATTCTTTTCAATCAGGTTATTCTTATTATATTTTTTATTGTTTATTTTCTTTTTTTTATTTTTATACTTCTTATTATTCTTATTCTTATTTTTTTTATTTTTCATATTCTTCGTATTCTTCTTATTCTTCTTATTCTTCTTATTCTTCTTATTCTACTTATTTTTATTATTCTTTTTTTTCTTTATATTTTTCTTTTTCTTGTTATTCTTCTTATTTTTTTTAATTCTTCTTATTCTTCTTATTCTTCTTATATTTCTTATTATTCTTATTCTTCTTATTCTTCTAATTCTTCTTATTCTTATCACTCATCTTATTTTTCTTTTTCTTCATATTCTTCTTTTTCTTTTGATTCTTCTTATCCTTCTTATTCTTCTTATTCTTTTATTTCTTCTTATTCTTATTATTTTTTCTTATCTTGTTATTCTTTTTATTCTTCTTATTTCTTATTTTTCATTATTCATATTCTTCTTTTTTTATATTTTTGTTTTATTAATCTAACCCTTTTTTGGAAGAGGAATACAATTGTTAAAAATATTATACTACCATGCATTACCCTTTTATACACCTTTCTAGAACTATCTTGTATACTAACACAATAGACGTTAATTCTACTAAGCATTAAACAAATCTTATTCTACTTGCCCATCATCTACCTTAATGGGTTTCTTGTGAACTCGTAGTACTTCAGCTTATATAATCCATTCCTTCCTCATATGGATCTAAGTGTAGCTTTTTTTTTTTGTTCTTTTCTATAAGTTCCATAGTCTATGCATTCAAATCCTTAGATTCTATCAAACCTACTTGTATTTTCAGAGCATATGCTGAATCCTTTTCTTTTTTGATGTGTCCACTTTCACACTTATCTTGCTCCATCTCATTTTTATTTTTATAACTCCTCCATGATATAATCCTTTCCATGATCCACCCCCTTTGAAAGTCATTTCCTTTTGATTTTTCTTCTTCTTGAAATAATACAACACAGCAACCACATAATATGTTTGTATTTCTTTTCTCTGTATCCATATCCCGTTTGACTCAAATCATGATGCTTTGAATAATGCTTCTTAATTTTCCTCCAAAGTAAAATTAAAACCAACAAACTTTGTGCAGCCACAACTTTTTTATTTTAATCTTTGTAGCTCTTATTAAAATTTATAGCCATGTAAAGAGAAAGGTTCCCTTCTTTCTTTACTTCTCATTTCCATGTTGCCAATTCTGTATATACTCCTATCCTCTTTCTATCTTTTGTTCTAGAACTTTGCTTCTTTGCTACCCCTATAAATCTCTCTCTACACTTTCTACTTTGCTGAGTTGAATCCTCTCATCTATTAATGTTTTCAATATTCTACTTCTTTCATCTAAAAACCAGAGAATGCAAACAATTCCACCATCCCACCCTCCTTCATTTCTCAATCACCTCTACCCTTATCTCTTAATACACCCCTGTCCCTACCAATCACAGTCCGTTAGACAAAATAATCATATAGTCTAATTATAGCACTCCCTTCTCTTTCTTCTATTTTCTTGAACTTCACCCTCAGTTTGCATCCTTTAACAAAATTGTATCTACACTGCAACAAATGAAGCAGAACCATTTTGATTATACATTCCCTTTTTTCTTTATATCTATAAATTTTTTAAGAAACTCTAGCTTCTAGCTGAAACTTGGCTTCCACTTGTGTTGTAACCTACAAACCAAATATTCTACTATCATACTCCCATATAATATACTAGTTACAATCCCATTCTTCATATTACCTTACAATATCACCCTTACAATAACCAGTACAAATAATTCACCAACTCCTTTCTATTTGGTAGTATCTGTGGCCTCCTTCCCATTCCACCCCTGGATCTATCTTCTTTTACATTCCTGCCTTCTTGTTCTACCAAGCCACCTATATTATATTGCTCCACATCCCTTTCACTCTCAATTTGCTATGCTTCCATCAATAGTTTCTACCAACATGCACAACTATAAATTTAATGATAGGTAGTCCCCCAGGTTACTTTTGATTCTTATTTATGATATTTTTTTTTGTAATCTAATATAAAGAACAGTTGTTACATATGCAAGGCAACTCACTATAGGGGTGTTAGTCGGTTGCTTATAAGTTAATATTTTCCCCATTCTCATTCTCTCTTTTATATTTTGAGTTAATAACTCTAAATATATGTTAAAGAGCAAAGGTGAGAGTGGTTCCCATTTCCTTAGTCCCCTATCTAGCTTAAACTCACTACTTACCAGACAATTTATGAGTATTTTAACCCATACACTTGATACACATCTAAATACCATGTCTATCCAAAATTCTAAAAACCACATCTTCCTCATTACATAACATAACGTGCTCCATTCCACTCTAACAAATGCCTTAGATTAATTCAGTTTTATTACCATGTTGTGCCCTCGCACTTTGGCTCTGATATCCTTCATCAATTCTGAAGCTTAATTTATATTTTCTATCATTAATCTATTTTTAACAAAAACCAATTTGCTCTGCTAAAATAATCTTAGGAAGAATATTACTTAACTTGTTCTGAAATAATTTGTTTTAATTTTATATACCATATTACATAGACTAATAGGTCTATAATCTTGACATTTCTATAGATTTTCTTTCTTAGGAACCAATATAGTTAAAGAGGTGGCTCATTATTTTGATATATCGGCTCCTAAAAATATCTAGGCGATAGATGCTATCAGCTCCTTTATTATGATATCCCATCAATATCGAAAGAATCCATTACTCCGGCCATTAGGCTCAGCTGCTCTATCTTTGTTTATTCCAAAATAGCTTCTTCTACTTCCTCTTTCTCTGGATATTTGGCTAGCCTTTTATTATCTTTTTTTGACACTTAACTTTATATAGCTTGTATTACCAAAGAATTTATATGCTTGCTAGCCCGCATAAGAGACTCTTATAAAATTTTTCAAAGTTATACTTTATCTCCTCCTCATTTTCTATCCATTTACTTTTAGAATTTTTTAAGCATTTTATCTAATGCTTTTGGGCCCTAATTTTGGTCATCGCATGAAAGATTAGAGTATTCCTATATCCTTCCTTTAGCCATTTTATTTTTGATCTTTGTTTCCAGAAGATTTCGTCCATGTTATTCTAAGCCATAGTTCTGACTTAGCTTTACTTACTTTAATCCTATTCTCTTCGTTTTGTTCTTCCTCATATTTTATTTGCATTCTGGGCCCCATTTCTTCTACCTTCTGGATCTTCTTATTTACTTCTACAAATACAACCTTATTCCATTCTATTAATCTATATTTTAGCATATGCATCTTTATCACCCATATTTGCATAGAATTGCCTATGGCTGCCTCGAGCCAAGAATCATTGACTTTCTTTATAAAATTTTTATTGGCCTCCCTCTCTCCATAACATAAGAAGAAGAATAATAATAAGAATAAGAAAAATAAGAAGAATAAGATGAATAAGATGAATAAGAAGAATAATAAAAATAAGAAGAATAATATGAATTCGAAAAATAATAATAATAATAATAATATGAAGAATAACAATAATAAGAAGAATCAAAACAATAATAATAATAATATGAATAAGAAGAATAAAAAGTATAAGAAGAATAAGAAGAATTATAAAAATTAGAAGAATAATAAGATTAAAAACATATGAAGAAAAAAAAAGAAGAATAAGAAAAATAAGATGAATAAAAAGAAAAAGAATAAAATCAAAAATCAGAAGAATAAGAAAAATATGCACATTAAATGGAATAATAAGAATAAGAATAATAAGAATAATAAGAATAAGAATAATAATAATAATAATAATTATTATTATTATTATTATTATTATTATTATTAGAATAAGAATAATTAGAAGAATAATAAAAATTTAAAAAATAAGAAGAATAATAAGAATAAGAAGAATAAGAAGAATAAGAAGAATAAGA
The DNA here is from genome assembly GCA_029783825.1 of Sapria himalayana. Lineage (NCBI taxonomy): Eukaryota > Viridiplantae > Streptophyta > Magnoliopsida > Malpighiales > Rafflesiaceae > Sapria > Sapria himalayana. The sequence continues at coordinate 233,008 of JAREIK010003610.1, read as the reverse complement.
AAAATAAAAAGAATAATAAGAATAGAAGAATAACAACAATACGAGAATAAGAAAAAAAAGAATAAGAAAATAAGAGTTAAAGAAGAATAAGAAGTTAACGAAGAATAAAAAGACTAAAAGAATAAGAATAATAATAAGAATAAGAAGGAGAAGTTTTTTTTTTCAGAATCCCGTAGCTCTAAGAAACTAGAGAGACAAAAAGGGAATTTTAGAAAAAGAAAGCTTCAATTTGTGAAAGAAGTGGTGGATTGTGCTTAAAATGGATGAAATTGTTATTTTGCCATAAGAACTCATTTTCCAACACATATCATTTATCTACCCCGCCCTAATAAATAAACCTCAATAAAATGGTGAGCTTGCAATTTTTTTCCCCCAAAGAAATTGCAAACTCTTGGAAGTTCACAAACTAACGCTTATTGAAAATTTTCCCATGGGCATCCTTTCATAAATAAACTATGTGACTTCTTCTTCTCGCTAAAGCTCAAGGGCTTGGTCAAGGTAGGTGCTATTGACAATAAGCATATACTACTGCAATTTTTTTTATAGCAAAGGACCACCCTCTCGCGTGGTTGTAGGAGAACTAGAATATATACGAGCTCCCTATGAGAACATTCAGATGGACGGAAAAATCGAATGCGAAGGAAGAAAACTCACTCTCTCTTGTATGGTTTCATCTACCTCAATTGCCTATTCACTTCTTCAATAAACTCTCTCTTCTCCATCTCTAAATTTATCATAAATCATCTATTAATGGTTCGAGCCACAGCAACTCTTACTAGACCAAGTTTGCCAAGGGTTTGCAATGAGGTTAACTTACAAGCTCCTATTGCGCAAAGGATATGGATTTGCTATAACAAAGATATAGGTAGTTGGTAGCCTATCATTCCTGAACAGCTCCCTAGCTGCTATGGGTAATGTAAAAAGAATAACAAGAACAATAAGAATAACAAGAATAAAAACAATAAGAAAAATTAAAAGAATTAGAAGAAATAAAAGAATAAGAAAAACAAGAAGAATAAGAATAATAAGAAGAAAAATAAGAATAAGATAAAATAGAAGAATAAGAATAAATAGTAGAATAATAAGAATAAAAATAATATGAATAATAAGAAGAATAATTAGAATAAGTAGAATAAGAAGATAAAAAGAATAATAATAATAAGAATAATAAAAGAATAAGAAGAATAAGTAAAATAAGAAGAATAAGAAAAATAAGAACAATATGAAGAATAAGAAGAATTAGTAGAATAAGGAGAATAAGAAGAAAAAAAAGAATAATGAAAAATAAAAGAATAAGGAAAATAATAAGAATAAGAAGATTAAGAAGAATAAAAGGAATTAGAATCAAAAGAAGAATTAGAAGAATAAAATTATAAGACAAAAAAAGAATAAGAAAAAAAGAAGATATAAAAGAATCAGAAGAAATAGAAGAATAATAATATTAAGAAGAATAAAAAAAATAAAAAGAAAAAAAAAAGAATTAGAAGAATAATTAGAATAAGAAGATTAAGAAGAATAAAAAAAATAAGAAGAATAAAAAGAATAATTAGAATAAGTAAAATAAGAAGAATAAAAAGAATAAGAAAAATTAGAAGAATTAGTAGAATAAGAATAATAAGAAGAATAAGTAGAATATGAAGAAATAGAAGAATAACAAGAATAAAAAAAATAAGAATGATATGAGGAATTAGAAGCAAAATAAGAATAAGAAGAATATGAAGAATAAAAAAATATGAAGAATAATAAAAATAAGAAGAATAAGAAGAATAAGAAGAATAATAAGAATAAGAAGAATAAGAACAATAAGATGAATAAGAAGAATATAAAGAATAAGAAGATTAAGAAGAATAAGAAGAATAAGTAAAATAAAAAAAATAAAAAAATAAGAAGAATACGAAAAATAAGAAGAATAAGTAGAATAAGAAGAATAAGAATAATAAGAAGAATAATAAGAATTATAACCAAAACAAAAATAAGAAGAATGAATTAGAATAATAATAATAATAATAAGATTAAGAAGAATAAGAAGGTAGTACTAGAGAGAGAAAGTTAACACTCTAGAGAGAGAAAGCTTCGATTTCAGGAAGAAAGTTGTGATTCCTTGTTAATAAATGGAGGAATGAGATTATATTGCATATAAGAAATTATTCTCAAACATTCATCACTTAGCCCCACTCCTTAATAAATAGTTTGTAAGTAAAAATGGGGAATCCGTAATTTTTTCCCTCCCTAAGAATTGATAATCTCTTGGCAATTCCCAAACACTCTCTCATCGAGAAATTCTCCCTTGCGTGACCACGTATTGAGGACATAAAAGATTCTTCTCTTCGTTAAAACTCAAAGGATTGATTAAGTTTGGCTCAATCGATGGCAAACATGTGCTGATATAGCTATTCATAATGGAGGAATGCCTATGACTGTGGATAATGAAATCCTATAATTAATTGGGCTATTCAATGCGTGTATTCAATTGGCCTTCGAATTTCATACAAAGGAAAAAAATCCTCTCTTGCTGGTTTGGTTTTCTTCTTCCTTTCTTGCCCATATATTTTTTCAATAAAACTGCTCTCTTCTTCATTTCAAATCTCATCGTCAAACCTCTATAATGGATGAGCCACAACCAATATTCTCGGCCCAGTGTGGCTAGAGTCTGCATTGAAGTAGACCTTCAATTACCCATCCCAAATAGGCTATGGATTGGGCAGAATGAGAAGGTAGGCTTCTGGCAGCCCATAATTCCTGAAGCTCTACCTAGTTTTTGTAATGCATGTAAGAAAAGCCGGCACGAAATAGATAGTTGCATAACCTTATCTAATAACTTAAAAAATTTTCAGACAAAACAGAGGAAGGAAGTATGGGTTAAAAAGGAAGATAAAAAAGAATATAAAATAGAATAGAAGGAGGGAGAAGGGCAAATGGTTAGTCTGAAATCCATAAATAACACTAATCTCAATAACTCTGGAGTAAATACACACTTGGAGCTCGTACAACAACATGTACAGGATGATGAGAACAAAAGAATTAGAACCATGAATGATAAGATAAAATATATGGTGATTAAATATAGAAAATCTAATATAACCAAAATTAAAAACTCAGAGGACTGTTTTCTGCCTCAGAAGTGGGTTTAGACTCTGAATCTATCAAGTCTTGCACCAACATCCCCTTTAAAATAGAAAACAAAGGTAGCAAGCTACTCCAAATATGATATTGACATTGATATAAATGGGACAACGTATAACAATAGAAAAGGCCATAAAACATTTAATATATTAACTCTACAAATGGATAAAATGTTTAGATAAAAAGAACTCCAAGAGCACAGTACAATTTAAAAAACTAGAAACTCTAAAAAACACTTAAATTTAACATGAGTTAAAGTGTAAAACAAGAGCACAAGTAAAATCTTCAATTAATGTTTAATTATCTATTTTGAAATATTCACGAAATAGCCAACGCTCCTTCCTTAAACAAATTATAAAATTTAACAAAACTCCACAACATTGCACTCATAATGTTAGCAGAACCAATGGTTGATATACATCACTTAGAAAACATTAAAAATAAGATAGGATTTAATAAAGCATTTTCAAACAATGAGAGTATGATATGGGTTATGTGGAAAAACTGTATTGATATAACTAGCACTAAAGAATTTGATCAAGTAATTATTCTTAATATAAATAAAGGTATAGAATTTACAATCTTAGTAATTTATGTGAGCAATTCCAAGGAAAAAAAAGAAATGAATTGTTGAAAATCATGGAGTGGATTTCATTATAAAATGCCATAGATAATTGGAGGTGATTTTAATATAATTAGAAATGTATTAGAGAAAAAAGGGGGAAGACCTATAAATGCACAGGCAAGTGAACACTTTAATGTAGCTATCTCCAATTGTAATTTTTTGGAGGCAAAGTTTCTAGGCTCAAACTTCACCTGGACAAATAATCATAGAAATAAGGGAGCTATATCATCTAGGCCAATAGAATTCTTGTTAAAGTCAAATGGATTGACTTCTTTGGAAATATAAAGGTCAAACATTTGAATAGTACATGTTGAGATCATAAGCCACTACTTATGAATTTTTGTAAAATGGAATCCAATAAAATATGTTTCAAATTTGAGAATATGTGGTGCTTGCACGTGAACTTCTTAGATACTATGAAAGAGTCTTGGTCACTACCAGTAAGTGGCAACCCTAATCAGACCCTCATGAAAAAGCTTGATAGATTAAAATCATGCCTAATAAAGTGGAATAAAAACAAGTTTGGTAATATAAACAAGTTTGGTAATATAAATCACTATCGTTGCATCACAAGTTCGTCAACGAATCCCAGGTCGGAGATTTCTGCTTCCCCATTAAAGTTGTGGGAGTAGGGATTGAAGCTGAGTCACCTTCTTCTAGGCTGCGCTGGACGACACGGCATTCTCGTTCAAATATAGGCCGGCCGTACTTGTGATGGTTCCCAAGGATCCAATATGACCACTTAGGTCTACGTTGCCACGATATTGTTTTATGGAAGCGGGCGGGCTGTTAGAAGTTCGGCCCGGTTTTTTTTTGGTGTCGATGATTCCAATGCGTTCATATACTTCTTCGCTTTTTCTTTCTACGAAAGCCCTTAAAGCGAAAACTTACAAAAAAAGGGAGGCTCTCTTTCCCGGGTTCTTGCTTCTTTCTTGCCAGCTGCGCTACCTTCTTTATCTTCCTTCGTGTGGAGCAACCACTCCCTTCCTAGGGTAGGGGGTTGCCATGTATTGATAAATATGCTAAAGAAGGAAGGACAGCTATCTGCTCTACACCTTCGACTGGAGAAATGATCCTTAAAACTGAGCGTTTTCCGGCTATATGAAAGATCAATGAACTAGAATAGTCTTATGAAAGAGACCAAAACACGTATAATCATCATGATCTTAATAAAGCTCAAAGTTAACTTAAACTAAAACTATAGTAATATACAAGGAAGAAATTTTCTGGAAACAAATAGCAAAGGTAAAATGGTTTAAAGAAGGGGACCTAAATACTAAGTTCTTTGAGTTAGCCTCAAAAATAACAAATCAAAAACATAAAATAATAGGAATAAAAATAATGAAGGTATATGGTTAGAGAACAAGAAGACATTAAAGACTCTTTAGAAAAAATATATACAAAACTTAATGCGAGGAAAGTATAATTAAAGAGCAAAGCCTTTTGCAGAACATTAATAAACTAATTAATGATGAAAATAAAAAATTAATAGAATTACCAGAGGAGGAAGAGATCAGGAAAACTATCTTTAGCATGGAAATTAATTACACAACTGGCTCAGATGGATGGAATAGCAAGCTTTTTTAAACTTGCTGGAAAATCACTAAAATAGACATTGTTCAAGCAATTTAATGGATCTTATGTGGAGCCAAGATTAAAAAAATGATGGGCTCTAACTCACATAGTTCTTATTCCTAAAAAGAAAATTCCAATAAAAGGAGAAGATTATCGCCCCATTATCTTATCCAATTCCATTTACAAAATTCTAGTGAAATTTCTACAAAATAGGTTAGGTCTCGTTCTTCCAAACATCATATCAAATGAACAATCAGGCTTTATGAAGAACATACTAATTATAAAAAATAACTGCCTTGCTAAGGAACTTATCAAAGATCTATCTCACAAATTGAAAGGCCACAATGTCATATGTAAATTAGATCTATTGAAATCTTTTGATAGAGTAGATTAGAAAGTATTATGTTTCACAATGAGGAAAATGGACTTTGCAGAAGCATGGATTGATTTAATCTTTAGATGTATTTCGAGCAAAAGGTTTAGGATTATTATAAATGGAGAAAAAGGTAAAGAGTTTAAACCTTCTCGATGGGTAAGACAAGGGGACCCCTTATTCCCGACACTCTTTAAGATATACCTAAATTATGTATATGATACTTAAGAAATATATGGATAGAAGGTATATACAACCTTTTAGTCAATATAAAGATGCTTTATAGATAAGTTGTCTGACATATGCAGATTACATAATATTATTCACCAATGAAAACAAGAAATCAATACAGAACTTAATGGGTATCTTTAAAATTATGGAAGAAGAAATTGGTCTAAAGTTAAACAGAAATAAATGGAAATTTAAAATTTCTAAAAAGGCACCTTTAAGTCTCATACACAGAATTGAAGTAGCCACAAGATTCTCATTCAAAAAAGGAGCAATTTCATATCTTGGCTACTCTTTATACGAAGGCAGAATTAAATCTATCCACCTAGATTTGCTCTTAGATAAGCTAAGGAATAAGATTGCCGGCTAGAAGGTAGACTCCTTGAACATGTGTGGGAGAGTTACCCTCATCACACATGTACTGCAAAGCATACTTATTCACAATCTCATGGTCATGCAGCCTTCTAAATATTTATTAAAAAGATAGAAAAAGATTTCGTAGTTTTTATGGGGCAAAAAAGAAAATAAGCACAAATTGCACTGAAAGAAATAGAAGGATTTATGCTTTCCAAAAGAAGAGGCGGGGCTTGGATTCTCTAGTTTATAACACCTAGCGAAGGCATGGTCCTGTAAGAGATGGTGGAAGATAAAAGAAGATAACAATCTCTAGGAAAGATATACACTAGCTAAGTATTTGGAAAATAATGACACGAACAAAATAAAAAAGCTTAGCACGGAGTCTTAAATATGGAAACAATGATTAGAACAAAAAATTTTAGTGGTTAAGCACTCAGTCCTAACTAAATTTGGATGGAAAAGAAAATTAAATGATGAAGGCCTCTTCACCCTAAAATCAATCAAAAATCTATTTAGAAGCAAAAAGCCTTCACAAGAAGTGTGGAAATTTTGCTGGAACAATAAAAATTCATACAAGATTCATTTTTTCTTATGGAAGGCATTCTCTAACATCACCCCATTAGACACTTTGATACAAAAAAAGGCATAAGCTTAGCCTCCAGATGTGAATTTTGCAAAACAAATGTTGAATCATCAAATCACCTATTTTCACAAGGAAATATAGCTTCAAAGATATGGAAAAAAATTGAAAAAGAAATGGGCTTGAAATGCCAAAATCAAACTCTTAAAAGTAGAATCCAAAAATTGATGAAGATGCCTACGAAAAATCTGCACAAGGATGACTGCAAAACACCATCCCACCCCTAATAGTATGGTGCGTATGGAAAGCTAGAAATAAAAGCCAGTTTAAGAATATAAAAATGAAAATAGAAGATGCAGAGCAAAATATTAAAAATGAAATTATAACCATATCTGAAGCATTCCCATTAAAAAAGATTACAAACATAGATAACAAAGAGTACATAGACAGATGGAAATTAAGATCATTAGAAACTAAAGCACTGGGGTTTATAAATGTTCACTGGAATAAACCTTCAAAGAACCACTTGGTTCTTAATACAGATGGAACTTTAAAAAGAGATACAAGCATAGTCGGAGGTGGTGGAATATTAAGAGACTCAGAGGGCAAGATGTTATGGACATACACTAGAAAATTTACAGCAAGTCCCCCCGTCCAAGCAGAAATGCTAACTCTTCTGATAGATCTAAAATTATGCAAATCTAATAATTTAAAAAATATACAAATTCAAGTGGACTCATTAACCTTAATAGGAATTATTAAAGGACAAAAATTATTATAAAAATACATAAATGAGATAGAGGATATTAAGCTACTAGCTAAGGAATTAATTGGTAACATTGAGCATATTTATAAGGAATGCAGCGTGGCCGACAAGATAGCTAAAGACAACATAAAATTAGGAAATCAAGACTTTGTTGCATTAGATATTCCAAATAAATATAGAGGTATCCTTGCATTAGATGAATCATCTCTTCCTACGTTCACGAAAGTTAAGGAGAATGGGTAAACAACATTTTATATTATGCAACACATACATTCATTCTTTTTCTTTTAGGGCATAAGAAATTATTTGATATGATGAATAATTTTTCTTTTTCTTCGAAATTTTACTATAAGCTCACCCCGGCCTTGTGGGAGAAGAACATAATTTGCTTTTGGTGATAGAGATTATATATGGTTTTATCAAGGAATATAATGGATGTAAATGCTAAAAAATCCCGGGTGAGATGATAAAACCCCAGGTGCAGTAGGTTGAAAATCTATACTGCCTTGAGCATTAATGGCCTTATTCATGTGAAAATTTGTATGATAATTCAGATATAGTGGTTTATTTTTGGCTTTATTCATGTACTATTTTATTCATGTGAGATGTTATAGAGATTCTTGGTTTTTTTAAATACAGTCATATTGCCTTTTTTTTATTTTAAATTTATACTATAAGCTCACCCCGACCATTTGGAATGAGTAAATAATTTGCTCTGGATGTTAAGAAATCATATATGGTTTTATCAAGTGACAATTTGTTTGATTATGTTATAGATCTCTTGTATGAACATGGATTGTAAATAATGAAAATCCCAGGTGAGATATGTAGCAGGTTAGAGATGATACACTGCATTGAACATTTCTGACTTTGTTCATGTGATAATCAGTATAATATTACAGATACACTAGTTTTTCATTTATTTTTTCATGTATTACTTTTTTCATGTGAATATCTATATGTCATTACAGATATACAGGTTTCCCTATTTTTTAGTAGGCACAGGTTAAGCACAAAATAATGCAATAGGACAGGAGCAAGAGTAAGTTCACACAGGCCCTATGAAATGAGATAATAGCTTGCTTTATTATGCTATAGATTATCTGATATCATCCAGCAACAAAAATCCAGACAAGTAGTGAATTATGAGTGAAATTTAGTTATTATACTTGTTCTTTGATGAGAGGATTTGATCTTGTAGATGTAAGGACAGGTTATACAAAAGGAATAAATGCGAGATTAACGAGGGTAGGAATATGCTCTTAGTAGTCTCGTGAGATGAATTTTTAGGATAAATATATAGAGGAGACATAGTAAAGCTAGCAGGATGATCTCTCGTAGAGAAAAGCAAAAGAGACAAACTCACTTAGGCCAAAGTAGGAAGTAAAACAAGATTATCACTGAAGAATCAACAAGGAGAATAATAAAAGAGATCTCTCCTAGCAACTAGAATACACATAGGCATAATTTAAAAAATATGAAGTAAGAATTCCTTCTAAAGAAACATGCTCATATCAAAAGCAGTAGAAGCTATTTGAAATTGTTGGACAAAAGAAAATGGTCAACTTCCAAGCACATTCAATGTATAATGATTTATTTTATTTTTTGAAAAGATGGGTGTAAAAGGGATAAGGGTAGTGTCTAGATTGTAACAATGCTATTTCTCTACCAAAAGAGAGGGTAATAAAAATAAAATAAAAATTTTTAAAAAAAGAAGAAGAATAAGAAGAAAAAGAAGAATAAAAATAATAAAAATAATAATAAAGAAAGAAGAATTAAAAGAATAAGAAGAATAAGAAAAATAAGAAGAATTAGAAGAATAAGAAGAATACGAAGAATATGAAGAATTAGAAGATAAAAAAGATAGAGAAGAATCAAAAGTAAAAGAAGATTTTCAAGAAGAAATTGAAGAATAAGAAGAATAAGAAAAAAAAAAGAAAAATAAGAAAAATAAGAAAAATAAGAATAAGATGATTAAAAAATAATACGAATAATAAGAAGAGTTAGAAGAATAAGAAGTATAATAAGCATAAGAAGAATAAAAAATATAAGAAAGAAAAATAAGAATAACAAGAATAAATAGAATAATAAGAATAAATAGAATAACAAGAATATTAAGAATTAGAAGAATTAGAAGAATTAGAAGAATATGAAGAATAAGAATAATAAAAAAGAATTAAAATAATAAAAAGAATAAAAAGAATAAAAAGAATAATTAGAATAATAATAATGATTAGAAGAATAAGAAGAATGAGAAGAATAAGAAGAATAAGAAGAATAAGAAAAGAAGAATAAGAAAATATGAAGAATAAAAGAATAAGAAGAATAAGAACAATAAAAAGAATAATAAGATTAGGAAGTATAAAAAGAATAAAGAAGAATAATAAGAATAAGAAAAAAAAAGAACAATAAGAAGAATAAGAAGAATAATAAGAATAAAAAGAATTAGGAGAATTAGTAGAATAGAAAGAATAAGAAGAATAATAAGAATAAAATGAATTATGAGAATTAGTAGAATAGAAAGAACAAGAAGAATAATAAGAATAAGAAGGATAAAAAAAGAATAAGAAGAAAAAAAAAGAATAAGAAGAATAAGAATAAGAAGAATAAGAATAAGAAGAAGAATTAAAAGAATAAGAATAATAAGAAAAAAAAGAAGAATAATTAATATAATAAGAATAAGTAGAATAAAAAGCATAAGAAGAATAAAAAGAATAAAAAGAATAAGAAGAACAAAAAATTTAATGAAAAAGAAAAATAATAAGAATAAGAAGATAAAGAAGAATAAGAAAAATAAAAAGAATAAGAAAAATAAGAATAATAAGAATGATAAGAAGAATAATAAGAATACGAAGAAAAAGAAGAATAAGAGGAATAATAAGAATAAAAAAATAGGAAGAATAAGAAGAATAAAAAAAATAAGAATAATAAGTAGATTAAAAAGAATAAGTATATAAAGAATAAGAAGAATATGACGCAATATAAGAATAAGAAGAAAAAAAAAGAATAATACAAATAAGAAGGATAAGAAGAATAAAAAGATAAACAAGAATAAGAAGAATAAGAAGACTAATAAGATGAATAAGAATAAAAAGAATATGAAGATCAAGAAGATTCAAAAGAAAAAAAAGAATGTGAAGAAAAATAAGAAGAATAAGAATAATAAGAAGAAAAAAAAGAAATATAAGAATAAGATAATTAAAAATAATATGAAGAATAAGAAGAATAATAAGTATAAGAAGCATACAAAGAATAAGAAGAATAAGATAAATAAGAAAAAAAAATGAATAACAAGATTAAATTTAATAATTAGAATAATAAGAATAAAAAAGAATAAAGAATAAAAAGAATAAGAAGAATAATAAGAATAAGAATAATAAGAAGAATAATAACTATAAAAGAATAAAAACAAAAATCAAAATAAGAAGAATTAGAAGAATATGAAGAATAAGAATAATATGAAGAATAAGAATAATAAAAAGTATAACAAAAATATAATAATAAGAAGAATAAGAAGAATAAAAATAATAAAAAGAATAAGAAATATAAGAAGAATAAAAAGAATAAAAAGAAAAGAAGAATAAGAAAAATATGAGAATAATAAGACTAAGAAGAACAAGGAAGAATAAAATGAATAAGAAGAATAAAAATAATAAGAATTAAGAAGAATAAGAATAAAAAAATAAGAAATATAAGAAGAATAAAAAGAATAAGAAGAGAAGAATAATAATAATAAAATTAAGAATAATAAGAATAAGAAGAATAAGAATAATAATAAAAATAAGAAGAATAAGAATAATACGAACAATAAAAAGAATAAGAAGATTAAGAAGAATAATAATAATCAAAAAAATTACAAGAATAACATTAAAAAGAAGTAAAAAAAGAATAAGAAGAATAAGAAGAATAGGAGGTATCAGAAGAATCAGAAGAATAAGAAGAAAAAGATGAATATGAATAATCAGAAGAATAAGAATAATAAGAAGAATAAGAAGAAAAGAAGAAAAATAAGAATAAAAAGAAAAAGAAGAAGAAGAATAATCTAAAAAATAAGAAGAATAAGATGGATGAAAAGAATAATAAGAAAAATAGGAATAAGTATAGTAATAAGAATAATAATAATAATAAAATAAGATGAATAAGTAGAATCATAAGAATAAGAACAATAAGAAAAAAGAAGAATAAGAAGAATAAGAACTATTAGAAGAATAAGAAGAAAAGTAGAATAATAAGATTAGGAAGAATAAGAAGAATAAGAAGAATAAGAAGAATAAAGAGAATAAGAAATATAAAAAGAATAAGAAGAATAAGAAGCAAAAGAAGAGTAACAAGAAGTAGAAAAAGAAGAATAAGAAGAATAAGAAGAATTAGAAGAATCAAAAGAATCAGAAAAATAAGAATATTGAAATAAATAAGAAGAATAAGAAGATTAATAAAATACTAAGGAATAAGTTGAATAATAAGAATAATAAGAATAAAAAAAATAACAAGAATATGGAAAAAAAAAAGATTAATAAGAAGAAAAAGAATAAAAAGAATAATAAAATAATAAGAAGAATAAGAAGAATAAGAAGAATAAGTAAAATTATAATAATTAGAATAATACGAAGAATAAGAATAATAAGAATAATAAGAAAAATAAGAAGAATAAGAAGATTAAGAAGAATTATAAAAATAAGAAGAATGTCAAGAATAAAAAACAATAAGAAGAATTAGAAGAATAAGAAGAAATAGAAGAATAAAAGAACAAGAAGAATATGAAAAATAAGAAGAATCGAAAGAAATAAAGAATAAGAAGGATAAGAAGAAATATAAGAAAACAAAAATAAGAAAAATAGGAATAATAAGAAGAATAAGAACAATAAGAATAATAAGAATAATAAGTAGAATAAAAAGAATATGAAGAATAAGAAGAATAAGTAGAATTAGAAGAATAACAAGAATAAGAAGAATAAGAAGAATAAAAAGAATAAGGAGAATAAAAAGAAATAGAAGAATAAGAAAATTAACAAGAATAAGAAGAATAAAAGGAATTACAAGCAAAAGAAGAATAAAAAGAAAAAGAAGAATAAGAGGAAAAAGAAGAAAAAAAAGAATAAGAAAAATAAAAAAATAATAAGATAAATAAGAATCACAAGAATAAGAAGAATCACAATAATAAGAATAATAAAAAGATTAATAAGAATAATAAGAATTAGAAGAATTAGAAGAATAAGAAGAAAAAAAGAAAAAAAAATTAGAAGAATAAGAAGTATAAAAAGATTAAGAAAATAGTAAGAATAATAAGAATAAGAATAAGAAGAATAATAATAATATTAAAATAAAAATTATATAGAGAGAAATTTTGTTTTGTAGAGAGAGAAACTCCATTGTTGAAGCTCTCAAGCTCAACTTATGAAAATCTTGCTAAGATATTTAAAAAAAAAGTTTTGCATTGGTTATTAAGGAGATCTATATGCTTAATCCCATGTTTTGCTTCAAGGAATTGGTGCCAGGAGTTTCTTTCTCTAAGGAGGATATCGAGAAGCTCACTTCCGCAATAAATCTCACACTTCTCGGAAAATTTTCTCATGGGAGCCATGATTTTAAAGATATCTATGCATTTTTTGAAAACTTGAAGCTTCGGAAGTTAGTAAGGTTAGCATGGTATGATGTGAAACATAGTATGATACAAGCTATGCGGAGGGGGATTTCCTCTGTTTATGGTTGCATGGGCATTGGAATATCACGGGATACCCAATGGGGATGTTCAAATGGACACCCGAATTCAATCCTAAGGAAGAATTAGCACATGCCATGGTTTGGTTTTCTCTCCCACTACTACCATTTCATTTATTATGTAAATCCTATCTATTTCATATTGCCAGCTGTGTAGGTAAGCCCTGGATAATGGATAAAGCCACGACTTACATGACAAGGCCAAACATGGCAAGGGGGTGTGTGGAGTTGGATGTTTCACACCTATTCTGAATAGAATGTGGGTAGGTAGTGGACACTCAGGTGTGCATTGGCAGGATGTATGTCCTGAAAATCTTTGCCATTATTGTTTAAACTGTAATAAAATGGGTCATTCATTTTCGAATTGTATTGTTGGGGGGGGGGGGGGGGCAAGAGAAATAAGCAGAATAGATTTGAGGGAGAGTGGAAAAAATGGGGATAAAATAGAGAATAGGACAACTAGGACATAAGAGATGAGGGCAAGGAGGGGTTGAAAGGCTCTGGTAGTAGGTGGATGGAGGAAGGAAAGAGTTGGAGGGAAGAAGAAAATAAGGGCAGGAAGGAAGGGCTGGGGGGAGGGGAGGAAGTTCTAGAAGGGAGGGAGGCTGTAGAAGAAGGTGGCCGTAAAGAGTGGGAGAGAGGGGAGGAAGTATCAGGGGAAAGGAAGGCAGTAGGGGATGTGGGCAGTAGGGAAGAAGATTTGGGGGGTAGGGAGGAAGATGGAGATAGTGTAGAAGGAAGAAGAGAGTTAATAGGAATAAATAAATTGTTAAAAGCAGGGGCCAAGGAAATGGAGAGGGCAGGGGGAAGGGTTTCGGGAAGGGTAATGCAAAAAAGACAGCAGAATTTGATCTTGAAAATGAAATAATAAATTTCAATGGTGAGGAAGATGATCTCCTCTAGGAGGAGGCAGCCGAGGATAAAAGCTTGCCCATCATGGAAAGACAACAAGAAATGCAAAATCTAGATTTGATTTGGACACAAGATGACTCAAGGAGGATGTCTCAAAAAGCATGGGGAAGTTTGCTGAATAATAGAGATAGTACAATAGAAGAATTAAAATTAATGAGCTTCCAAGTAAGTAAATTAAAACTAGCAAGTAAGAATAATCAGGCTAAGACAACCCGGTACAAAGGGTCAAGAAATAGAAAAAAATATTTAAATATGTATTATGAGTCAAGATGCACAACTAGAGCACAGACTAGACCAAATTATGTATAAGAGCATATATTGGAACATAAGAGGAGTAGGAAATACTCTGTTGATAAATAGGATTAAAAATTAATTAAAATTCATTATATCCGAATAGTAACAATAGCGAACCTATGGTTAATAAGGAATCTTTAGAATTATATGAAAATAAAATACGTATAGAAAATGCATTCTCAAATAACAATGGTAAGATATGGTTGCTTTGGAAAAAGAATATTGCTATAGAAATAATTTCAGAATCGGAACAAATCGTTAGCTTTAAATTTAAGAATAACACTGAGTTAATTTTATCGGTGGTGTATTCTAGTAACTTGAAAGAAAATAGGAAAGATTTATGGGAGAAAATGAGAATGATATTAGATAAAAATACTCTATCGATTATAGGAGGGGACTTTAATGTTATAAGAAATGCTATGGAAAAAAAAGGGGGAAAGTTGCCTGACCCCTCATCTATAGCTTAATTCAATGAAGTAATTAATAATATGAACCTTATAGAAGTTGAGTACCTGGGATAGAGTTTTTACATGGTGCAATAACCAGAAAAATAGGGGAACGATATGGTCTAGACTTGATCAATTTTTCTATAACATTAAATGGGTGGACTTCTGTGGAGGGGTGAGAATGAAGCATTTGAGCAGAAAATGTTCAGATCACAATCCCTCCTTTTAGGATTTAAAGTTAAAGAGGAAAAGAAATAAATTTTTAAATTTCTAAACATGTGGGGCTTGCATAAAGAGTTTGATGTAGTATAAAACTCATGGTAGAAACTAACAAATGGGAACCCCATGCAGGTTCTAGCTACAAAATTACGTAGGCTGAGATTTGAACTTGGCAGATGGAACAAAGAAAGATTTGAAAATATAAACAAGAACATTCTGCATACCAAATCTAAAGTAAGTAAATTAGAAATAGAGTACGAGAACAATCAAGATGAATCATCTAGAATTACGTTAAATAAAATAAATGTGGAATCAAAGTTATTACTGCATATGGAAGAAATCTTTTGGAAACAGAAGGCCAAAGTAAAGTGGCTTAAGGAAGGGGATAGAAACACCAAGTATTTAATGAAGTAGCGAAATTAAAAATTCAAAGACATGAAATAAAAGGTATCAAAAATGGCATAGGCAGGTGGATAGACGAGGGAGGTGAACTTAGAAAAGTTATGGAAGATTATTTTAAAAGTCATCTCTATGGATATAGCCAACGAATGGATGAATCTTTACTACTACAAATAAATAGAAGATTATCTAAAGAATAAACAAAATCCAGGAAGAGTGCCCAAGTGAGGAGGAGATTAAATCTATGGTCTTTAGTGGAAATAAAGATAGTGTAGCGGGTCTAGACGAATGGAATAATGGCTTCTTCCAATGAACCTAAAAGATAATAAAAAAGGAGCTAACAACCATAATTGCTTGGGTCTTTGCAGGAGCAGAGATTACAAAATCATGGGCCAACTCATATATTGTACTTATACCTAAGAAGGATAATCCACAAAAAAAAAGAAGATTATCGATCTATAAGCTTATGCAATTCGATGTATAAATTTTAACAAAAGTCATGCATAGTAGACTGAATAGGGTAATTCTTTCCATCAATTCTAACGAACAAGCAGGATTTATCAAAAATAGATTAATGATGGAAAACATCAATTTTAATACAGAACTAATGAAAGAAATAGGAGTCAAAGTTAGGGGTCATAATGTGATTATGAAGTTAGATTTGTCTAAAGAATTTGACAAGGTAGAATGAGACATTTTATGCTACATGATGAAAAAAATGGGATTTTCAGAATTCTAGATAGATTTAATGTATAGATGTATCTCTAGTGCATGGGTTAAAATTCTAATTAATGGAAAGGTAGGTGGTGAATTTATGCTAGATAGCGGGCTTAGGTAGGAAGATTTTTTATCTTCATTAATATTTTATATATACATAGAATTACTAATAACCAAAATAAAAAAGCTAATGAATTGGATTCAGTTTTAAACAACCTAGACATACTTCGAATATAAGCTGCCTAGCTTATGCGAATGATATAATTGTTTTTAAAACTGTTGGGAGCAAATCATTAAAGAATATGTTGAAGCTATTTGACATAATAGAAGAAGAAATGGAACACCAGCTTAATAAAAATAAATATCAATTTGTGGTTTCAAGGAAAGCACATGAAAGGACAATTCAAAGAGTAAAAGAATTATATGCTTTGCGCAGAATAAAAGGGCGCTAATGTACTTGGGTTGTCCTATATTTGAGGGTAGAATAAAAGAAGAATATAACATTTTTAATGAGCAAATTAAGAAGGAAAATAGCAGGATGGAAGGAGAATATGTTATGTATGACGGGATGAATCACATTAATTAAACATGTTCTTCAAAGAACTATAGCACGCATCTTAATGTCATTACATCCGCCAAAGAATATCTTGAACAGCTTAGAGAATGTAATGGCCAACTTTTATGGGGTAAGAAATTAGGAAAAAATAAGTTACATTGGAAAAAATGGGAAGATATATGCTATTCAAAGGAGGAAGCAGGTTTAGGCTTGATTAAATTAAATGATATGGCCAAGGCATAGGCATGTAAGAACTGGTGGAGGCTTAAACAAAATAATAGTCTGTGGGTGAATTATATGAAAGCTAGATATGGTTCAGGAAACAATATATGTAGGAATTTTAAAAAAGCATCTAGTAATTGGAACATGATGATTAAACAAAAAAAATTAGTCGCGAGTAATGCACGCTTAATAAATAATGTATGAAGATGGACCCTGAATCCACAAGGGAAATTCACACTTAAAAGTGCAAAGACTTTACTAAAAAAAGAAAAATTCAGTCAAGAGGCCTTTAAGGAACCCTGGTTAAAAGAAATCCCACAAAAAATAAATTTATTTATGTGGAAGCTTTTATCGAATGCTATTCCCGTGGACTCGAATATTCAGTTGAAGGGGATAAAATCAGCTTTCATGTGTGACTGTTGTTTTGCTAACATCTTAAGTGTAAACCACTTATTTTCAATAGGAAAAAAAGTGGTGGAAGTCTGGAACTTTTTGGGGATAGATGCACAAGTAAGTAACATACTAGAAGATATGAATAAAAAACTAATGAGATGGAAGAAAAGTCATACAAAGAATAAGGTATGTAATTGGTTAAGAAATTACATTCCACACATCACAGTATGGAATTTGTGGAAAGCTAGGAATAGAAGTAGGTTCGAAAATATTAAAATGCATGCTAAGCATATAATAGAGGAAATCAAAAAAGATTGTTCATGGATCTCAATAGGGTTTCCATTAAAACTTTAAAATACGGAAATCAAAGATGAGAAGAGAAGGTTTTGGGAATTACATGCAATTAAGGAAAAGGCCCTAAGGTTAGAGTGGTGAGTTGGGAAAAACCTCTAACGGGAAGTCTTGCTTTAAACACATATGGTAGCTTTAACAGGGATATGGGTGAGGCAAGGGGAGAAGGGGTGATAAGAAATGAGCAAGGCAATGTTATAAAAGCCTATACTATGATAGAAAAAGCATCTTCAACTTTGCATGCAGAAATATTAGCCTTACACAAAGGGCTTAAAATATGCAAGGAAAATTCTTATATTAATATAAGTGTACAGGTGGATTTGAGTATACTGGTGAATCTGGTTATGAATAAAATAGAAATGTGGAAATATGAAGAACAAATAAAGTTAATTAGAAGTCTCTTAACTGACTTGAAAGGGAAAATTAAACATATATACAGGGAAGCCAATGTTGTCGCGGATAAATTAGCTAGAGAAGGTCTTGAGAAAGGAATACAAGAGTTTGAAGAAGCCTATATACCAAAAAAATATAAAGGTCTAATTATTCTAGATAAAGTAGAATTTCTGTTTATTAGAATTCAAAAGCAGTAGTGAATTTTGATCTCCTAGGTCATGTGGGGTTTATACTGGCTCTACTTGGTTTTTAAGGTTTGAAGGTATAAGTCAAGATGAAAGGATAAGGAAATGTAATATGGCAATTATTCAGTCACATTAAGTAGGAAAATATTTTGTATTTTAAAGTGCAGAAACTACAAAACTATATAAGGGAAAATGCATATACAAGGCAAAGGGGCAGCAAAAATACATGAAAATAGTTCATACATGAGGCAAACAAATGTAAATGGCGGACAAAGTTGTGCAGGAATTATAAGCATGCATATTTGTAGTGCAGGAAAATGGTGCATAAAATTGTGATTTGCAAGAATAAATGGACTATGTTTCACGTGTGTAAAGTGCAGGGGCTGCAAGTAGGATAATAGTCAAAATAAATACCTGTTTTATGTTTTAGCTTGTGATGTAGGGAGAAAACCAGACATTAAAAGCTGGTTAAGTTGAATATGTATGAAGATGAATAAAGAACACAAATAGAAGAGCAGCTATTGCATGTTAAATTTTATGTTTAAGGGTGTAACAACATAAAGGTGTAAAAGGGGTTATGGGCTATAATAGAAGTATGTAATTTTCAATGCTGAATTGAATGTAGGGGTAGGAAGTCTGAGGCAGAAAGGATGGTTCTGTCGTGGGCAGAAATCAGTAGTTTTGGGCATTGTGTCAGTTTTGGAGGGTCAAGCATAGATTATAGAAGGCAGAGGAGGAAAGCTACAAGAAGAAACAGTAGAGATGCTCCCAAATATTATGCAATAATAGAAAGGAGAGATAAATAGGCCTGTAGGGAGCAAATGGAGTGAGGAATAAATGATAAACGGAATGAAGAGAAAAATAATAGAGATAGAGACTACCAAAATTTTGCAAAAATAGAGGAGGGGATTGCATATGTGAAAGGAACCTACAAAAATAAAAGGGTGACAAAAAAATAATCTATAAACAGACCGTAAGGTAGCATAAGGCAAAGAAGCAAGTGGAGTGAGGAATTTTGAAATAAGATAAATAGTGTTATGAGATGTGTATTACATTTATTTTTAAAGGGTGTAAAAGGGAAAAGGGTAGTCATAGATTGTAAAAATGGAATTCCTCCGCCAAAAGAGAGGGCTTTTATTAATAAAAAAAACTTTTGCAAAAAAAATAAAATTAAGAATAAGAGGAATTATAAGAATAAGAAAAATATGAAGAATAAGAAGAATAAGAAAAATAAGAACAATACAAAGAATTAGAAGAACAAGAAGAATAAGAAGAATAAGAAGAATAAGAAGAATAAAAAGAATAAGAAAAATAAGAAAAACAAAAAATAAAAAAAAAATAAAAAAGAATAAGAAGAATAAAAAGAATAAGAATAATAAGAAGAATAAGAAGAAAAATAATAAAACAAAAATCAGAAAATAAAGAAGAATATGAACTTCAAATAGAATAGGAAGAATAAGAATAATAATAATAATAAAAATAATTAGTAGAATAAGAATATTTAGAAGAATAAGAAAAAATAGAAGAATAAGAATAATAAGAATAATAAGAAAAATAAGAAGAATAAAAAAATAAGAAGAATAATAAGAATATTAAGAATAATAAGAATAACAAGAATACGAAGAATAAGAAGAAAAAAAAGAATACGAAAAATAAGAAGAAAAGAAAGAATAAAAAGAATAAAAAGAATAAAAAGAATAAAAAGAATAAGAAGAATAAGAAGAATAAAAAAAATAAGAAGAATAATAAGAATAATAAGAATATGAAGAATAAGAAGTTAAAGAAGAATAAGAATAAAAAAAAGAATAAAAAGAATAAGAAGGAAGAAGTTTTTTTTTCTGAAATCCCACCGCTCTATGTACTAAAGAGAGAAAGGGAATGTCAGAAAAAGAAATCTTCAATTTGTGGAAGAAAGTGGTGGATTTGAGCTTAAAATGGATGAAATTGATTATCTTGCACATAAGAAATCATTTTCCAACACATATCATTTATCTTCCTCACCTAATAAATAAACCTTCTATAAAAATGGTTTGCTCATGATTTTATTTTCCCCCAAAGAAATTGCAAATCTCTCAGAAGTTCACAAACTCATACTTATTGAAAAATTTTTTCATGGGCGTCCTTGCATAAATAATGTACGTGAATTTTTCTTTTCGCTAAAGCTCAAGGGCTTGATCAAGGTAGGTGCTATCAACAATAAGCATATACTGTTGCAATTTTTTTACAGAGGAGGACCACCTTCTCGTGTGGTTGAAGGAGAACTAGACAATATACGAGCTCCCTATTTGAACATTCAACTGGATGGCAGAATTTAATGCGAAGGAAGAAAACCGACTCTCCCCTGTATGGTTTCTTCTACCTCAATTGCCTATTCACTTCTTCAATAAACTCTCTCTCTTCTCCATCTCTAAAATTATCAGAAATCCTTTATTGTAGTCAACGAGACATTGTAGAAAAATATTCAATTCTAACCAACAGTGGGTGGAAATGGACTTTGAATGAGCATGGAAATTTTACAATAAAAAGTGTCAAATTATTGGGGAGTAAGAGAAAACCATTATAGGAGCTTTTTAGAGGAGTATGAGCAAAGGAGACACCACAAAAAATAAAAGTTTTTTAATGGAAACTCCTTTCTAACATGATCCCAGTAGATGTTAATATTCAAAAGAAGGGTATAAGTTTAGCATCAATATGTGAATGCTGTAAGCAAGAGAGAGAAAGCATGAATCATTTATTTTCAACAAGAAAAATAGCTACAGAATTATGGGAAAAATTAGAATTAGAAGGAGATATAGAGAGTTGCACAAGAAGCCTAAGGGATAGGATGAAGAACTGGTCACAAAAACATACAAAGAACAAAATCCTAAAATGGCTAAGAGATTATATTCTGCATATATCAGTATGGTGTCTATGGAAAGATAGGAATAGAAGTAGATATGAAAATGATGAAATGAGGGTTGATTATATATTAGCAGAGATCAAAAAAGAATGCTCATTTATCTAAGCCCGTAAACCAATAAAAACAAGAAGCATAGGTTAAGACAAAAATAGGAAAAAAACATAGGGTCTGAATATAATTGTAGGGAAAATACCAAATATAAAGATCAAAAGTTGGAATAAGCCTCCGCAAGGAGGTCTAACTCTTAACACGGATAGAAGTTTTAAAAGGGAAATGGGAGTAGCGGGCGGAGGAGTTATAAGAAATGAAGAGGGTGGAGTGATAAAAGTTATTACAATTAGGAGTCTAGCCTCCTCGTCATTACACTTGGAGATTATGGCCTTGCACAAGGGTTTGGAAATTTGTAAAGATAATAGCTTCTTAAATATTCAAGTGCATGTAGATTCAAAACTATTGGTTGATCTAGTAAGAGGTAAAATGAAATTTTGGAGATTTGAGAAACAAATTATTAGTATCAAAAAATCAGTAACATAATTAAAATGTGAATAGTGCACATATATAGAGAGGCAAATGCGCTGGCAGATAAACTAATAGAGGAAGGCATGTAGAAATGGACACAAGTGTTTGATGGTAAACGTATCCTGGAAAAGGTTGAAGGGTTAATCGAATTAGACAAAAAAAGTTTTCTGTATATTAGAATTCAAAAGATAAAAGCTTAAAAAACAAAAATAGCAGGGGGTTTACTGATAATATATATATATATATTAATAACTACTTGAAGTTTTTGTTTGTTTTTTGGTAAAAGTGCAGATGAAGGCTAAGGAAACAAAAAAGTCTCCTTGGTCCTAAGGGGAGACTAATCAATGAAAAGGATTTTTAGTTTAATCTAGCTTTTTTTGGATTATTTGCTTTGTTGTTTTGACTCTAAATTCCTCAGTAGAAGTGGAGGCTGGATAGAGTAGGAATGTATATAATAATAAGAGGGGTGAGCATCTGTAATGCATGAAAAATGGGGTCTACTGTCAAAATTATGGAAAAGCTGCTAGGGGCACAAAGCGGCCAGGTAAATAGGTAGAACTCAAGGAATTAAAAGCTGAAATGAATCAAAATATTGCTAGGAGCATAAAGATATTAAGAAAAAGGGAGAACATAAAGCAGACGACATAATGAACAAGGAGGGAAAATCCCTCATCACAGGATGGGAGCTGGAAAAGCTGCAAAATAGAAGACTCTGAGACACAACTCATGCTGGTCTCAAAAATAGCACAATAAAGATGGGTTAAAATTAAATTTTATTTTATTTGTTTTATATTTACATGGTGATTCGGGGAAGGGTTGTAAAGGGATTTAAAGGGTAGTCTAGGATAGGTACAAGGTGTAAATAGATAAATGGTAGTATGCTAGCTTGTAAGAAATAGTATTCCTCCGCCAAAATAGAGGGTATATATATAATAAAATAAACTTAAAAGAAAAGATTAAGAAGAATACGAAAAAAAAGAAGAATAAGAAAAAAAAGAAGATTAGAAAAATAAAAAGAATAAGAAGAAATATAAGAATAAAAAGAAAAGGATTAAAAAGAAGAAAAAAAAATAAGAAGAATAAAAATAATAAGAAGAATAAATAGAATTATAAGAATAATAAGAATAATAAGAATAAGAAAAGAAGAACAAGAAGAATAAGAACAAAAAGAAGAATAAGAATAATAAGAATAATATGAATAATATGAATATGAAAAAAAGAGAAGAAGAATAAGAAGAATAATAAGAAAAAAAGAATAGGAAGAATAAGGCAAATAAGAAGTATAAAATGAACAAGAAGAAAGAAGAAAAAAAAGAATAAGAAGAATAAAAAAAATAAGATGAATAAGAAGATTAAGAAAAATATGATGAATAAGAAGAATACGAAGAATAAGAATAATAAAAAGAATAAAAAAAATAAGAAGAATAAAACGAATAAGAAGAATAACAAGAATAAGAAGAATAATAAGAATAACAAGAATAAGAAGAATAATAAAAATAAGAAGAATAAAAAGAATAAGAAGAATAAGAAGAATAAAAAGAATAAGAAGATGAAAAAGAAAAAGAAGAATAAAAAGAATAAAAAGAATAAAAAGAAAAAGAAGAATAAAAAGAATAAAAAGAAAATGTATAATAAGAAGATTATGAAGAATAAGAAGGATTAGAAGAATAAAAAGAATAGTAAGAATAAGAAGTATAAATAGAATAATAAAAATATGAATAATAAGAAGAATAACAAGAATAACATGGATAAGAAGATTAAAAAGAGTAAGAAAAAAAAGAATAATAAGAAAAATAAGTAGAATAAGAAGAATAAAAATAAGAAGAATAAAAAGAAAAAGTAGAATATGAAGAAGAATAAAAATAAGAAGAATAAAAAGAATAAGAAGAATAAAAACAAAAAGAAAAAATATGAAGAAAAGAAGAAAAGAAGAAAAAGAATAAAATAATAAAAAGGATAAGAAGAATAAGAAGAATATGAAGAATAAGAATAATAAGAATAATAAGAAGAATAAATAGAATAAAAAGATAAATAAGAATAATAAAAATTAGAAAAATAAAAAGAAATAGAAGAAAAAGAAAAATTAGAAGAATAAGAATAAAAGAAGAAAAGAAGAAAAAGAAACAAAAAGAATAAAAGTATAAGAAGAATAAGAAGATTAAAAAGAATAAGAAAAAAACATAGAATAAAAGAATAACAAGGTAAATAAGAATAAAAGAATAAGAAGAATAAGAAGAATAAGAAGATTAGTAATAATAAGAATAATAAGAAGAAGAATAATAATAATAAGAATAATAAGATGAATCATATGAATAAGAAGGATAGGAAGAATAATAAGAATATGAAAAATACGTAGGATAAGAAAAATTAGAAGAATAATTATAATAAGGAGACTTATATGTATAAGAATAATAAGAATAATAAAAAGAATAACTAGATTAACATGAATGATAAAATAAGAAGAATAAGAAGAATAAGAAAATAAGGAAAAATAAGAAGAATAAGAAGAATAAGAATAAGAATAAGAAGAAGAAGAATAAGAAGAAAAAGAACAAGAATATGAGGAAGAATAAAAATAAGAAGAATATAAATAATAAGAATACTAAGAACAATAAAATGAAATAGAAGAATTAAATGAATGAAAATAATTAAAAGAATAACAAGAATAAGAAGAATAAGAAGAATAAGAAAAATAAAAAGAATATGTAGAATACGAAGAGTAAATAAAATAAGAAGAATAATAAGAATAATAAGAATTGTAAAAATAAAAAATAATAAGAATAAGAAAATTTGGAAGAATTTAGGAATAAGAAGAATTAGAAAAATATGAAGAATAAGAAGAATAAAAGAAAGAGAAGAAAAGCAAAATAAAAAGAATAAGAAGAATAATAAGAATAAGATGAATAAAAAGAATAAGAAGAATAAGAAAAATAAGAAAAATAAGAAGGATAATAAAAATTAGAAGAATAATTAGAATAAGAACTTATAAGTATAAGAATACTAACAAGAATAACTAGAATAACATGAATGATAAAATAAGAAGAAATAGAAGAAAAAGAAGAATAAAAAGAATAAAAAGAATAATAATAATAATAATAATAAGAATAATAATAATAAGAATAATAATAATAAGAATAATAATAAAAAAAATAAAAAAAATAAGAAGAATAATAAGAATAAGAAAATAATAAGAATAAAAAGAAGATTTAGATTAATAATAATACCAATAATAAGAATAATAAGAAGAATAAAGAAGAAAAGAAGAATAAGAAAAAAGAATAATTAGAAGAAAAGAAGAATAAAAGAATAAGAAGAATAAAATTATTAAAAATAATAATAATAATAAAGGCTAAGGAGAATAAGTAGAATATGAAGAATTATTAGAATAAGTAGTAAAAAGTAGAATAAGGAGAATTAGAAGAATAAGAAGAATAATAAGAATAATAAGAATAAGAAGAATAAGAAAAATTGCAAGATTAAAAAGAATAAGAATAATAAGAAGAATAAAAAAAGTATAAAAAGAATTTAAATAATAACAAAAGAAGAAAAAGAATATAAGAAGAATAAGAATAAAAGAATATAAGAAAATAAGAAGAATAAAAAGAATATGAAGAATAAAAAAAATAAAGTAAAAATGAAAAGAAGAATTAAGATGAATAACAAGAATAATAAAAATAAGAAAAATAAAAGAATCAGAAGAATTAGAAGAATAAGAAGAATAAAAAGAATTCGAAAAATAAAAATAATAAGAAGAAAATTAAGAATAATATTTGTAAGAAGAATAAAAAGAATAAGAAGAAAAATATTTATAAGAATAATAAAAAGAATAAGAAAAATAAATAGAATTATAAGTATATTAATAATAAGAATAATAATAAGAATAAGAAGAATAATTAGATAAATTAATATTTCCCTATATTAGAGTCCAAAAAGTTAAAGATTGAATGGAATTAAGTTGTAGCTCAGTGGCATCAGTTCTCTTGGTCATTTTGCTTTAAATGAAGATCCTATTTACAGGAGAAGCCATTAAAGAGTCTCCCCGCACATGTGGGGGAATTATGTATTTTGATATGTTGGTAGACCCTACTTTCTATTTTGCAAAAATATAAGCTTACAGAGGAGGGCACACTATTTTTGCATCCTTCAAAAAAAATTCTGTTTTGCAGGCTTGAGAAGTAGAGTACACTACTATTTCCAGCAATATAAGATTACAATGGAGAGAATAAACAAGCTAAATTGGACAGTTAAAGGGGTAAGAAGAAACAAGTAAAGCATGGAGATACAAGAGGCCAGGCACCGAAATGAAAATGAGGGAGAGGGTAAAAATTAAGGGTGTTACTGGCTGTGATATGTTGGATGTTTATGTGAAACAAGAGTCTGTTATATTGGGTTAGAGTATGTTTCTGGTCAAGTTTCTTGTCAAGGGTCAGTTAAGTGTAGGTAGAGTTAGAGTTTGTTAAGTACCTGTTATGTTTAAGTTTCTGGTCAAGCTTAAGTAGGAATATGGAAAAGGAAGGAAGAATAAAGGGCACACATTGAAGGAGTTCTAGGAAGGCTAAAGATGAGAAAGATACGAGAAAGATAGAAAAATAGATTTTTTTCAGAAATCCAAGAGCCCAATATAAGGCACAATCTGAAATTGTGAAATTTTATTTTGCACTTGCTTTGTTTTTTTTTTGTATTTTGAGAAAGGTTTTAAAAGCGAAAAAGGGTAGTCTTAGTTTGTAAAAATGATATTCCTCTGCCAAAAGAGATGACTAATATAATAAAATAAACATTAAAAAAAGAATAATAATAATAATAATAATATAAATAATTAGAAGAATAAGAATAATAAGAATAATAAGAATAATAAGAAGAATAAGAAGAATAAGAAGAATAATAAGAATAAAAGGAATGATAAGAATAATAAGAAAAAAAGAATAGGAAGAATAAGTCTAATAAGAAGTATAAGAAAAATAAGATGAATAAGAAGAATAATATGAATAAGAAGAATAACAAGAATAACAAGAAAAATAAGAATAAGAAGAATAATAAAATAAGAAAAATACTGGAAAACTCTCTAGAGAGAGAGATAATTTTTTAGAGAGAGAAAGTTCATCTTCTTGCAAATTCAAGCTCGTTTCAGCCTTATAATGGAGTATAATGATATATTGTTCAAGAAGAAATCATTTGCCTCTGTTCTCAAAAATCCCGCACCTATTTTACACAAGCTTGGGAGGAAGAATTAACTTCCGGCGGTAATATTTTCTAAGGCATATTTTGAGAGAATGGAGGAGCCATTCAACCTCACTCTCGTGGGGAAGTTTTCACATGGCATGCCTCACTTTGATGAAATTCGTGGGTTTCTTAACTCAATCAAGCTTAATGGTAATGTCAAGACAGGCGACTACGACTCTAAGCACGTATTTCTTCAATTCATGAAGAAAGAAAATAAAATAATAAAATAAGAAAAATAATAAAATAAGAAGAATAATAAAATAATAAAATAACAAAAATACTGGAAAACTCTCTAGAGAGAGAAAATTCATCTTCTTGCAAATTCAAGCTCGTTTCAGCCTTATAATGGAGTATAATGATATATTGTTCAAGAAGAAATCATTTGCCTCTATTCTCAAATATCTCGCACCTAATTTACCCAAGCTTGGGAGGAAGAATGAACTTCCGGCGGTAATATTTTCTAAGTCATATTTTGAGAGAATGGAGGAGCCATTCAAACTCACTCTCATGGAGAAGTTTTCACATGGCAGGCCTCGCTTTGACGAAATTCATGGGTTTCTTAACTCAATCAAGCTTAACGGTAATGTCAAGATAGGCGACTACGACTCTAAGCACGTATTTCTTCAATTCATGGTGGAAGAAGATTATAACAGAATGTGGCTGCGCGGATTATGGTACGTTTTTGGATATCCTATGCGCCTTCTGAAATGGACAATGCAATTTTCCCCCATGGAGGAATCCCCGATAGCCCCGGTATGGCATTCCCTTCCTAATTTATCATTACCTTTTTTTAATAAAGCTTCTCTATACTCTATTGCTATGTGTGTCGGGAAGCCGATGTTTATGGATGAGGTTACTGCCTCGATGACAAGAACGCTTGGTGCAAGGATTTGCATTGAGACGAATCTCGAATTCCAGCACCCACAGAAGGTTTGGGTAGGCACTGAAGATGGGGTTGGGTTTTGGCAAAACATTGTTCCAGAGCAAGCCCCAAGTTACTGTAAACTGTGCAGAAGCCTTGGGCATGATCTGGATGAATGTAAAATGGGCAGGGATAGTTTGGAGGAGGGGAAGGGGAAAGATGGGGGTAGGGCAGAGGTATGGGTAAGGAAGGATAGCTTCTTGAAAAAACAGAAGAGCAAGTCTAGCAGGATTACTGAGGAGGTTGAACAGGAGATAAGGGATGGGAGAATGGAGAAAGAAGTCCCATTATATAAGGGTTCCACAAGGCATGAAGCAGAGTCTATAAGAGGGGAAAATTCTATTTCTGATGAGAACTTGGAAGGTACACTAAAGGAGAAGGTTATGGATAGGTTTTCAAGTGAGGAGATTAGAGAAAAGGGTGAGTTAGAGTCCAGAACAAGTGGAAGAACAGAAGTTAGGCTGGCATTTTCGAAAGAAGAGAGAAAAAATAAAAAGAAATCTGCCTAGGAGAAGAAAAGTTGGTAGAAGAATCAAGCAAAAATCCCCAATAACTGACAGTGACACATATTTCAGCTGGATAGATCAAGATGTTTTAGATTTCTCAGAAACAGAGCTTGATTATAAAAGTTGTGAACTCTTCCCTCATTCAAGTAGGGATGATAGCATGTATAGGCCCAGGCTAAATGAGGATGTTACTTTAGCAACAAATAAATGGTATTTGTTCACAAGGGAGGAAGCAATGGAAGAAGTAAGAATACTGGCACTCCAATTTGGCAGAATTGGTATCAATAAGGCTCAGGTAAGCGGCTCGAGTTCTGTAAAATCTTCTAGAAATAGGAAAAAATATTTAAACATGAAATATGAGTCTAAATGCACAACCAGAGCGCAAGCGAGATCTACTAATAATGGATAGTTGCATTTATTGGAATATCCGAGGGGTGGCAAATAAGCCCTCTTTAAACAGGATTAAGAAAATAATTAAAATTCATTAAGCAAAAATTGTGCTCCTTTCAGAACCTATGATAGATATTAAAAAAATAGATAATTATAAAATTAAAATGGGTTTCAGTAATGCTACGGCTAATATTAATGAGAAAATTTGGGTTTTGTGGAATGGAAGCTTAAGTATTGTAGTTCTTAAGTCTACAGAACAGCTATTGCATTTTAAAATAGGTAATTCAGAAACACTTTTTACTACCGTATATGCTAAAAATACTAAGGAAGGAAGAAAAACATTATGGCAGGAAATGGCCGAGATAGCTCGGGTAGATCTCCCATTGATCATCAGAGGAGACTTTAACGTTATCAGATATCCGAGGGAGAAGTTAGGAGGAAGAAGACCAGATCCAGAGGCTATGGCCCATTTTAATGATGCTATTGCAAATACGAATCTCATGGAAGCAGATTTCCTGGGATCAAAGTATACATGGTGTAATAACTGGAAGAAGCGGAGAGTAATCTGGGCTAGATTAGACAGAGTATTATATAATGCAAAATGGCGAACCATACATGGAGGCATGTCTCTAAAAATTTTGAGTAGAACATGCTCGGATCATAGCCCACTGCTATTATCCCTTCGTATTTGGCAGAAAGGGATGAAAAGCTTTACTTTTCAAAATATGTGGAGTCTTCACCCGGACTTCGAGAGGACAGTAGAATCATCATGGTCAGAACCCGCATCAGGCAACCCTCTGCATGTGCTACCTACGAAGCTACACAGATTAAGATTCAGGTCGGTCAAATGGAACAAAGATACTTTTGGTAATATTAATAAAAATATTATCAAAGAAAAAGAGGAGGTATTAGCTAAAGAAAAAGAATTCGAAATTAATCAAAATGATATATGTAGGCAAAATCTTAGCAAAGCGGAAGCAACTTTAAGACTTAGACTACACATGGAAGAGGTTTTTTGGAAACAAAGATCGAAAATCAAATGGCTAAAAGAAGGTGACAAGAACACAAAATTTTTCTATTGTATGGCTAAAATTAAATCTCAAAAGAAGCTAATAACATCCATTAAAAATCCTGAAGGGCATTGGATAGAAGAAGATGGGGAAATTAAAAGCACCTTAGATGAATATTTTAACAATCAATTGTCCAAAAAAACTAATCTAAAAGGCCAATTACTAATCCAAGCATTAAAATGTCAGATTACACCAGAAGATAATATTAGACTAGAAGAATTTCTTGAAGAGGAAGAAGTCAAAAAAGCAGTTTTTAGCTTGAACAAAGATAGCGCAGCAGGTCCTGATGGATGGAATAGTGCTTTCTTTCAGCACGCCTGAAATATCATTAAGAAGGATCTACATCTCGCGATCTAGTTTATTTTTGCAGGTGCAGAAATTACCAAATCATGGTCTCTTTCCTATATTATCTTATTACCTAAGTCTAAAAATCCACAACAATGTGATGATTTTAGACCAATTAGCTTGTGCAATGCGGTATATAAAATCCTAGCACAACTCCTATAGAATAGGCTAAGTAATATATTTCCAAATATTATCTCTCCTGAGCAATCAAGTTATGTTAAAAATAGAATAATGATGGAAAATATAGGTTTAGCCTCTGAGATGCTGAGGGATATTGGTCTTAAATCTAGAGGGAACAATGTGGCGATTAAACTAGATCTCTCAAAAGCCTTTGACAGGGTGGAATGGCCACTCATATGTTATGTTATGAGAAAAATGGGCTTCTCTGAATTTTGGATTGATTTACTGTTTAGATGTATCTCAAGTGTGTGGGTAAGAATTATAATTAATGGACATAAAGGAGTTGAGTTTAAACCAGAAAGAGGATTAAGGCAAGGTGATCCTTTGTCCCCTTATCTTTTTAATATCTCTCTGGAACTTCTCCTTTTAAAACTTAAATTGAGAATGCAAGAAGGAAATATCTTGACATATAGGCATCCAAGAGGGACTCCATTAGTAAGTTGCTTGGCATACGCGGATGCCGTTATTATCTTTACTAACGCTAGCAAGAAGTCTTTATTGAACCTTATGGAATTAATGCAGGCACTGGAGGAGGAGACGGGACAATGCATGAATAAAAAGAAATGTTAATTTATCATGTCCTCTAAAGCTCCAGTGAAAATGGTTAAAAGAGTTAAAGAGATCACAGGATTCACTCAAAGTAAAGGTGCATTGATGTATCTGGGCTGTCCAATATACGAAGGTAGATTAAAGAAGAGTATCTCAGTTTTCTTCTAGAAAAAATGAGAGGTAAAATTGTGGGATGGAAGGAGGATCTACTTAGGTTTGGTGGTAGAGCTACTCTCATCTCCCATGTTCTTCAAGGATCATTGTCACACATTTTATCTATCATCCAGCCACCTAAAATAATGCTTAAAAATTGGAGAAAGAAATGGTGAATTTCTTATGGGGTAAGCGGATTGGCAAAGCTAAGTTACATTGGATAAAATGGGACACACTATGTCACCTGAAGGAAGAGGCGGGCCTGGGGTTTACCAGTTTTGATGTGGCCTCTAAAGCATGGGCCTGTAAAGGCTGGTGGAAACTGAAAGAAAATGAGTCTTTGGGCAAGATTTATGAGGGCTAAATATAATTGGGGAAAAGAGGATAACAAGAAAAAGCCGTCAAGAACATGGAAAATGTTATTGAATCAAAAAGATTTTGTCGAATCTCACTGAAAAATTAAATAAGAGCGGGTGGAAGTGGACTCTCAACCCACAAGAAACATTCACTTTAAAATCGGCTAAAGAACATCTTAGAGCTAAAAGAAAGAAGTTTTAGATGTTCAAATGGATCTGGGATAATGATTCTCCACAAAAAATGAAAATTTTATTGTGGAGATCTCTCCTAGATATTACCCCGGTTGATAATAACGTGCAAAAAAAAGGTATTAAAATTGCTTCTAGATGTGAGTGCTGCTTCTCAAATATTGAGAGTATAGATCATTTGTTCTCAACTGGTAAGATAGCTAAGGAAGTCTGGAGCCAAATTAATATTATTCACATAAGTCAAGGTAAGAAGCTAAAAGATAAATTATTGAGTTGGCAGGAAGTAAATATTGGAAATAAAGCTCAGATCTGGCTTAAGAAAAACATCTCGTTGGTAGTTATTTGGTTTATCTAGAAGGCTAGAAATAAGAGTAGATTTGATAATGTGAGAATGAATTCACTTGACATCATAAAAGATATTAAAAGAGAGCTTATTTTCATTTTAGAGGCGAGCCCTATCAAAACCAGGATGGATAAGACAGTAATGGATTTAATAAATCAATGGGGCTTATCATATGAAAAAGAAAGAGAACGGAGAATAAAATGCATTAAGTGGGAGAAACCACCTAAAGGTAAAATGACTTTTAATACAGACGGATGTTTTAATAGAGATATGGGAGTTGCAGGGGGTGGAGGCGTAATAAGGGATTCGCTTGGAAGGGTAGTTAAAGCATTTTCGAAGAAATTTAAAGTTAACTCAACATTATATTCAAAGATTAAAGCTCTCCATAAAGGTTTACAAATATGTAGCAAGCTTAATCTTATAGATTTCCAAATTCAGGTAGATTCTAAGTTGCTAGTTGATCTTGTTTATAAAGATTTTAAGCTCTGGCAATATGAAGAAGATAGATTTCATTAAAAAACTCATGGAAAAAAGAAATGCGAGCATTAAGCATATTTACAGAGAGGCGAATTCTCTAGCGGTTAGGTTGGCCAAAGAAGAGGAATCTATAGGAGATGTAATCTTTGGTCCAAGTGAATTCCCAGATAAATTTAAAGGTCTAGCAAAACTCGATGAACTCGGATTCCCGTATATCAGAATTGGCAAAAAATAGTTTTTATAATGGACATATGGAAAATTGACGTATGATCATTTTTTTACTTTCTTTTAGTAGGCTAGACGGGATTGGGAGTAAGCCTGCTTTCTTTGCAGCCTTTATGTTTCCTTTTCTCAGCATATCTTCCCCTATGCGTGCATGGATACTTTTTTACAGGTTTATCCTACAGGAGGTTGGTGAAGTCGTGATCAATAGGCTTATATAATACATAATTATATGTGTTTGGTTAAGATCATGTTTGGCAGGGTACTTCCCAGGAGATTGATCAGGTAAGTATATGCTGGATATAAGTCTCATCTCTTTTGTAGGAATTAGAGCCCCTGTTTTTCTGCAGTTTTCAGGGTAATCCTCTACAGGAAGAAATAAACATAAAACAGCAAAAACATGAGCAGCATTTAGAAGCAGGTATGAAGGTAAGTTGGACGGAAATTATAGTGTTATGGTTTTCTCAGTTTTCTTAGCAGCATAGCAGGTTTGGGAAATTTGAAGCTAAT
Organism: Sapria himalayana; assembly: GCA_029783825.1. NCBI lineage: Eukaryota > Viridiplantae > Streptophyta > Magnoliopsida > Malpighiales > Rafflesiaceae > Sapria > Sapria himalayana. Next base: position 199,726 of record JAREIK010003610.1, on the reverse strand, counting down.
AAAGTCAGCAACTGTAGGAAAATGGAAAGTAGCTTGTAGACTGTTTAACATTGTTATTTTATCTGAAGCTTGTTTGATCTGAAACCTTGAATAAAAGGATAGGATGAGTCATGTGTTAATCGGTAGGGTAAATAGGTTAGTAGAATCTAAAATTGTCTAGATTAGAAGCAGCGAAAAGGGAATATACAGATCTGAAAAAGCTAAAGAAAAAGGGAGTTTAAAGGTAGCGGACAATGAAGAAGAAAGGAGATTTAAACGATAGAAAAAGGGTAGAATATATAAGCAATGGGAGAAATGGAAATACTGCAAGGAAGTCTGAAATTCTCAGGCTGGAAAAATCAAGAGTAAGTGCAAGAAATAAGGTCATCTGCAAGTATACTGATGTTTCTTTTTTGCAGGAAAACAAGTTTAGTAAATGAAGAAAACGAAGAAAGGAATTTAAGGAAAGAGGTAGAAAGATCAGCAACTGAAATAGAAAATAAACAAATGCCAAAGGATAAGTAAGGAGATCTAAAGCATAATAAAATAAAAGCACAAAGTGGGGGAGAAAGATTATAAAGATAATGTGCACTAGAGTGGTTTAGAATTGAAATTGTTTATTTTCTTTATTGAACAAGGGTGTAAGAGGGAAAGGGGTAGATGTTAGTTTGTACAAACGGTATTCCTCCGCCAAAAGAGAGGGTCATAATTAATAAATAAACCATAAAAAAGAAGAAGAATAAGAAGAATAAGAATAATAAGAAAATTAAGAAGAATAATAAGATTAAGAAAAAAAGAAGAATAGAGAGAATAAAAAGTATAAGAAGAATAAGAAGTAAAAGAAAAATAAGAAGAATAAGAAGATTAAGAAAAATAAAAAGATTAAGAAGAATAAGAAGGATAAGAAGAATAAAAAGAATAATAAGAATAAGAATAATAAAAAGAATAAGACGAATACGAATAATAAGAAAAATTAGAAAAATAACATGAATAAGAAGAATAATTAGAGTTTGAATAATAAGAATAATAAGAAGAATAAGTAGATTAAGAAGAATAAGTAGAATAAGAAAAATAAGAAGATAATGAAAAATAAGAAGAAAAATAAAAATAAGAAGATTAAAAAAAATAAGAAGAATAGAAAGAATAATAATGTAAAAAAAGAAGAATAAAATGAATAACTAGAATAAAAAGAATAAGAAAAATAAGAAGAATTAGAAGAATAAGAAGAATTAGAAGAATTAGAAGAATAATAAAAAAAAAGAATAAGAAGAAAAATTAGAATAAGAAGAATAAGATTAATAAGAAGAATAAAATGAATAAGAAGAATATGATTTATAAGAAGAATAAAAAGAATAATGAAGGATAAATAGAATTATAAGAATAATATGAATAAAAAGAATAAGAAGAATAAGAAGAATAAGAAGAATAAAAAGAATAAAAAGAATAATAATAAGAATAAGAATAAGAATAGTAAGAATAATATGAATAATAAGAATAATAAAAATAATAATAAGTATAAGAAGAAAAAGAAGAAGAATAATAATAAAAGAATAGGAAGAATAAGGTCAATAAGAAGTATAAGAAAAATAAGAAGAAAGAAAGAATAAAAAGAATAAGAAGAAAAAGAAGTATGAGATAAATAAGAAGATTAATATGAATACAAATAAGAAGAATAAGAAGAAAATTAAGAATAAAAAAATAAAAAAATAAAAAAATAAAAAAAATAAAAAAATAAAAAAAATAAAAAAAATAAAAAAAAATAAAAAAAATTAAAAAAATTAAAAAAATAAAAAAAATAAAAAAAATAAAAAAAAATAAAAAAAATAAAAAAAATAAAAAAAATAAAAAAAATAAGAAAAATAAAAAGTATAAGAAGAATAATAAGAATAACAAGAATAAGAAGAAAATGAAGAATAAGAAAATAAGAAGAAAGAGACGAATAAAAAGAATAAAAAGAATATGAAGAATAAGAAGAATAAAAATAAATATAAGAATAATAAGAATAAGAATAAAAATAAGATGAATAAAAATAATAAGAACAATAAGAATTATAAAAAGAAGTAGAAGAATAAAATGAATAAGAATAATAAAAATAATAAGAAGAATAAAAAGAATAAAAAAAATAAAAAGAATATAAAGAATAAGAATAATAAGAATAATAAATAGAATAAAAAGATAAAGAAGAATAATAAAAATTAGAAGAATAAGAAGAAATAGAAGAAAAAGAAAAATAAGTAGAATAAGAAGTAAATAAGAAAAATAGAAAATGAAAAAAAGAATAAAAAGAATAAAAAAATAAAAAGAATAAGAAGAATAATAAGAAAAAATAGATTAAAATGAATAACAAAAATAAATAAGAATAAAAAGAATAAGAAGAATAAAAAAAATAATAAGAATAATAAGAATAAGAAGAATAATAAGAATAAGAAGAATGATAAGAATAATAAGAATAAGAAGAATAAGAAAAACAAGAAGAATAAGAAGAATAACAAGAATAAGAAGAATAACAAGAATAAGAAGGATAAGAATAATAAGAAGGATAACAAAAATAAGAAGGATAAAAAGAATAAAAAAAAAAGAAGAATAAAAAAATAAGAAGAATAAGAAGAATAACAATAAGAATAATAAGAAAAAGAATAAGAATAAGAAGAATAAGAAAAATAAGAATAAAAATAACAAAAAAAAAGAATAAGAAGAATAAGAAAAATAAGAAAAATAAAAAGAATATGAAGAATATAAAGGATATGAAGAATATGAAGAATTAGATAAAAAAATAACTAAACCAAGAATTAGATGAATAAAAAGAATAATAAGAATAATAAGTATAAAAAGAATAAGAAGAATAAGATGAATAATAACAAAAATAAGAAAAGATGACAAAAAAGAAAAAAAGAATTCGAATAATAATAAGAATTAGATGAATAAGAAAAATTAGAAGAATAAGATGAATAAAAAAAGTCAAAGAATATAAAAAAATAACAATAAGAAGAATAAGAAAAATAAGAATAATAAGAAGAATAAGAAGATTAAGAAGAATAAGAAGAATAAGAAGAATAAGTAGAATAATAAGAATAAGAAGAATAATAAGAATAATAAGAATAAGAATAATAAAAAGAATAAGAAGAATCAAAAAACAAGAAAAACAAGAAGAAATAAATGAAAATTAAGAACTCCAAGAATAACAAGAATCAGAACAAAAAGAAGAATAATAACAATAAGAAAAATAAGAATAATAAGAAGAAAACAAGAATAAAAGGAATAAAAAATAATTAGAATAAGAAGAATAAGAAAAAGAAGAATAAGTTGACTAAAAAGAATAAGAATAATAAGAAAAATAATAAAAATAAAAAGAATATGAAAAATAAAAAGACTAAGAAGATTAAAAAAAAATAGTAAAATCAAGAAGAATAAAAAGAATAAAAAGAAAAAGATGAATAATATGAATAAGCAGAATAAAAAGAAAAAGACGAATAAAAAGAAAAAATAAAATAAGATGACTAAGAAGAATAAGAAGAATTAGAATATTAAAAAAAATTTTAAGAACATGGAGAATAAGAAGTATAATTAGAATGAGAAGAATAATATGAATAAGAAATATATGAAGAATTAAAGAATATGAAGAATAAGAATAATAAGAATAATAGGGGGAATTACAAAAATAAGAAGAATAAAAAAAAGATGAAAAGGAAGAATATGAAAAAAAAGAGGAAAAGGATGAATAAAAAGAAATAAAGAATAAAAAGAATTAAAAGAATAAAAAGAATAAGAATAATAAAAAGAATGAGAAGAATACGAAGAATAAAAGAAAAAAGAAGAATTAGAAGAATAAGAGAACATTAAGAATAATAAGAAGAATAAGAAGAATTAGGAAAATAAGAAGAATATGAAGAATAAAAAGAATAAGAAAAATAATAAGATTAAAATGAAAAAGTAAAATAAGAAGAATAATAAGAAAAAGAAGAATATGAAGAATAAAAAGAAATAGAAGAATAAAAGAATTAGAATAATAAGAAGTATAAGAAGAATAAAAAAATAAGAAGAATAAGAATAATAAGAATAAAATGAGAATAAGCAGAATAACTATAAAATAAGAATAAAAAGAATTAGAAGAAAAATTTGAATTTGAAGAATAAGAAAAATAAGAAGAAAAAGACGAAAAAGAAAAATAAGAAGGATAAGAAGAATAAGTAGAATAAGGAGAATAAGAAGAATAAGAAGAATAATAAGAAGAATAAGAAGAAGAAGAATAAAAAGAAGAATAAGAAGAAGAATAAGAATAATAGAAATAAAAAGAGTTAGAAGAATAAGAAGAATTAGAAAAATATGAAGAATAAGAATAATAAAAGAATGAGAAGAAAAGAAGAATATGAAAAAAATGAAGAATATGATGAATAAGAAGAATCAGAAGAATAAAAAGAATAATAAAAATAAGATGGATAAGAAGAATTAGAATAATAATAAGAATAAGAATAATTATAAGAATAATAATAATTATAAGAATAAGAATAATATGAAGAATAAGAAGATTAACTAGATAAACATGAATTAGAAAATTAAGAAAAATAAGAAGAATGAGAAAAATAAGAAGAATACGAAGAATAAGAAGAATAAGAAGTAAAAGAAGAATTAGAAGAATAAGCAGAATAAGAAGAATAAGTAGAAGAAGGAGAATAAGAAGAATAAGAAGAATAGTAAAAAGAATAATAATAATAAGAATAACGTAAATAAAAATAATTAAAAGAATTTAGAAGAATAAGAAGAATTAAAAAAATATGAAGAATAATAATAAAAAAAGAATGAGAAGAAAATAAGAATAAAAAGAATATGATGAATAAGAAGAATAAGAAGAAAAAAAGTAATAAGAAAAATTAGAAGGATAAGAAGAATTAGAAAAATAATAAGAATAAGAATAATTATAAGAATAAAAATAATATGAAGAATAAGAAGGTTAACTAGATTAACATGAATGAGAAAAATAAGAAATAAGAAGAATAAGAAGAATAATAAGAATAAGAAGAATTAGAAGAATAAGAAGAATTAGAAGAATAAGACGAATAAGAAGAATTAGAAGAATAAGAAGAATAAGAAGATTAAGAATAAAAAGAATAATAAGAAAGATAATAATATTAATAAGAAAAAGAAGAATAAAAAGACTAAGAAGAATTAGAACAATAAGAATATGAAGAATAATAAGAAAAATAAGAAGAATAATAAGAATACGAAGAATAATAAGAATAAAAAATTTAATAATAATAAGATTACGAAGAATAAAAAAATAAAAAAATAAGAAAAATATGAAGAATATAAAGAATATGAATATTATGAATAATACCAAATAAAAATAAGAATAAGAAGAAAAGAAGAATAAGAAGAAATAAAAAATAAGAAGAATATACAATAAGAAGCATAAAAATAATAGGATGAATAAAAAGAATAAGTAGAAAATGAAGAATAATAATAATATGGAGAATAATAACAATAAGGAGAATAAGAAGATTAAGAAGAATAAGAAGAATAAGAAGATAAGAAGAATAAGAAGATTAAGAAGATTAAGAAGAATAAGAAAAATAAGAAGAAAAATAATAATAATAAGAATAATAAGTTTAAGAAGAATAAGAATAATAAGAAAAAAAATAAAATTAGAAGAATAATAAAAATGATATTAAAAGAAGAAAAAGAAGAAGAGGAAGAAAAGAAGCTAAATAAGAATAAAAAGAATAAAAAGAATAAGAAGAATAAGAAGAATAAAAATAATAAGAAGAATAAGAAGAATAAAAATAATAAGAAGAATATGAAGAAAAATAATAATAATAAGATAATAAAAAATAAGAAGAAAAAGGAGAATAAGAAGATTAAGTAGAGGATGAAGAATAAAAGGAATAATAAAGTAAAAAAGAAAAAGAAGAATAAGATGAATAACTAGAATAATAAAAATAAGAAAAATAAGAAGAAAAAGAAGAATAAGAAGAATTAAAAGAATAAGAAGAATTAGAAGAATAATAAGAATAAGAAGAATAAGAAGAATAATATTAATAAGAAGAATAAAATGAATAACAAGAATAATATTTATAAGAAGAATAAATAGAATTATATTAATAATAAGAATAAGAAGAATAAGAATAATAAGAAGAATAAGAAGAATAAAAAGAATAAAAAGAATAAAAAGAATAATAAGAAAAAAAAGAATAGGAATAATAAGGCCAATAAGAAGTATAATAAGATTAAGAAAAAAAGAAGAATAAAAAGAATAAGAATAATAAGAAGAATAATAAGATGAATATGAATACGATGAATAAGAAGAATTTGAAAAAAAATAAGAACAATAAAAATAATTAAAATAAGAAGAATAAAAAGTATAAGAAGAATAAAAATAATAAAAAGAATAATAAGAATAAGTAGAATAAGAAGAATAAGAATAATAAGAAGATAAAGAAGAATAAAAAGATTAAGATCAAAAAGAAGAATAGGAAAATTAAAAAGAATAAGAAGATTAAGAAGAATAAGAAGAATAAGAAGGATAAGAAGAATAATAAGAATAATAAGAATAATAAGAATTACAAGAAAATTAAGAATATCATTAATAATAAGAATAAAAAAGAATAATAAGAATAACATGAATATAAAGAATAAAATGAGTAAGAATAAAAAGAAAAATATGGAAAATATGTAGAATAAAAAGAATAAGAATAAGATGAATAATAAGAAAAAAAAGAAAAAAAAGAATAAGAATAAGAAGAATAAGAATAATAAGAATAATAAGAAGAATAATAAGAATAAAAACATTAAAAATAAAAAGAAAAATAAAATGAATAAGAATAATAAAAAAATAAGCATAATTAGAAGAATAAAAAAGAATAAGAAGGATAAGAAGGATAAGAAAAATAACAATAATAAGAAGAATAAATAGAATAACAAATAAAGAAGAATAATAAATATTTGTAGAATAAGAAGAAATAGAAGAAAAAGGAAAATAATAATTATAAGATTAAAAGAAGAAAAATAATAAAAGAATAAAAAGAATAAGAATAATAAGAAGAATAATAAGTATATGCCGAATAAAGATAATAACAAGTTAAATAAGAATATAAAGAATAAGAAGAATAATAAGAATAAGAATAATAAGAATAAGAATAATAAGAATAAGAAGAATAAGAAGAATAAGAAGAATAAGAATAATAAGAATAATAAGAATAATAAGAATAATAAGATGAATAATAAGAATTAGAAGAATAAGAAGAATAAGAAGATTAAGAATAAAAATAATAATAAGAAAGATAATAATATTAATAAGAATAAGAAGAATAAGAAGAATAAGAACAATAAGAATATGAAGAAGAATAAAAAATATAAGAAGAATAATAAGAATAAGAAGAATAATAAGAATAAAAATTTAAAAATAATAAGATTACGAAGAATAAAAAAATAAAAAAAATAAGAAAAATATGAAGAATATAAAGAATATGAATATTAAGAATAATACCAAATAAAAAGAAGAATTAGAAGAAAAGAAGAATAAGAAGAAATAAAAAATAAGAAGAATATATAATAAGAAGCATACAAATAATAGGATGAATAAAAATAATAAAAAATTAATAAGAATAAGAAGGAATTGTAGAATAAGTAGAAAATAGAGAATAATAATAATATGGAGAATAATAACAATAAGGAGAATAAAGAGAATAAGAAGATAAAGAAGATTAAGAAGAATAAGAAGAATAATAGTTGTTGTTTTTTTAAAAAAGTTTTTGCTCTCAAGTTCTAGAGAGAGAAACACGATTTTTAGAGAGAGAAACAGCAAAAATCAGTGAAGAACAAGGCAATTTCAAGCATCAAATGGTGCACTTAGATTATTTAATGGATAAGAAGTCATTTTCCCAACAATTTAAAAAGACCGCGCATCACTATTCGCAAGCTTTAGATATTCACGGGAAAAAAAACAGAGAATCCTCGATAGAGTTCTCCTCGACAGATATTGCTATGCTCTCGGAAATTCATAAATTCACGTTGGTGGGCAAATTTTCACATGGCCATCCGTGCATCGAAGATATTCGAGCTTTCTATGCTTCATTGAAGCTTAAAGGTCCAACAAAAAAGGCGTGCTCGACGCCAAGCACATTCTTCTGCAACTATCCAGTGAGGAAGATTTCCATAGAGTATGGTTGAAAGGTATATGGTACATTATGGGCTACCCCATGCGAGCTTTCAGGTGGATGCCATCCTTCTCAACCAAGCAAGAATTGCCATTAACGCTGGTTTGGTTCCTTCTTCCTATGCTGCCCATACATCTCTTTGATAAATTCTCTCTCTATCATATCGCACATGCAATGGGCACCCCTCTCCTTCTCGATGGTGCTACTGCCACATTGTCTCGCCCTAGTGTTGCTCGAGTATGCATAGAAGTTAACTTACTACAACCTATCCCACACCGCATATGGATTGGAACCAAAGAGGGGGAAGGATACAGGCAGAAATAACTCCCGAAAACCTTCTATATTATTGCTCTTACTGCAGTAAACTCGGCCATAGTTGTGACCAATGTTTAGTTAAAAAGAAACACTTAGAAGACAAACAATGGCTCGGTTCTAGAACAGCCGCAAGGAGGGGAAGTGAGGAATATAGAATAAAGCCCCCCCCCCCCCCCCCCAAACATTAGAACAGAATCTAGGTGTAGCATAAACCGACTTAGAAATTGTAGAATATGTGCCTCCTAGAGAAAAAGAGAAAGAGGAGATAGATAGATTGGAATACAATAAAACTCATGAACTTATGCAAAAAATTGCAGAAATCAATAAAAGAGTTCGGAGAGGAAGATTTGAAAAAAAGAGAGTTGTGAGGAAGAGCTGGGCAATGGAAATTGTTAATAGCTCGGAAGATGAGCTAGAAGTTAGAAGTGGGATCAACCTAGACAAAAAAGAGGAAGAACCAAAGCCTTTTAAAACCTCTAAAGATGATATATACATTGGAAGATTCTATAATAATATGGGAAATAGAGAATGGGCTATGAAGGAAATAAAAATCATGGCCGTTCAATTAGGTAGGAAGTGGAGAGAGGAGAAAATAAAAGATACGAGTGCTATAAAAAGAACTAGAAACATGAAAAAATACATAAATAAAACTTATGAATCAAAGTGCACCACTAGAGCTAGGACTAAGTCTAACTCCAATGTTTAGATTTCTTTTCTTGAATGCAAGGGGCATCGGGAACACCCCTATATAAAAAGAATTAAAAAATTAATACAAATCCATAAAACTCTACTTATAATATTAGTTGAACCCATAATAAGCAAGAACCAGTTAGAACACTATAAAAATATCTTAGGATTTGATGAGGCATTCTCTAATAAAAATAACAAAATTTGGTTAATTTGGAAAAACATATTTAACATAAATATTTTAGAAGACACAGATCAAATGATCAACTTTAGCCTAGATTCTGCTCGGGATGAAATAATTTTGGCAGTCTACGCTAAATACACTAAAGAAGGTAGAAGGGCCCTATGGGACGACATACTAAAAATAGCCAATCTAAACATACCCTGGATAATAGGAGGTGACTTTAACATAATAAGAAAAGTTTGCGAGAAAACAGGGGGAAATCCCCCTAACAAAAAAGCTATCTCTCATTTTAATGAGACTATATCAGAGGCCAGTCTGATGGAAGCAAGCTTCCTAGGCTCTCGTTACACCTGGTGCAATAATCAGAAAGATAAAGGGACCATATGGGCAAGATTAGACAGAGTATTATATAATGTAAAATGGTTAGAGTCATATGGATCCATTCACTGAGACATTTAAATAGATCCTGTTCAGATCACAATCCACTAATCATATCGGTAGAAAAGTCTAGAACCATAAATAACTCTTTAAAATTCCAGAATGCATGGTGCTTGCATCACACATTTATTAATACGGTTAAAAATTCCTGGTCTAAGGAAGCTTCAGGTAATCCTGGTCAAATCTGGAATATGAAGCTAAATAGACTAAAAAACATTCAAGGACATGGAATAAAGATATCTTTGGCAATATCAATAATAACATCATCGTAGCAAAACGGGAAGTTGAAAAAAGGGAACTAGATGATTTTTTACTTCAAACTAAAGACAGTAGAAAAGAGTTAAATAGAGCACAAGCCGAATTAAAATTAAAGCTTCTCATGGAGGAGGTCTTTTGGAAACAAAACGCTAAAATAAAATGGTTGAAAGAAGGAGACAAAAACACAAAGTTCTTTCAGAAATCAGCCAAATTTAAAATACAAAAGCATAGAATAAAAGGCATAAAAAACAATCTAAATAAATGGTTAGATGGAGATACGAATATTAAAAATCACTTTGATGATCATTTTGAAAGATTATTTAGAGGAGATATAATCTTGCGTGGAAACCATCTTCTATATAACATCGAACAAAAAATAACTAGTGTAGAGAATGATATACTCATAAGATTTCCGAATGAAGATGAACTAAAGACTACGGTTTTCAGTCTGGGCAAAAATAGCGCTCCGGGCCCGGATGGGTGGAATAATGAATTTTACAAAAACTGCTGGCCTATTATAAAAAATGAACTCTTAAATGTCATAATCTGGAATTTTTGTGGAGCGGAGATAGGTAAGAAATGGAGCAGCACGTATATGGCTCTCATTCCCAAAATGGAAAATCCTCAAATGGCAGAGGATTATAGACCTATAAGCCTGTGCTACTCCATCTACAAAATTTTGGCTAAGCTGCTCCAAAGTAGATTAGCTGGAGTCCTACCAAAAATCATATCTAAAGAACAGTCAGGATTCATGAAAAACAGACTAATAATGGAAAATATCTATCTAGCTAAAGAAATGATCAAAGAAATAGGTACTAAAACTAGAAGGCATAATGTCTTGATAAAGTTAGACCTATCTAAAGCCTTCGATAGAGTAGAATGGAATATCTTATGCTTTATCATGAGAAAGATGGGCTTCTCAAAAACCTGGATTGATTTGATATATAGATGTATATCAAGTTCATGGATCAGAGTTCTTGTCAATGGAGATCTAGGAAAAGAGATCAAGCCATTAAGAGGCTTAAGACAGGGAGATCCCCTCTCCCCCTCTCTCTTTAACATATACATAGAACTATTAATTATTAACATCAAAATTAAGATGCACTCAAACATAATAGGACATTTTAGCCAGCCGAAAGATACCCCTTCAGTGGGATGTCTGGCGTATGCGGATGATGTGATAATCTTTACAAATGGCAGTGCCAAATCCCTACATAATCTGATGGACTTATTAAAAATATTAGAAGGTTAAACAAGACATAAAATAAATAATAAAAAATGTCAATTCATGACTACCAAGAATGCCCCATCAAGCTTAACTCACAGAATTAACAGGATAACAAGTTTTTCCCATAAAAAAGGCGCTATGCAATATCTTGGTTGCCCGCTTTATGAAGGAAAATTAAAATGAGAGTATTTAGAATTCTTACATGTTAAAATCAAAAATAAAATTGCAGGTTGGAAAGTAGACTCACTTAACATGAGCGGTAGGATTACCTTAATTACCCATGTGCTTCAAAGGGTAACAATGCAAAATCTTATGGTTACTTATCTCCCAGCGGCAGTTAAAAAAAATATTGAGAAAGAATTGGCCCATTTTTTGTGAGGAGCTTGGAATGGCAAAAGAAAGCTTCACTGGAAAAAGTGGAAAGATTTATGCTACCCTAAATAGGAAGCAGGGCTGGGTTTTGTTGAGTTGAATGACCTAGCCAAATCCTGGGCGTGTAAGAGATGGTGGAGACTCAAGGAAAATAATAGCCTCTGGGCTGAGTTTATGAGATCTAAATACTGCATAGAGGGAGACACAAACAAAGATAGAAGAAAGAGCAAAGTCTCACAAGTCTGGCTACAAATGCTCAATCAAAGAGAGTTAGTAGATAAATACTCCAAAATCTCCAAAAGTGGCTGGAAATGGATTTTGAGTGCAGATGGCTCTTCTCTCTCAAATCCATTAAAGAAATAGTGAGAAACAGGAAGGTTGTTCAACCTTTATTTAAATGGGTCTGGAATAATGATAATAGCCAAAAAATTAAAACTAATACATGGAAAGTACTCTCTAATATTGTTCCGATAGATGAAAACATAAAAATGATAGGTATACAACTCCCCTCCAGGTGTGAATGCTGCTTCCAAGCCACAGAAATAGTAGATCACTTGTTCTCTCAAGGATATATTGCATCGGTAATATGGAAAAGATTAAAAACTGAAATGGGTATTAAACATAAATGTTCTTCTCTTAGAGATAGACTCCTTAAGTGGCGCTTGGCTCACACACAGCATAGTCTTCACACTTGGCTTAAAAATAATATCCCTCATATTACCATCTGGTGTATATGGAAAGCCAGGAATAGTAGTAGATATGAAGGTCACACTATGGTAGTTGAAGATATATGGAGAGCCATTAAGAGAGAAATAGTAATCACCTCGAAAGCTAATCCGATAGCAGCTAGGAACTCTTACCTAGACATAGACTCTCTTAACTTCTGGAACCTCACAGTCGCAAAATCCCCTCCATATAAGGCCATAGTAGTTAAGTGGGAAAAACCAGCTAAAGGTATATTAGCCTTAAACACTGACGGTAGCTTCGATAGGAACATAGGTTTAGCATGAGGTGTGGGGGCTGTAAGAGACCATAATGGTCTTCTTATACTTGCTTATTCGGGAGCCATTAAAGCCTATCTGCAATACATGCTGAAATCTTAGCATTAAGAGAAGGTTTATGGGTATGTAAATCTGAAAATCTATCAAATATAGATATACATATAGATTTTAAAATCTTGGTTGATCTAGTGGATAAAAAAAGTAGCATGTGGATATATGAAGAAGAGTTAGAAGATATAAATAAACTAGTAGAAGATTTGAATGCATCGATTATACATATATATAGGGAAGCTAATGCACTGGCGGACAAGTTAGCTAAAGAAGGAAGAAATAAAAATTTTCAGAAATATGAACTAGAGTTCCTCCCAGATAAATTTAAAGGCATTACAAAAATGGATAAGAAAGAAGTCCCATACATTAGAATAATAAAAACTCATTCCACTAATGAAGAATGTTACAATTAAATGCGATGAGAACGAATGGGTTGGTTAGTATTATGGCTGGAAATCATTATTAAGGTCATGAAAAGCTTACAAATCTTCCTGGTCCTGCAGGAAGTCTGCATAAACTAACCAAAGCCAACCCCCTAATCTCCACCTTAACATGTTTACCTTGCGTTTTCATAGAAAGAATACATGTAAACCATCATCAATGAAGTCACGGTAAAACATAAAGCAAGGTCACGAAGTCTGTATATTTGTTGTGTTGTGCTTCTACTTGTCTAACTAACTAGGTACACGGTCCAGAAACGTCCTGGAAGTCTCTCAAGAGAACCCAAGGTAAGATACATACACTTTAGTACAATCTTCAAATGCCTTTTCAGACTTGAAGATAGCTTACGGGAATCACCTATAACGAAGACTACAACTACTGGCTGGATTGATGCAGATTATAGATGCCTTTATTTCTGCTAATCCTCATGTTATATTTCTGTAAAATGCACGGCTGTAAATATAGTCTGTGGTCAAGCAAGAGTTTGTATATTATGCCTACCCCGGTGGTCTGTTAAGAGTCTAGTTGTTTTAGGCATTTAAGGATCCCACTCCGAGAGCTAGCAAGTAAAAGAAGAGGAAGAGGGTAAAGGATATGAAAAGACATGAAGCTCCTAAAGTCTCGGCTAAGAAGGCTAGTTGCACTAAATACATGCTTAAACATCTCAATTTTCTCAAAATTCTAGAAATTGCAATCCAAGGCAACAATGGAATTTTATTTTCTCGTTTTATTTGAAATAGGTGTAAAAGGGATAAGGGTAGCTTTAGTTTGTAAAAATGGTATTCCTCCGCCAAAAGAGAGGGCCTTAATAATAATAAAACAACTTTAATAAATAAAAAAAGAATAAGAAGAATAAGAAGAATAAGAAGAATAAGAAAAAATAGAAGAAAAATAATAATAATAATAAGAATAATAAGTTTAAGAAGAATAAGAATAATAAGAAAAAAAATAAAATTAGAAGAATAATAAAAATAATATTAAAAGAAGAAAAAGAAGAAGAGGAAGAAAGAAGATAAATAAGAATAAGAAGAATAAAAAGAATAAGAAGAATAAGAAGAATAACAATAATAAGAAGAATAAGAAGAATAAGAAGAATAAGAAGAAGAATAATAAAAAGATAATAAAAAATAAGAAGAAAATGGAGAATAAGAAGATTAAGTAGAATATGAAGAATAAAAAGAATAATAAAGTAAAAAAGAAAAAGAAGAATAAGATGAATAACTAGAATAATAAAAATAAGAAAGATAAGAAAGATAAGAAAAATAAGAAAAATAAGAAGAATAAGAAGAATTAGAAGAATAAGAAGAGTTAGAAGAATTAGAAGAATAATAAGAATAAGAAGAATAAGAAGAATAAGAAGAATAATATTAATAAGATGAATAAAAGGAATAAAAAGAATAATATTTATAAGAAGAATAAAAATAATAAGAAGAATAAATAGAATTATATTAATAATAAGAATAAAAAGAATAAGAATAATAAGAAGAATAAAAAGAATAAAAGAATAAAAGAATAAAAAGAATAATAAGAAAAAAAGAATAGGAATAATAAGGCCAATAAGAAGTATAATAAGATTAAGAAAAAAAGAAGAATAAAAAGAATAAGAATAATAAGAATAATAAGAAGATGAATATGAATACGATGAATAAGAAGAATTATAAAAAAATAAGAACAATAAAAATAATTAAAATAAGAAGAATAAAAAGTATAAGAAGAATAAAAAGAATAAAAAGAATAATAAGATTAAGTAGAATAAGAAGAATAAGAATAATAAGAAGATGAAGATTAAGAAGAATAAGAAGAATAAGAAGAATAAGAAGAATAAGAAGAATAAGAAGAATAAGAAGAATAAGAAGAATAAGAAGAATAAGAAGAATAAGAAGAATAAGCAGGATAAGAATAATAAAAAGAATAATAAGAATAATAAGAATTACAAGAAAATTAAGAATATCATTAATAATAAGAATAAAAAAAATAATAAGAATAACATGAATATAAAGAATAAAATGAGTAAGAATAAAAAGAAAAATAAGGAAAATATGTAGAATAAAAAGAATAAGATGAATAATAAGAAAAAGAAGAAGAAAAAGAAGAATAAGAATACGAAGAATAAGAATAAGAATAATAAGAAGAAGAATAAGAACAATAATAAGAATAAAAACATTAAAAATAAAAAGAAAAATAAAATGAATAAGAATAATAAAAATAATAAGCAGAATTAGAAGAATAAAAAGAATAAGAAGGATAAGAAGGATAAGAAAAATAACAATAATAAGAAGAATAAATAGAATAACAAATAAAGAAGAATAATAAATATTTGAAGAATAAGAAGAAATAGAAGAAAAAGGAAAATAATAATTATAAGATTAAAAGAAGAAAAATAATAAAAGAATAAAAAGAATAAGAATAATGAGAAGAATAATAAGTATATGGTGAATAAAGATAATAAGTTAAATAAGAATAAAAAGAATATAAAGGATAAGAAGAATATAAAAATAAAAAGAATAAAAAGAATAAAAAGAATAAAAAGAATAAAAAGAATAAGAAGAATAATAAAAATAAGAATAATAAGAAGAATAAGAAGAATAAAAAGAATAAGTAGAATAAGAAGAATAAGAAAAATAAGAATAATAAGAAGAATAAGAAGAATAAAAAGAATAAGAAGAATAAGAAGAATAAGAAAAATAAAAAAAAATTGAATAATATGAAGAAATAGATGAAAAAATAGCAAAAAGAAAAATTAGTAGAATAAACAGAATAATAAGATTAATAAGTATAAAAATTATAAGAAGAATAAGAAGAATAATAAGAATGATATGGATAAAAAGAAAAATAAGAAAAGATGACAAAGAAGAATAAGAAGAATTAGAATAATAATAAGAATAAGATGAATAACAAAAATTAGAAGAATAAGATGAATAAGAAAAAGACAGAATTTGAAGAAAATTAACAATAAGAAGAATAAAAAAAATATGAAGAATATAAAGATTAAGAAGATTTAGAAGAATAAGAATAATAAGAATAATAAGAAGACTAAGAAGAATAAGAAGATTAAGAACAAAAAGAAAACAAGAAAAATAAGAAGAAATAGATGAAAACTAAGAATTCCAATAATAACAAGAATAAGAACAATAAGAAGAATAATAAAAATAAGAAGAATGAAAAAAATAAGAAGAAAACAAGAATAAAATGAATAAGAAGAATAAGAATAATTAGAAGAATAAGAAGAATAAAAAGAATAAAAAGAATAAAAAGAAAAATATGAATAAGAAGACTAAAAACAATAAGAAGAATCAGAAAAATAAGAAGAATAATAAGAATATGAAGAATAAAAAGACAAAAAGATTAAAAAAGAATAAGAAGAATAAGAAGAATAAGATGAATAATAAGATTAAGAAGAATAAAAAAAAGAATAAAAAGAAAAAATAGAATAAGATGACTAAGAAGAATAAGAAGAATTAAAATAATAAAGAATAATAAGAAAAATAATAAGAATAAAGAGAAAAAGAAGAATAAGAAGGAAAAAGAATAACAAAAATATGAAGATTTAACGAATATGAAAAATATTAAGACTAAGAAAAATAAGGGGAATTATAAAAATAAGAAGAATAAAAAAAAGAATAAAAGGAAGGAATAAAAAGAAATAAAAAATAAAAAGAATAAGAAGAATAAGGAGAATAAGAAGAATAAAAAAAAGAATAAGAAGAATATGAATAATATGAAGAATAAGAACAATAAGAAGAATAAGAAGAATAAAAAGAATTAAAAGAATAAAAAGAATATAAAGATTAAGAAGAATAATAAGATTAAAATAAAAAAGAAGAATATGAACAATAATAAGATTAAAATGAAAAAGAAGAATAAGAAGAATAAGAAAAATAAGAAAATAAAAAGAATTAAAAGATTAAAAAATATAAAATGAATAATAAGAAACTACACGAAAATATTGATTTAGCTAGGAAATTTTAGCCAGAGATCAGTCCCTGGCTAAATTACTAGGAATTATCAAGTGAATAACACAGGATTTATGTTTTTTCATTAAAATAAAAATTTTCAATGGATTAGCGATTTATTAGCCATGGAATTATTTATTAATTTCTACATCAGAAAAAAGTGGGGAATTTAGCAATGAATTATCTATGGATTAGTGATTAAATATTTTCGTAAATTATGCTCAAGAAAATCGGAAAATTTAGCAACGAATTAATGATGGATTTGTGATAAAATATTTTCGTAAATTCTGCTCAAGAAAGGCTATGAATTTAGCAAAGGATTAATGACAGAATTACCTAACTAATAAAACCTAGAATTTAGCAATGTATTTAGTGATGGAATTTTCCTAGCTAATAAAATCTAGAATTTAGCAATGGATTTACCAATAGAATTTCCCTACAATAAAATCTAGAATTTAGTGACTAATTTAACTACGGAATTTCCCTAGCTTTTAAAATCCGGAATTTAGCGATAAAATTTCTCTTGCTAATTACATACTTAATATAACAATAAATTTTAGCGATGTAACTTCTTTAGCTAATAAAATCCGGGATATATCGATGGATTTGGCAAGAGAACTTCTCTAGCTAATTAAATCTTGAATATTGCAATGAATTTACTGACTGAACTTTCCTAGCTAATTAAATCCCAAAAATAGTGACGCAATTTTTCTTGCCAATATTTATTTATTTAATTTTTTTTAATTTATTATTAGATTCAATATTTTATCTATTTTTGTTTATTAAATGTATGTTAATGTTCTATAGATGAGTGATCCTTAAAAGTTATATTCTCCTCGTAAAATCATACAAAATGATATTATAAATAAATAATTTAAAAAAAATATAAATACAAAATAAATTATATTTATAAGGACTAAAATAATTATTTTTATGATGTATTAATTTTTTTAAAATTATTCAAAAAAAATTTTAAAAAATTTTTAATTAAGAAACTTAAAAATTTGTATTAAAGTAACATTAAATAATTAATTCAATAAGTATAATAATTTATATCAATATTTTAAAAATTAAATTAACATACATTAAAATTTCTACTAATATAAATGTAAATTAATTCATTGTATGATAAAATATAAAATATTT
This sequence comes from Sapria himalayana, assembly GCA_029783825.1. Taxonomy (NCBI): domain Eukaryota; kingdom Viridiplantae; phylum Streptophyta; class Magnoliopsida; order Malpighiales; family Rafflesiaceae; genus Sapria; species Sapria himalayana. The sequence goes on along the minus strand of JAREIK010003610.1, from coordinate 181,523 downwards.
TCTAAAATAACTATATTGATGAATAAACTATTAAATATTAATATTAATATTATGATAAAAAAATTTTATGATTATAGGAAACTTTTAAAAAAATAATTAATACAAGATTTGAAAATTTTTAAATATTATAAAAATATAAATTTTTTTATTAAAGTTAAAAAAAATAAATTAATATTTAAAAATAAATACATAGATGTTTGCCCATTCTAAAATTTATAAGAATTAAACAATTGCGTAATATTTTTTATATTATTTTTTAATATTCAGTCTTTATTTAAATAATTAATAACTTTTTTTAATTATCTTATCACTTTAAGTAATTTTTTGAATATTAAAAATTATTAATGATATCAAATAATATGAAATTTTATGCCTTTAAAATCATTATATATTATCTTTATAAAGATTACTATGATGAATTCTTATAAATTTATTACCATAAAAAATAATTTTTTTTATATTTTTTATCATTAAGAGTATTTTATAACTCTTAGGAAAGTGAGTAGAAGATAAATCATCTTTTCATGTATGTCTTATTATATGAAGTTTGTTAATTTTGTAGCTATTTGAATTTTTTTTATAAGGCTAAACATATATTTTTTAAAATTGTTTATATATTTATTATTTAATTAATATTATAATAAAAATTGTAAGGTGTATATCTTTCATGTGTACCTTACTACACGTACATTAATTGAGTTGAAAAAAATATTGATAATAAATATAATAAATGAGTCTTTTTGTATTATATATATATATATATATATATATATATATATATATATATTATTTATTTATTTATTTAATGTTTTTATAATTAAAATATAAATAATTTGGAAATATATATAATTTGTTATTTAATGTTTATTTTGTCGAGACTCAAGTCCTCCATCTTTCTCTCAACATTTTCTAAGATTAAGCGAAGCAAGTCCTCCGTAGTCCTCCATCTTTCTCATGACACTGACGCATCTAAACATATTCAAATTAAGCGATAATTTGTTATTGATTTGAGGTACATTTTCTACCCTATTTCTTTATAGATTATTTTAATGCAAGAGTTTGAGTATTGATTCTGTTAATTTTTTTTTCCGAAATTATTTTTCTTTAATCACCATTGTATGCTTGGATTGCTCATATAAACTTAATCATATACATACCTAATGCATTTGTGATACAATGCGTTCTCATTGTGTGGTTGTTGATGGTGCACAATAGGTATGCCGACTTTATTTCCTTTTTTTTCCACTCAACCGTATTCTATTTTTCTTAGTTTAATCACAAAATGGGCATTTTGTGCTGGGCAGTTTGTATATAACACATAAATATATAAGTGTATTTTATTATATTTATAACTATAAAAATAGTATACATAAACATAACTATATATAAATATAACAACATATATTTAATATATATATATATATATATATATCTATCTATATATCTATCTATCATAATTTTATATATGATACATTCAATAAACATGTCGTGTATTTCAAATATAATTAGTATTATACATTAAACATTATATACATATTTTACACAAATAAAGTTATTCTGACTTTATGATAGGCATTTAATAATGTATATTTGAAATTTGTAAGTCATCTTTATGAAATACACGTATAATAAATTTGTATTATGAATATATCTATTATTCCATAATGCTGTGCCTACCCAAAAAGTATAATTAAATTAATATCTGTAAACTATATTTTATACATGGCTTTACGTATAGGGAAAAACAAAACTCTTATAAAAATGTAAGAGTGTATTTAATATCTATAAATTTAAAGTATAGTCACATTAATATCTGTTAATGTCAAATTAATATCTATAAATATTTATTGGCTGATTTCCAATTAGTTCAAATAAAAATGTAATAGGCTTTATGTATACAGATACTAATTTACAAGACATTTTAATACATGTATATATTTGACTATACTTTAATTACTATGTTTAATAAAATGCCGGATATGCTTCCTTATAAATACCCTAGCATTGACTATCAATATGATTCATACTAGATTAAAATATATAAGATATCCAACTCATCTGACATACATTATTTCCTACATGATTTTATGCCGATGGCTTTTTGATGGGTTTGAAAAGTTTCACCAATATGGATGAGTAGATGTCACATATTTTATCACTGCTATAGAGATTAACTCATAGATTGTTTACCCATGGACTTGATACTGTTTACTTATTGTTAGCTAACCATAAAATATTTTACTCGAGTAACACTAGAAACTATTTACTTATTCTGAACTTAAATAATGAAGAAACTTTGATAATTAATCCAAATAATTAATATCTATTAAATGATAATCCAGATTTATAGAGTTAACTTTATTACTTGTTAAACTCATATACTTGTGATACATTTTACCATGCTATAAAATAACTAACACTTGCATTGATTTTTGTATTGTTTTGTCTCTCTATAATTTCAATACTTAATGGTCTTTGAGCTATTATAATTACAATGATTCTTAGATTTAGACCTCTTGTTATTTGATTTGCTTTGACGTTTTATCTTGGTTAAATTTCTTTTAAACTACTTTGTATATAATTCTAAAGAGGTTGATGTTCCACTTATCTATCTCTGTTGAATCTCCCTACTGAGAATTAGATCATGAACATCAGCGAATTTCAATTTATTAGTTCTTGATGAACTATGGACAACTATAATTGTAATACGTAAATTTTTCATATAGAACATAGAAGTATCAATACGCATACTTCATCATTGCCTTCAATACCAAACAAACTTAATTGGGTTGTGATTTTCTTGACATCATTGAGTTGTTGGGTCACTGATGTGCTTTTTGTCAATTTCAGATTGAAAAAACACCTCATCAGGTGCTATTTTTTAGCATCAATTAGTTTTTCATATATACTAACAAGAGCCTTCGTATGCCTTACTATGCTCTTCTCATTTTTTATATTGAAAGTAAGTTGGTAAGATATCATATTTCCGATGAATTCAAGTCCTAGTATGTGTTCTTCTTTATTCATAGACTCTTTCTTCTTCCTTAGAAGGGGTTGATATAAATTTCACTAGTATATATAATTCTCCATCTATATTTTCTAGAATCCAAATTTCATTCCATAGTTTTTTCTTATTTTTACTTTTCCTTCATATGCAGTCATTACTGTCTACAAAATAAGACTTTTTCTAGACAATTCTTGCAAAACACTGTGTATGAAAATTGAGAATACCTCTTTTGACATGCTGACATTGTCTGCAAAATTTTTACAATTTATTAAATTCATTATTATCATCAATAGTAACTTTGCCCAATGGGGCATCATAATGCACAAAATAAACCTCCAATACTTTTGAAAGAGAACAAAAATTTATTGTTAAATTTATTAAATTTATTGTTAAATTTATGAAAGAGAACAAAAATATATATATTAATTAAACACAATTTACATTGTTTGGCACATGCTTACTTATAATATGGGATCTTCTCTTTTCCTCTCTTATTCACTATGATTTAGGCGAATGCAAAAGATGTAAGAAATATATACTTTTGAAATCTCAATGCTTATTATATGTTGATCAATGCTAGAAAAATAATAAAACTAAAAAAAAGGAGGTAATGCTTTTTTTTTGACAAAAATGGGGAGTAAATGTCCCCCATTTAAACATTAAATATATCGACCACTTATATGTGTTTTATATTTTGGCACATGTGTTTCATAAAAAGAAGATTCTTTAAATATTGTTTCATGATAATTGATCACAAATCTATTTTACATAATACTTTATTATATCCAACTAATCAAACAATTTATTAATTCTCAGAATAAGATATTTGTTTTTGATTATTATTATAAATAAATCATGAAGATAGATAATTTGTCAAAAAATATATTTTCAAATATTCTGCCACCAAAATAGTTTCAACTTATTTAATTTTACAAGATGTATTTATAATATTGGCTAGTCATTCATTATTTCATTTATATAAAATTCTAACTACTTACATATTTAATAGAGGATATAAGAAAGAATTATATCTTTCATTAATATTATAAATATTTTTATTCAACTAATTTAAAACATTGATTATAACAAACTATGGTATTTAAAAAAAATAAAAAAATAATAAAAATAATAAAATAATAAAAATAATAAAAATAATAAAAATAATAAAAATAATAAAAATAATAAAAATAATAAAATAATAAAAATAATAAAAATAGTAAAAATAGTAAAAATAATAAAAATAATAAAAATAATAAAAATAAGAAAAATAAAAAAATAAGAAAAATAATAAAAATAATAAAAATAATAAAAATAATAAAATAATAAAAATAATAAAAATAATAAAAATAATAAAAATAATAAAAATAATAAAAATAATAAAAATAATAAAAATAAAAATAATAATAAAAATAATAAAAATAAAAATAATAATAAAAATAATAAAAATAATAAAAATAATAAAAATAATAAAAATAAAAAAATTATAAAAATAAAGAAAATAAGAAAATAAGAAAAATAAAAAAAATAAAAAAAATAAAAAAAATAAAAATAAAATAAAAATAAAAAAAGAAAAATAAAAAAATAAAAAAATAAAAAAATAAAAAAATAAAAAAATAAAAAAAAAAAAAAAATAAAAAAATAAAAAAATAAAAAAAATAAAAAATTAAAAAGGTAAAAAAAAAGTTTAAAAAATAAAATAATAATAAAATAAGAAAATTTTAAAAATAAAAAAAATTAAAAAAAAAATATAAAAAATATAAAAAAAAATATAAAAAAAAATATAAAAAAAAATATAAAAAAAAATATAAAAAAAAATATAAAAAAAATATAAAAAAAATATATAAAAAATATAAAAAATTAAAAAATAAAATAAAAAATAATAAAATAATAAAATAATAAAAAACTAAAAACAAACAAAAAATAAGAAGAATAAGAACTTTCTAGGGCTAACATATCAGAATAAAATAACAAAAACTAAGAAGAATAAGTAGAATACTAAGAAATAAGATGAATTAGAAGAATAAAAAGAATAAGAAGGATAAGAAGAATAAAATACATAGATATTTAATCCTACTAAATTTTATAAAAATTAAATAATTGAGTAATATTTTTACTATTAGCTTTTAACATTAAGTTTTTATTAAAATAATAAATATTACTTTTTTTAATTATTTTCTCACTTTAAGTAATTTTTTGAATTTTAAAAATTATTAATGATATCAAATAATATGAAAATTTATGCATTTAAAATTATTTCATATTATCTTCGTAAAAATAAATATGAATTCTTAAAAATTTATAACCATAAAATATAAATTTTATATAATAAATAACATAAAGATTATTTTATAACTTTTAGGTGAGTGGCTAGAAGACAAATCATCTTTTATTTATGTTTTATTATATGATCTTTATTAATTTTGTACCAATTTGATATTTTTTTAATGCAATACATATTTTTTTTATTGTTTATAGATTTATTGTTTAGTTAATATTATAATAAAAATTGTAAGGTATTTGTTTCTTATTTGTACCTTGCTACACACACATTAATTTTGATGAACAAATTTTGATAGTAAATAAAATTAATGAGTATTTTTGCTTTATATATATATATATATAATGTTTATTTAATGTTTTAATAATTAAAAATATAAATATTTTTTTAAAATATACATTCTCTCTCTCGACTCGATGCATCTCTAACACATGAACCGAAGTCCTCTGCATTCCATATATCTATCGACGCCGATACAACTAAAATTAATTCGAGGTTTAAGTTTTAATTTTTTAATGATTTGAGGTATGTTTATACATTTATTCTTGATCGATTATCTTGGATTACTTAATTGAAGAGTAAGCATTTATATTCTGTTTTTTATACATAATATTGAATACCTAATGTCCTTTGTTTGGAGGTTCTAGCTTCATCTGAGTCTAGAGTCTAACCTAATATGGCATCCGTTCACTTTAATAATTTCATCTGATCTATTATTGAGTATCAACCAGAACAAATATGTAAAGATTTTGTCAGATAGTATGTGTTTTGCTTATACTTATGCTTATCCTATAATTAATTATGACATGCTAAAGAGAAGTTGACTCAGTGTATATTTGAACTTCAATGCAATTAATATAAATTACTACTGGTTGAGTTGTTAAAACAAACACAACAACTATTGTTGAGTTGCCCCATTCATTTACTCGTCATTACGAGGAACTTTTTGTTGTATATTCTATATCTATCTAAGGGTTGTTGCCCTAATATGATTATCAAAATGTTGCATATGATAGACTTTTATGGTGAGACCATTTTATCTAGAATCTCATATGAAGCTCATAATTATATGTCTCCCTTTAGTATTATGTGTGATAAGCTCAAAAAATTATAATAATTAACTTTGTTTTTATAATATATGAAAATGGGTGTCGGTGAAAAAGATATCATCATTATATCAATAGGCACCCAATGCTTATTCATATCATTCCTCGACTAATTGGTCTAGAAAATCTTGTTTATTAATATTGGCACTTAAATTAATATTATATTAGTATTTTTGTTAAATATAATACTCATGAACTAGAATACTAATCCATTGTTAGTCTTGCATTTATTAGGCTGAATAATGGGTATAATTTTTTATAAGAAGAACTAAGAAAATTTAAGGAAAATCTAATAACATGGGTTAAATCACATGAGCCAAAATACAGAGCAATGTCTGAGTTCCCAAAAAAATATGGGATAAAACAAAAAATAATTTGGTTGAGTCCTTCAATTCTTAACTTTGTGTTGACCATCATCATTGGACATGAAACTTTCTAATGAAACACAAGGAAGAGTATTTAATATATAACATCGCCAAGAGTCAATCATTACTAGTGGCTATATTGATGAATGTTGTTTTTAGAGTTTGCAATAGTCAGACTTATATTAACATTGACAACATGAATAGAAAGTGCATATGTAGAAATTAATAAATGTTGGGTATCCTAAGTTAGCATGTACGTGCAAAATTACAATTGATTGGTCAATCCATGATTGAGGTGGTTGATATAAATTCTCCAACCAAGAGTTGATATTTTTATGATCATAATCAAGTATTAAGATGAATAGCATGCCATTAATTTGTAAAGATACTAGGTATTTGGTATGACATCATTTAGTTCTCATTATACCCTCCTCACTCTAAATACCTTGAATCTCAATTTATGAATAAATAGACTATGGTTTGTTTCAAATGAAATGTGACTAGGCATCATAGAAAGACTTACAAGAATCTATTAGTATAATATTTTATCTTCTTTTTTATTGATTGTATTAATACCTATAACATATAACTTATTTTGAGATCATCTTCATATGGTGTATTGTTGATTACTAGGTAGTAATCTTCATCATTGATGAATGCCTATTTATTATCATCCATATACATATAACATATTACAACTACTAATACACACACACACACACACACACACACACACACACACACTAATGGTAACATGTTGCTGCTATAATATATTAAAATAGTATGTATATATTTATATTATATATATATATATATATGATGTAACATGTAACAATAATTATATATATACTACACTATATATAAAGTTATACTAGAATTAGCATTTAAATTTATTCAAAATTAAAATTGATGAAAACTCAATGAGTGTATATATAGTGTTGCTGATGTTTTTTACTTGAGGTGTGCTCGTTGTGGAGCATGCGATATTGCTCACAGTGTGCTTAGTATGAACCATTGTTTTTGATCTAATTTCTTCTTAAAAATACTTGAGTAATCCAGGTGTTTTCTATTTTAATTTACTTCACTTATGAATGGTTAAATCAAGATATGGTTTTTATGATTTATGTTTTGTATTATGTGGTATTTGATTTAAGCAATGTGTATCTAGGTATAATTATTTGTGATGATGCACGGTGTGCATTGTGCATTACATCTATGAATATACTATAAAACTATTTCAGTCAACCTCTAATTTTTATCATCAATGTGGGCAGCTTTTGTGTATACATGTTCACTATTTATTTAATTCCACTCTAAAATAGTAAAGGTTCATAAAAACATTAAAAATATTTATACTATATAATTATAAATTTGAAATCACCATAATAAACCCAACTAGTTTTGGGATTGGGTCATATTTCAATACTAGTTATTGATATCCGAGCTTCCCACACACACACACACACACATATTATATATATATATATCTTACAAGACCCTAATCACAATTTCTCACTTTTTATACATAAGAATATCCAAGATGCTGGACTAAAATTTAGCTTATTAGAAATAGAATATGAGAATACCCAAGATGAATCCTCTAGAATTAAAATGAACAAAGCAAAAGCGGAATTAAAGTTAATGTTACATATGGAGGAAGTGTATTGGGAAAAAAGAGCTAAATCAAGTAGCTAAAGGAAGGGGATAGAAACACTAAGTTTTTTAATATAGTCACAAAAATAAAAGCACAAAAACAAGAAATAAAAAGCATTAAAAAAGATAATGGTAAATAGGTAGAAGAGGAGGGGGAAATTAAAAAAATCCATGAAGACTATATAAAAAGTCACCTTTGTAGCTATAGACATCTGAGAAATGATACCTTAATTCAGCTCATTAAAAAAGAGTATTAGTAAATGATAACAAGCCTTGGAAGAGATTCCTAGAGAGGAAGAGATTAGGGTAGTAGTTTTCAGCAAAAATAAAGACAATGCAGCAAGACCTGACGGGTGGAACAATGTATTTTATCAACACGCCTGGAATATAATAAAAAAAGACTTGTTAGCCACCATTTCCTAGATCTTCACAGGAGCAGAAATTACAAAAGCATGGGCTAATTCATTTATTGTTCTGATTCCCAAGAAAGATAACTCACAAAAAAGTGAGGATTTTATACCTATAAGTCTATGCAATTTGGTTTATAAAATTCTTGCAAAAGTTCTTCATAACAGGCTAAATAGTATAATTCCCTCCATTATATTGGCTGAACAAGCAGGATTTATCAAACATAGATTAATGATTGAACATATTAATTTAACTTAAGAATTGATGAAGGAAATAGGTGCTAAAGTTAGGGGACTCAATGTGACTATGAAGCTAGATTTGTCTAATGCATTTGAAAAAGTAGAATGGGAGATCCTATGCTATATAATGAGAAAAATGGGGTTTTCGAAGTTTTGGATAGACCTAACGTATAGATGCATCTTTTATGCCTAGGTTAAAATATTGGTTAACGAGGAGGCAAGTGGAGAATTCAAGCCAGTCAAAGGGCTTAGACAGGGGGATCCATTCTTTCCAGCCTTGTTCAATATATATAAAGAAATACTAATAATAAATCTAAACGAGAGAATGAAGAAGGGCAAGATTCTTAGCTTTAAACAACCTAGAAAACCTCCCAATGTGAGCTGCTAGGCATTTGCAGATGATGTGATTATGTTTACAAATGCTGGGAGCACATCACTGAAAAATTTGATGAATCTTTTTGATACACTGGAGGAAGAACTAGATCAACGGCTAAATAAAAACAAATGTCAATTTGTGATTACAAAAAAAGCACCTGAAAGGATAGCTCAAAGAATTAAAAGAATAACATGCTTTGAAATGAAAAAAGGGACGTTAATGTACTTGGGGTGCCCAATCAACGAAGGAAGATTTAAGGAAGAAAACCTAGCTTTTCTGATGAATAAACTAAGAGGTAGAATAGTAGGATGGAAGGAGAATATGCTGAGTATGGTAGGGCGAATAACATTAATCAAACACATTTCACAAGGCTCTATAGCACATATTTTGATAACTTTATAGACTCCGAAGAAGGTTTACAGTAACTTAGAGAAAAATATGGATAATTTCTTATGGAGAAAAAATCTGGAAAAATCAAGTTACATTGGAAAAAATGGGAAGATATATGTTGTCTAAAGGAGGAGGCGGGCCTAGTCTTAAACAAGCTAAATGATATGGCTAAAGTATGGGTGTGCAAGAATTGGTTGAGGCTTATACAAAATGATAGTCTATGGGCGAGATACATGAAAGCTAGATATGGAAAAGGAAATAAAGCATTCAAAAATTCAAAAAAAAACATCTAAAAGCTGGAAAATGATGTTTAAACAAAAAAAATTAGTGGAAAACAATGCACTCTTAATTAATAATGAATGGAGATGGATTTTGAATTCACATGGGAGGTTCACACTTAAAAGTGAAAAATTAATTGTAAGAAAAGAAACCCCCCCCCCCTCCCCCCAAGAAATCTTTAAAGGAGCATGGGTGAAAGAGATTCCACAAAAGATTAACGTATTTATGTGGATGCTTCTATCGAATGCCATTCGGGTTGATATTAATATTCAGAGGAAAGGGGTTATATTAGCTTCTAGGTGTGAATGTTGTTTCGCCAGTATAGAAAGCATAAACCACTTTTTCTCAACAAGAAGATAACGATGGAAGTCTGGGGCTATCTAGGAAAAGACACAAAAATAAGTAATAAGACAGAGGGTCTCAAGGATAGATTAATGAGATGGAAGGTAAGACTCACAAAGAACAAAATGTGTAACTGGCTAAGAAATTATATCCCACATATTACAGTCTGGTAGTTATGGAAAGCCAGAAACAAAAGTAGGGTTGAGGGTATTAAAATGAATGCTAATTATATAATTGAAGAAATTAAAAAAGAATGCTTGTAGATTTCAGCAGGGATCCCCTTAAGACTCAAAAGTACTGAAATGAAAGATGAAAAAATAAAGACATGGGGCCTTCATGCAATTAAGGCAAAAATACCTGAGATAAGGATGGTCTGCTAGAATAAGCCTCCACAGAGAAGGACTGCTCTAAACATGAACAGGCACTTTAATAGAAATATAGATATGGTAGGGGGAGGAGGCGTGATAAGGAATGATCGAGGAAGTGTATTAAAAGCATTTACAATGAGGGAAAAAGTGTCTTCAGCTTTGCATGCGAAAATATTAGCCTTGCTCAAGGGCCTTCAGATTTGTAAAGATTACTCATTACAAATATTCAAGCACAAGTATACTCTAGTCTACTGGTGGATATAGCTACATGTAAAATATAGATGTGACAGTATGAGGAGTATAAATGTTTAATTAAAAGCCTTCTAATAGTGCTAAAAGGGGAAATAGTGTATACTTTTAGGGAAGCAAATGCTTTCGCAGACAAATTAGAAGAGGAAGGTATGAAGAAGGGTTTACAAAAGTTTGATGGGGAGAATATCTCGGATAAATACAAAAGTATAATTACATTAGATAAAATAGAATTCCCTTATATTAGAATTCAAAAACATTAGGTGGCTAGAAGAAGTTCTAAAATTTAAAGATCTTTCTAGACCTGTGGGGAGATTGCAGAAAATGTAACTGGCATAGGCTGGGGTTTTGAAATTTTATACTTACTATTTTGCTTATTAATTTTAACAGAAATCTCAAACATTGGCTATGAATGAGGAGTAGGAAAATCAGCAGGATGCAGGGTATGAGTTAAAAGGATAACATCATATAATCTAAAAGTATATAATTTTGTTGGTGGTAGGGTTTGTTGTATAGAAAAAAACAAAAAGATATTTAGAAGCAGACATGATTCTGCTAGCACTTTTACTTAATTGATTTGCTTTTACAGTTCTATTAAAGTAGATGGCCTGGATCTCTCCTATGTAGAAGAATATTTTACACGTGCTCAAATTTTTTATAGCTATTTAAGATTGCACTATTTTTTCTGCATGCATGGGTTTGGCGGTTTAGTTACATAGGTTATTTGAACTAATGAAAGATAGGACAAAGATACTTCAGACCAGTGCTAAAAAGATAATAGTAATACTAGGCTACCTACTCTAATGTGAGAAAAAGATCTATTCAGTAGGAGGCTGGGCAAAGTTGCATGTATTGCTCTTTGTTTTATTTCTTTTTGGTATTTGTATGTTTGCTGGAATGTAGGATCTGCAGCTAACAAAGGCTATATGATCAAGAAACATAAGACAGATAACAAGTTAAAGCTAAGGGTACACTAAGCTAAGCTAGAACTAGATAAGAGGGTAGAGAGACTACGAAAACCTAGAGCAGTAGTAGCTAGGCTGTCAAAAAAGAAAAGCTATTGTAGCTGTGAAAGTAGGCAAGCACATGTAGATTTAATCGGCTGACAGAAAAAAGCAAAGCATTTAAAGCAAGCTACACTTCATGGAAACTAGATTGAGGAGAGAAATTCAAAGTTGGACCTCATTTTTTACATCTTTAAACTGAACTAATCTGTGATGTTTTAATTATTATACTTGATTTTATATTGTAAAGGGTGTAAAAGGGGAAAAGGATAATATCTTAGATTGTAACAATGGTATTCCGCTGCCAAAAGAGAGGGCTTTTTATAAATAATAAAACAAACCTTCAAAAAAAAAGAGAATAAGAAGAATAAGAACAATAAGAAGAATAAGAAGGATAAGAAGAATAAGAAAAATAGAAAAATAAGGAGAAGAAAAAGAATAAGAAGAATAAGAAATATAAAAGAATAAAAAGAATAAAAGATAAAAAAAAATAAAAAGAATAGAAGAATAAGAAATATAAAAAGAATAAAAAGAAAAGAAGAATAAAAAGAATAAAAAGAATAAGAAAAATAAGAAGATAAAATAAAAAAAAGAATAATGAGAATAAGAATAATAAGAAGTAAGAAGAATAAGAAGATAAAAAAATATGAAGAATATAAAGAATATGAAGAATAAGAAAAATAAGAAGAAAAATATAAAAATTAGAAGAATAAGAAGAATATGAAGAATAAGAAAAATAAGAAGAAAAATAAAAAAATTAGAAGAATAAGAAGAATAAGAAGAAGAATAATAATAAGTAGAATAAAATAAATAAGAAGAATAAGAAGAATAAAAAGAATAAAAAGAATAAAAAGAATAATAAGAATAATAAGATAATAAGAATAAGAGAATTATAAGAATTATAAGAATTATAAGAATTAGAAAAATAAGAAAAAATAAGAAGTAGAAGAATATAAGATAAAAGTGTAAGAAGAATAGAAGAATAAGAAGAATAAGAAGAATAAGAAGAATAAAAAGAATAAGATAATAAGAATAATAAAAAAATAATAAAATAAGATGAATACGAATAATAAGAATAAAATAATAATAATAATAAATAATACGTAGAATATGGAGAATAAGAAGAATAAAAAAGAAAAAACAAGAATAAGAAAAAAGAAGAATAAGATGAATGATGAATAAGATGAATAAGAAGAATAAGAAATAATTAGAAGAATTAGAAAATTAGAAAATTAGAAAATTAATAAGAAAATTAGAAAAAGAAGAATAAGAAAAATAACAAAAAAAGGAATAAGAAGAAAAGAAAAATAAGAAGAATAAAAAAATATGAAGAATAAGAAGAATAAAAAGAAAAGAAGAATAAAAAGAATAAGAAGAATAAAAAGATTTTGAAGAATTAGAAGAATTAGAAGAATAATAAAAATAAGCAGAATAAAATAAATAAGATAAATAAGAAGAATAAGAAGAATAACAAGAATAGAAGAATAGAAGGACAAGAAGAATAAGAATAATAATAAGATTAAGATGAATAAGAATAAGAAGAATAAGAAGAATTAGAAGATAGAGAACAAGAATAATAAGAATAATAACAAGATTAAGACGAATAAGAATAAGAAGAATTAGAAGAATAGAAGAATAAGAATAATAACAATATTAAGATGAATAAGAATAAGAAGAATTAGAAGAATAAAAAAAAATATAAAATAAAATAAAATAAAGAATATAAGAAAAAAAAAAAAAAGAAAAAGAATAGAAGAATAAGAAGAAATAGATGATATGAAAAATAAGAAAAATAATAATAATAAGTAGAATAATAAGAATAAGAAGAATAAAAAGAATAAAAAGAATACGAAGAATAAGATGAATAATATGAATAAGGTAATATAAAGAATAAGAAGGATGAGAAGAATAAGTAGAATAAAAAGAATAAGAAGAATAAGAAGAATAATAAGAATAATAAGAAAAGTTAAATAAGATAAATAAAAAGAATAAGAAGAATAAGAAAAATCATAAGAATCAGAAGAATCAAAAGAATAAGAAGAATCAAAAGAATAAGAAGAATCAGAAGGATCAAAAGAATCAGAAGAATTAGAAGAATAAGAAGATAAGAAGAATAAGAATAATATAAGAATAAGAAGAATATAAGAATAATAAGAATAATAAGAATAATAAGAATAAGTATGATAATAAAAATAATAAGAATAAGAATAATAAGAATAATAAGAATAATAAGAATAATAAGAATAAGAATAATGAATAATAATTAATAATAATAAGAATTAGAAAAATAAGAAGAATAAGAATAATATGAGAATAAGAAGAATAAGAAGAATATAAGAATAATAAGAATAGTATAATAATAAGAATAATAAGATAAAAAAGAATAAAAAGAATAAGAAGAATAAGAAAAATAAAAATGATAAGTTAAATAAAAAGAATTAGTATAATAAGAAGAAAGAAGATTAATAAGAATAAGGCAAATAAGAATAATAATATTAAAAAGAATAAAAAGAATAAGAAGAATAACATGAATAACAAGAATAACTAAAATAACTAGAATAACAAGAATAACTAAAATAACTAGAATAACAAGAATAATAAGAATATAAGAATAAGAAGAAAAGAAAAATAAGAAAAATATGAAGTATAAGAAGAATTTGAAGATTAGAAAAATACGAAGAAAAAGAATAATTAGAAAAAAACAAAGAATAAGATAAATAAAAAGAATAAAAAGTATACAAATAATATAAAAACAAGTATAATAATAAGAATAAGAAGAATAAGAAAACCGAAAAATAGGAACAATAGTAAGAATAAGAAAATTAAAGAAAGAAGCATGTTAGAGGAAGAATGCTCTCAACTTTATAGAGAGAGAACTCGCTTTCTAGAGAGAGAAACAACAATTGTTGACGGAAGAATCTCAATTTTCAAGCTAGAATGGAGAAATCCCATGTCTTTAACAAAAAACATTTGCATCACTATTCAATGGGACCGAACCAAGGTTTCCGAAGTTCGATGCTAAAAATAGTAAACCTTCTGTAATATTTTCGATACGAGGAACAATCCAAGCTTGCTGATGCATTTAAGATCACACTTATCTGGAAATTCTCCCATGGCATACCCATTTTAAAGGATATATGATTTTCTTGCAATAATAAAATTGAATATGATGGTAGCTTGGCTTGGTTTGATAGTAAACATATCTTCCTCTATTTCAAGGAGGAAAAAATAATTTCCTCCGAATATGGCTTAGAGGACATTGAACAGTAATGGTTATCTTATGCATCCTCAAGTGGTCACCAAGCTTCACTCCTCGGAAGAAACTGCACATGCCTGGTATGGTTTAATTTACGAACCTCCTCTTCATTTTTTCATAAACTCCTTCTATACTCAATCGGTCTTTGCTTCAGCAAACCATGGCTCATTGATGACGCCACGACATGCACGACTAGACCAAGCAGAGCCAGGATTTCCATTGAAATAAATATAAAAATCTTTAGCAAACAGAATATGGATTGGCATTAAACTCTTCAAATGGATTATGGCAGAAGGTTATTCCAGAATCAATGCCGAGCTATTGTGTTAATTTTCTTAGAATGGGGCATGAAATATCAGAATGTAGGAAGGAAGGAGGGTGAAAAAAGAGGGGTTTAAATAGGGTAAAGGTATAAATAGGGTATGGGTGAGAAGGGGGCAGAGAGAAAAAGATAGTAAATAGGGTAGGGAGGAGTGTGGAGAGGAGAGAAAGATGGATAGTAATAGGAAGAAAGGGCATAAGTATGGAGGGTAGGGCCTTTAGGCAGTTGATGATGTTTGTGAGAAGGATAAGAAGATTTAGAAGGGGCTTTAGAGGTAACAGAAATAGGCTCTGTCTGGAAAAGAAAATAAAGGAAAGGGGGGGGGGGAAGGAAATGAAGAAGCAAGGGTAGTAAAG
>JAREIK010003610.1:117219-159549 GCA_029783825.1 Sapria himalayana | reverse complement strand
TGAGAAAAATGGGGTTTTCGAAGTTTTGGATAGACCTAACGTATAGATGCATCTTTTATGCCTAGGTTAAAATATTGGTTAACGAGGAGGCAAGTGGAGAATTCAAGCCAGTCAAAGGGCTTAGACAGGGGATCCATTCTTTCCAGCCTTGTTCATATATATAAAAATACTAATATAATCTAAACGAGAGAATGAAGAAGGGCAAGATTCTTAGCTTTAAACAACCTAGAAAACCTCCCAATGTGAGCTGCTAGGCATTTGCAGATGATGTGATTATGTTTACAAATGCTGGGAGCACATCACTGAAAAATTTGATGAATCTTTTTGATACACTGGAGGAAGAACTAGATCAACGGCTAAATAAAAACAAATGTCAATTTGTGATTACAAAAAAGCACCTGAAAGGATAGCTCAAAGAATTAAAAGAATAACATGCTTTGAAATGAAAAAGGGACGTTAATGTACTTGGGGCCCAATCAACGAAGGAAGATTTAAGGAAGAAAACCTAGCTTTTCTGATGAATAAACTAAGAGGTAGAATAGTAGGATGGAAGGAGAATATGCTGAGTATGGTAGGGCGAATAACATTAATCAAACACATTTCACAAGGCTCTATAGCACATATTTTGATAACTTTATAGACTCCGAAGAAGGTTTACAGTAACTTAGAGAAAAATATGGATAATTTCTTATGGAGAAAAAATCTGGAAAATCAAGTTACATTGGAAAAAATGGGAAGATATATGTTGTCTAAAGGAGGAGGCGGGCCTAGTCTTAAACAAGCTAAATGATATGGCTAAAGTATGGGTGCAAGAATTGGTTGAGGCTTATACAAAATGATAGTCTATGGGCGAGATACATGAAAGCTAGATATGGAAAAGGAAATAAAGCATTCAAAAATTCAAAAAAAAACATCTAAAAGCTGGAAAATGATGTTTAAACAAAAAAAATTAGTGGAAAACAATGCACTCTTAATTAATAATGAATGGAGATGGATTTTGAATTCACATGGGAGGTTCACACTTAAAAGTGAAAAATTAATTGTAAGAAAAAACCCCCCCCCCCCTCCCCCCAAGAAATCTTTAAAGGAGCATGGGTGAAAGAGATTCCACAAAAGATTAACGTATTTATGTGGATGCTTCTATCGAATGCCATTCGGGTTGATATTAATATTCAGAGGAAAGGGGTTATATTAGCTTCTAGGTGTGAATGTTGTTTCGCCAGTATAGAAAGCATAAACCACTTTTTCTCAACAAGAAGATAACGATGGAAGTCTGGGGCTATCTAGGAAAAGACACAAAATAAGTAATAAGACAGAGGGTCTCAAGGATAGATTAATGAGATGGAAGGTAAGACTCACAAAGAACAAAATGTGTAACTGGCTAAGAAATTATATCCCACATATTACAGTCTGGTAGTTATGGAAAGCCAGAAACAAAAGTAGGGTTGAGGGTATTAAAATGAATGCTAATTATATAATTGAAGAAATTAAAAAAGAATGCTTGTAGATTTCAGCAGGGATCCCCTTAAGACTCAAAAGTACTGAAATGAAAGATGAAAAAATAAAGACATGGGGCCTTCATGCAATTAAGGCAAAAATACCTGAGATAAGGATGGTCTGCTAGAATAAGCCTCCACAGAGAAGGACTGCTCTAAACATGAACAGGCACTTTAATAGAAATATAGATATGGTAGGGGGAGGAGGCGTGATAAGGAATGATCGAGGAAGTGTATTAAAAGCATTTACAATGAGGGAAAAAGTGTCTTCAGCTTTGCATGCGAAAATATTAGCCTTGCTCAAGGGCCTTCAGATTTGTAAAGATTACTCATTACAAATATTCAAGCACAAGTATACTCTAGTCTACTGGTGGATATAGCTACATGTAAAATATAGAGTGACAGTATGAGGAGTATAAATGTTTAATTAAAAGCCTTCTAATAGTGCTAAAAGGGGAAATAGTGTATACTTTTAGGGAAGCAAATGCTTTCGCAGACAAATTAGAAGAGGAAGGTATGAAGAAGGGTTTACAAAAGTTTGATGGGGAGAATATCTCGGATAAATACAAAAGTATAATTACATTAGATAAAATAGAATTCCCTTATATTAGAATTCAAAAACATTAGGTGGCTAGAAGAAGTTCTAAAATTTAAAGATCTTTCTAGACCTGTGGGGAGATTGCAGAAAATGTAACTGGCATAGGCTGGGGTTTTGAAATTTTATACTTACTATTTTGCTTATTAATTTTAACAGAAATCTCAAACATTGGCTATGAATGAGGAGTAGGAAAATCAGCAGGATGCAGGGTATGAGTTAAAAGGATAACATCATATAATCTAAAAGTATATAATTTTGTTGGTGGTAGGGTTTTGTTGTATAGAAAAAAACAAAAAGATATTTAGAAGCAGACATGATTCTGCTAGCACTTTTACTTAATTGATTTGCTTTTACAGTTCTATTAAAGTAGATGGCCTGGATCTCTCCTATGTAGAAGAATATTTTACACGTGCTCAAATTTTTTATAGCTATTTAAGATTGCACTATTTTTTCTGCATGCATGGGTTTGGCGGTTTAGTTACATAGGTTATTTGAACTAATGAAAGATAGGACAAAGATACTTCAGACCAGTGCTAAAAAAGATAATAGTAATACTAGGCTACCTACTCTAATGTGAGAAAAAGATCTATTCAGTAGGAGGCTGGGCAAAGTTGCATGTATTGCTCTTTGTTTTATTCTTTTTGGTATTTGTATGTTTGCTGGAATGTAGGATCTGCAGCTAACAAAGGCTATATGATCAAGAAACATAAGACAGATAACAAGTTAAAGCTAAGGGTACACTAAGCTAAGCTAGAACTAGATAAGAGGGTAGAGAGACTACGAAAACCTAGAGCAGTAGTAGCTAGGCTGTCAAAAAAGAAAAGCTATTGTAGCTGTGAAAGTAGGCAAGCACATGTAGATTTAATCGGCTGACAGAAAAAAGCAAAGCATTTAAAGCAAGCTACACTTCATGGAAACTAGATTGAGGAGAGAAATTCAAAGTTGGACCTCATTTTTTACATCTTTAAACTGAACTAATCTGTGATGTTTTAATTATTATACTTGATTTTATATTGTAAAGGGTGTAAAAGGGGAAAAGGATAATATCTTAGATTGTAACAATGGTATTCCGCTGCCAAAAGAGAGGGCTTTTTATAAATAATAAAACAAACCTTCAAAAAAAAAAGAAGAATAAGAACAATAAGAAGAATAAGAAGGATAAGAAGAATAAGAAAAATAGAAAAATAAGGAGAAGAAAAAGAATAAGAAGAATAAGAAATATAAAAAGAATAAAAAGAATAAAAGAATAAAAAAAATAAAAAGAATAAGAAGAATAAGAAATATAAAAAGAATAAAAAGAAAAGAAGAATAAAAAGAATAAAAAGAATAAGAAAATAAGAAGATAAAATAAAAAAAGAATAATGAGAATAAGAATAATAAGAGTAAGAAGAATAAGAAGAATAAAAAAAATATGAAGAATATAAAGAATATGAAGAATAAGAAAAATAAGAAGAAAAATATAAAAATTAGAAGAATAAGAAGAATATGAAGAATAAGAAAAATAAGAAGAAAAATAAAAAAATTAGAAGAATAAGAAGAATAAGAAGAAGAATAATAATAAGTAGAATAAAATAAATAAGAAGAATAAGAAGAATAAAAAGAATAAAAAGAATAAAAAGAATAATAAGAATAATAAGAATAAGAAGAATTATAAGAATTATAAGAATTATAAGAATTAGAAAAATAAGAAAAATAAGAAGTAGAAGAATAATAAGAATAAAAAGTGTAAGAAGAATAAGAAGAATAAGAAGAATAAGAAGAATAAGAAGAATAAAAAGAATAAGAATAATAAGAATAATAAAAAAATAATAAAATAAGATGAATACGAATAATAAGAATAAGAATAATAATAATAATAATAATACGTAGAATATGGAGAATAAGAAGAATAAAAAAAAGAAAAACAAGAAGAATAAGAAAAAAAAGAAGAATAAGATGAATGATGAATAAGATGAATAAGAAGAATAAGAAATAATTAGAAGAATTAGAAAATTAGAAAATTAGAAAATTAATAAGAAAATTAGAAAAAGAAGAATAAGAAAAATAACAAAAATAATAGGAATAAGAAGAAAAGAAAAATAAGAAGAATAAAAAAAAATGAAGAATAAGAAGAATAAAAAGAAAAGAAGAATAAAAAGAATAAGAAGAATAAAAAGATTTTGAAGAATTAGAAGAATTAGAAGAATAATAAAAATAAGCAGAATAAAATAAATAAGATAAATAAGAAGAATAAGAAGAATAACAAGAATAGAAGAATAGAAGGACAAGAAGAATAAGAATAATAATAAGATTAAGATGAATAAGAATAAGAAGAATAAGAAGAATTAGAAGAATAGAAGAACAAGAATAATAAGAATAATAACAAGATTAAGACGAATAAGAATAAGAAGAATTAGAAGAATAGAAGAATAAGAATAATAACAATATTAAGATGAATAAGAATAAGAAGAATTAGAAGAATAAAAAAAATAAATAAAATAAAATAAAATAAGAAGAATTATAAGAAAAAGAAAAAGAATAAGAAGAATAAGAAGAAATAGATGATATGAAAAATAAGAAAAAATAATAATAATAAGTAGAATAATAAGAATAAGAAGAATAAAAAGAATAAAAAGAATACGAAGAATAAGATGAATAATATGAATAAGGTAATATAAAGAATAAGAAGGATGAGAAGAATAAGTAGAATAAAAAGAATAAGAAGAATAAGAAGAATAATAAGAATAATAAGAATAAGTTAAATAAGATAAATAAAAAGAATAAGAAGAATAAGAAAAATCATAAGAATAAGAAGAATCAAAAGAATAAGAAGAATCAAAAGAATAAGAAGAATCAGAAGGATCAAAAGAATCAGAAGAATTAGAAGAATAAGAAGAATAAGAAGAATAAGAATAATATAAAGAATAAGAAGAATATAAGAATAATAAGAATAATAAGAATAATAAGAATAAGTATGATAATAAAAATAATAAGAATAAGAATAATAAGAATAATAAGAATAATAAGAATAATAAGAAGAAGAAGAATAATAATAATAATAATAATAAGAATTAGAAAAATAAGAAGAATAAGAATAATATGAAGAATAAGAAGAATAAGAAGAATATAAGAATAATAAGAATAGGTATAATAATAAGAATAATAAAGATAAAAAGAATAAAAAGAATAAGAAGAATAAGAAAAATAAAAATGATAAGTTAAATAAAAAGAATTAGTATAATAAGAAGAATAAGAAGATTAATAAGAATAAGGCAAATAAGAATAATAATATTAAAAAGAATAAAAAGAATAAGAAGAATAACATGAATAACAAGAATAACTAAAATAACTAGAATAACAAGAATAACTAAAATAACTAGAATAACAAGAATAATAAGAATAATAAGAATAAGAAGAAAAGAAAAATAAGAAAAATATGAAGTATAAGAAGAATTTGAAGAATTAGAAAAATACGAAGAAAAAGAATAATTAGAAAAAAACAAAGAATAAGATAAATAAAAAGAATAAAAAGTATACAAATAATAATAAAAACAAGTATAATAATAAGAATAAGAAGAATAAGAAAACCATGAAAAATAGGAACAATAGTAAGAATAAGAAAATTAAAAGAAAGAAGCATGTTAGAGGAAGAATGCTCTCAACTTTATAGAGAGAGAAAACTCGCTTTCTAGAGAGAGAAACAACAATTGTTGACGGAAGAATCTCAATTTTCAAGCTAGAATGGAGAAATCCCATGTGCTCTTTAACAAAAAACATTTGCATCACTATTCAATGGGACCGAACCAAGGTTTCCGAAGTTCGATGCTAAAAATAGTAAACCTTCTGTAATATTTTCGAACGAGGAACAATCCAAGCTTGCTGATGCATTTAAGATCACACTTATCTGGAAATTCTCCCATGGCATACCCATTTTAAAGGATATATATGATTTTCTTGCAATAATAAAATTGAATATGATGGTAAGCTTGGCTTGGTTTGATAGTAAACATATCTTCCTCTATTTCAAGGAGGAAAAAATAATTTCCTCCGAATATGGCTTAGAGGACATTGAACAGTAATGGGTTATCTTATGCATATCCTCAAGTGGTCACCAAGCTTCACTCCTCGGGAAGAAACTGCACATGCCCTGGTATGGTTTAATTTACCGAACCTCCCTCTTCATTTTTTTCATAAACTCCTTCTATACTCAATCGGTCTTTGCTTCAGCAAACCATGGCTCATTGATGAAGCCACGACATGCACGACTAGACCAAGCAGAGCCAGGATTTCCATTGAAATAAATATTAAAAATCTTTTAGCAAACAGAATATGGATTGGCATTAACTCTTCAAATGGATTATGGCAGAAGGTTATTCCAGAATCAATGCCGAGCTATTGTGTTAATTTTCTTAGAATGGGGCATGAAATATCAGAATGTAGGAAGGAAGGAGGGTTGAAAAAAGAGGGGTTTAAATAGGGTAAAGGTATAAATAGGGTATGGGTGAGAAGGGGGCAGAGAGAAAAAGATAGTAAATAGGGTAGGGAGGAGTGTGGAGAGGAGAGAAAGATGGATAGTAATAGGAAGAAAGGGGCATAAGGTATGGAGGGTAGGGCCTTTAGGCAGTTGATGAGTGTTTGTGAGAAGGATAAGAAGAGTTTAGAAGGGGCTTTAGAGGTAACAGAAATAGGCTCTGCTGGAAAAGAAAATAAAGGAAAGGGGGGGGGGAGAGGAAAATGAAGAAGCAAGGGTAGTAAAGGAGGTAGAAATGTATAGAGTGGAAGGTGTTAGAAAATGGCTCGCTGAAATAATAAGAGAAATAGAAGGAATGGGGCAGAAGGGAGAGTAGTAAACTGTGGGTTTGGGGTTAGTATAAGAGGGAAGGAAAAAATAATAAGGGAAAAAAATATCAAAGAAATTGAGAAACACAATTGGGGGGGTGATGATCTCCTCTTAAAATGAGGGTTCAGAGGTTGAAAGCTAGCCATTTATAAGTCTTGATAAAGAGGAGGTAAGGCATATCCCTAACCTGCCTCGGGATGATTTAAATAAGCTTGATATCCCCTGATTCATCCCACAGAATAGAGAACACACTATTCAAGAATTAAAAAGAATGGGGAAAGATATGGAAAAAATGAAAATAGGAAAAGTGCAGGCACCACCTAGCTCAAGTAAAACTTCTAGAAATAAGAAAAAATATTTAAATATGAAGTATGATTCAAAATGCATCACTAGAGCACAAACCAGATTTATATAGATATGTTTAGTAGATTGTATTGGAACATAAGAGGGGTGACCATCACTCCCATAATAAATAGCATTAAAAGGTTAATTAGAATTCACAGAATTAAGATCATAATATTAGCTAAACCAATTGTAATAAAAGGACAAATAGAAAAATATAAAAATCTAATTGATTTAGATTAGGCCTATTCGAATCTGAATGGTAAGTTATGGGTCATGTGGAATAAGTCTATGGAAGTTGATATAGTTGCAGAAGCTGAGCAAATTATCAGCTTCAAGTTAGGTAATTTAGACTTGATCTTTTCAGTAGTATATGCTAGTAATGCTAAAGAGGATAGGAAAAATTCTATGGAAAGCAATGGAAGGCCTAGCCACAAAGAAAACTCCTTGGCATATTAGAAGAAAATTCTAAACAAACAAGCAATAAAAAATAATCCATAACAAGCAATACATCCATCACATCCTGCAGAGAGGCCGCATCCTCCTTCCATCCTTCTTCTCCCTTGTAATTTCATTCTTTTAACAAGCATTCCTACTAAACAAAAAATTTCAATAGCTAAACTACTATTATTTTGAACTTGCTGCCTCTACCCCTGCCTTTCTCCTTCTACCTTTGGTTATCTTTTTCCCTTTCAAAAAAACCAAACAAACAATAATAGTAGTAACAGGCAAACAATTAAACATTCAGCCTTTATAGTTTTCGCCCTCTCCTTTTTGTGCCAATATAGTGAGGGTTCTTATAGTCTAAACAACATGCCTGTTTCCATTTAGTAACCACTCTGCTTACTTAGATTATCCTACTACCACATAGCAACAGACTACTCCAGCTCATGCTTCTATCTTTATGTTTTGTGCTTCTTATGCCTCTAGTTCTTCTACTACCTCTGATCAGGCAGTATCATGCTTCAGTACATCATATCTTTCATCTGCCTCTACTTCATCTCCATTACATCCTTTAATCCTGCCCTTACAAAATTAAACAACTAGGCAATAATAAATAAGCCATAACATCACATCCTAGCAACAACCTACACTACTATTATTTTGAATCTATTGCTTCTAGCCCTGCATTTCTTCTTCTACCCTAGATTTGTCTCCTATCTTTACAAAGCATAGACAGGCAATGTACCATATGCTATAATCTACTCTTGCTTCATCTCCTTCACATCCTCTAATGATTCTCCCGCCCTTACAAAATAAAACAAGCAAGCAAATACCAAGCAATACATCTATCACATCCTAGCAATAGCCTACATTACTGTTGATTTGAATTTGCTGCTTCTAGCATTGCCTTTCTTCTTTGCTTCTAGTTATCTTCTGCCCTTTCATAGGACCAAACAAACCAATGATACAAATAGTAAAAACAAAAAATAAATCCATTACATCTTGCATAAAATCTGTTTCATGATTTTTTTTATCTTTCTTGCCATCTACTTTTTGTGCCAATAGTGTGAGGGTTTATCTATTGTTCTATGAAGCCAGCCCAGCCAAAGAAACCAACATAGACATAAAAATACAACTTATTTAATCTTTAAGTGTGTATTTATCTTTTATGTTAAATCTTTATCTATTTTAATCTTTCTACCCTACATCTAATTATGTCATATGTTTCAGATTTAATTGTTTATTACCAGCAGTTATGTTTCTATTTTCTTGAAGTTACAAACCCCCCCTCAGGACCAGGGTGACCCATGTGCTTCTAGCTTAAGCCCACCAACACCTCAACTCTTCATATTTATTATTTTTTATTTTTTGTGACTCTGAGGTAAAGAAAGCCTATTCTATCTAAATTAATTATACCTTTGTATCTGTCTGGAATGTCCTCTCCGCCAAATTCTTGAAAATTTTTCTTCCTTCACTGTTCTACTAGCCTATTTACTAGTGTGTTTGCTTCTCTATATATATGTGTTAATTCAGCATTCAACTCTATTAGAGCATGTTTGATACTTTATATTTCTTCTTCGAATCCCCATAATTATATCTTTCCTGTAGCTAAATCCACCAGTAGGCATGAATCCACCAGTACTTGTATTTTTTGGAATTTATATTTGCTGCATATTTCTAGGCCCTTATGAAAGGCCTTAATTTTTATATGCAAGGCTGATATGAATATTCCTTTCATAGTGAATGTTTTAATGACCTTTACTTGCTTATCTCTTATAACCCCTCCCCTTCCTACCACCCTCATATCCCTTTTAAAGCTTTAATCCGTATTAAGGCTAGTGTACTTTTCGATTGTTTGTTCCAAGTGAATGTTTTAAATCCTGGTCACTTTTTCCTAATGGTTTCTAACCTCCATAGCTTTTTAATTTCTGCCTCTTTATCCTTGTTGCTAACTCTTATCAAATTGCTGACTGTAAAGGAAGAGTTTTCTCTTTTTATATCTTCAAGTATGCTCTTGGTGCTCATTTGAACATTCTCAAATCTACATTTGTTTCTAGCTTTCCAAATACATCAGACTACTATGTGTGGTATGTTATTTCTAATCCATTTTAATAGCCTTCCCTTTATGTAAGCTTTCCTCTAATATTCAATTATGGCCTTTAGCGCCAACTCTCAACTTTCCATTCCCACATCTGCTTCTAATTTGTTCCAAACTTCTAATGGTATCCTTCGTGTATAAAATAATTGATCTATACTTTCTATTGCCTCTAAGCAGCATTCACACTTGGATGTTAATTTTATGCCTCTCTTTTGAATATTCGCATCTAGTGGAATGGCATTTGATAGAACCCTCCACATAAAGATATTGATTTTCTGTAGCATTTCCTCCTCTCATGCCCATTTGAAAATATCTTGAGGTTCCATTTTCTTTCTTATTAGCTTATTTTCACTTTTTAAAAAGAATTTTCCTTGAGCGTTCAAGGTCCATTTCTATCCACTGTTTACCAGAATTGAGTGCTTGTCTACTATGCTTTGCTGATTCTGCATTAGTTTCCAACATTTAGACAACTTTATTGATTCCCTAAGTGAGTTATCTTGTCGTTTATATCTAACTCTCATATATTCTACCCATAAGCTGGTATTATTCTTCAAACTCCACTAAATTTTGTAAGGCCAGGCTTTGGTTATATCATCTAGGCCAATAAAACCTAAACCCGCCTCCTCTTTTGGGAAGCATAGGTCTTCCCATTTTTTTTAATATGGCTTGGGTTTCCCTTCCTTCTTTGCCCATAAGAAGTTAGAAATTTCTTTTTCTAATTTATTTATCAACTACCTTGGTGGCTGGACCGCCATTAGAATATATGCTAATGAGCTTTGAAGCATATGTGAGATTAAAGTAGCTCTACCTGCCATGCTTAGCAGGCCTTCCTTCCAGCCCGTAATTTTCTTTCTTAATTTTTCTACTAGGAAGGCTAAATATTCTTTTTTCAGTCAACTTTCAAAGATCAGGCATCCCAAATACATTAGTGCTCCTATCTTTTGTGAAAAGCCTGTCACCTTCTTTAATTTTTTTAGCTATATTTGGAGGTGCTTTATTTTCTATAATAAATTGTCATTTATTCTTATTTAATATTTGTCCGGTTTCCACCCCTAATACATGTAGTTTGCTTATCATATTTTCTAGGGATGTTCTACTAGCATTCGAGAAGATAACAATATCATCCACGTAAGCTAGGCAGCACACGTACGAGGTATTCCTCGGTGTTTATAGGCTAAGATTTTACCCATCCTAATTTCAATTTTTAGATTTACTATTAATAGTTCAAGGTATATGTTAAATAGTGAGGGTGAGAGTGGATCTCCTTGTCTTAATCCTCTAATTGGTTTAAATTCCTCTCCAACTGGTCCGTTTACTAGGATCTTCACCCACACACTCGAAACACACCTATATTTTAGATCTATCCGAAATTCTGAGAATCCCATTTTTTTCATTATGGGAATAGAATTTCTCATTCTACTTTGTCAAAAGCTCTAGATAAATCTTATTTGAATATTACATTGTGCCCACTTCTTTTAGTTCCTATTTCTCTCATCATTTCTACAGCTAAATTAATATTTTTCATTATTGACCTATATTTGATTGAAGCTCACTTGCTCAGTTGATATAATAGAAGGTAAAATCCTATTAAGCCTACTTTGAAGTAGTTTATTTAGTATCTTGTATATGGTGTTACATAAGCTAATTAGCTTATAATCTTCATATTTCTGAGGGTTCTCCTTTTTTTGGAATCAATATAATAAAGAAGCATTCCCATTTCTTAGTAATATGTTCTCCCACAAATATCCATGTGATGGCTACTACTAGGTCCTTTTTTATAATGTTCCAGCTACATTGGAAAAAGCCATTATTCTATCCATCCGGACCTACTATGCTTTCTTTGTTAGAGTAAGACTACCTCTTTAACCTCCTCTTCTGATGGGAATTCTTCAAGTCATTTGTTCTACTCCTCTATGACTTATTTTTCTATAGATTGCATTAGTGAGACACTCTTTTGAGGTGTTTTTTTGTATGGGTGAATTTTAGATAACTTTTCTATTTCTCCTCTTATATTCTCTTCCCTTTCTACCCATTGCCCATTAGTAGTTCTTAAGCCTTTTATTTTTTGCTTTTGAATCCTACTTCTTGCCATGACATATAAAAACTTTGTATTCTTATCCCCATCTTTCAACCATTTAGTTTTTTTCCCTTTGCTTCCAAAAGACTTCTTCCATATGTATTCTAAGTCTTAGTCATGCTTTAGCTTTGCTTAATTCTATCCTTGAGCACTCATCTTACACTTCCTCATAGATGATTTCCAACCTTGCAACCTTATCTTCTACTTCTTGAATCTTTTTATTAATATTTCAAAAAGTGTTTTTATTCCAGGTTTAGTTGCTATAATATACATAGGGTTTCTAGAAACTGGTCTTTCCCATGCATCTTTTACTACCCTATTGAAATCTTTGTGCAATCCCCATGCATTCTGAAACTTAAATCTATTATGCTTTCATTCACTTTTCTGCCAAGATATTAAGAATGGGCTATGATCTGAGCAAGTTCTATTTAAATAATTTACCTTTATATTTCCGAACTTCTCTATCCATTTGGAGTTATATAGCACTCGGTCCAATTGGGACCAAATTGCTCCTCTTTTCTTCTAGTTGTTACACCATGTGTACCTTGTTCACAAGAAGTATGCCTCAATCAGATTTTTGTTATCTAATGTCTCGTTGAATTGGGATATTGCTACATGATCCGGGTGTCTACCTCCTTTCATCTCAAGAGAATACCTTTTCACGTTAAAGTCTACCCCTATGATCTAGAGAGAGTTGTTATGTGCTATCCCTTGCATTTCCTTCCATAGTGATTTCCTTGTTTCCTTGGCATTACTTGCATAAATAGTCGAAAATATTGCATTAGAGTGTCTTCCTATTTTAAAGCTAACCATTTGACTAGAGTATTTAATTATATCTATATATATGTCATTATTTCACATACATTAAAAGAAAATGTCAATTTAGCTAGGGATAAAATCCCTAGCTAATTAGTGAGGGATTAGCAAGTGAATAAAAAGGAATTTTTGATTTTACATTAAATTAAATTTTTGCGATGGATTAGTAACGGATTAGCAATGGAAATGTTCGATTGAAAATATTTCGTTGCTAATATTTTCATAGATTTCCACATAAAGAAAAGTAGAAAATTTAGTGATAGATATAATGATGGATAAAGCAAAGGATATAATGAAGGATATAGTGATGGATATAGCGATGGAATATCCGTAGCTTATTAGATCGAGACAAAATCCATCACTAAATAATTATATGAAAATTTTGTTTACTATTTTATTTTTTATTGTAAGTGATTTTTTCTTAAATTTTATTTTTCACAAAATATATTCATTTAGCTAGGGATTTTTACCTAGCTATTTGGGCTGGAGATAATTTTCATCGTTAATCTTTAATGATTTAATTTTTTTATATATTATTTGTTTTAATATTTTATTTAATTTTGTATTAAAGGTACATATGCCATGATCTATAGATGAGCTATCCTTGTAAGACACATTCTCCTCGTATAATTATAAAAATAGGTTATTATAAATAAATAATTTTATATATATATAAATACAAAAAAAAATTGAATATCAATAAAAACTACAAAAACTATTAATATAGACTATAATAACTATTAATATAGACTACTATAACATTAAATAATTAATTCTATTATTATTAAAAATTTTAAAGATATATAAAAAGATAAATGGACATACATTAAAATTTCTACAAATAAAAAGATTAAATAATTCATTATATGATAAAATATAATATATTTACAAAAATATAATAATTAACAAAAAAAACTAGTAAATATTAATATTATTTTAAGTATATAAAATAGTTTTATTCCTAAATGAAAATTTTTAAAAAATAATTACTAAAAAATTTGAAAATTTTGAATAATAAAAAAATTTCTAATTTTTCATAATATTTAAACGAAATAAATTGATATTAAAAGATAAATACATAGATGTTTGCTCCAATTGAAATTTATAAGAACTATATAATTGAGTTAAATTTATATAATTAGCTTTTAATATTCTGTATTTATTAAATTTAATAAATATAAATTTTTCTTAATAATCTCACTTTAAGTAATTTTTAGAATTTGATAAATTATAAATTATATCAAATAATATGAAATTTTATGCATTTAAAATAATTTCATATTATCTTCATAAAAATTAATATGAATTCTTAAAAATTTATAAACTTAAAATATATATATTTATATATTTTTTAACATAAAGTGTATTTATAAATTTTTAGAAAAGTGGCTTGAACACCAATAATCTTTTCATGTGTGCCTTGTTATATTAAGTTTACAAATTTTGTTGCCATTTGATTTGTTTTTCTATTTGGAAAGCCAAGCATCTAATTTTTCAAAATTGTTTATATATTTATTGTTTAATTAATTTGATAATTAAAAATTAAAAGGTATTTGTCTTTCATGTGTGTCTTGCTACACGCACATTAACTTGTTGAAAATAATTTATTAAGCCTTTAAATAATGCATTTCTTTTATCATGTGCATGGCCATGTAAAAATCTTTCTGATGAATGAAGTTAGCAAAGGTAGATGTATGACTCTTCCTTTGATTTCTATCATTCATGAGAATTCATAGAGTAACTTGCCACCTTTTTTTGGTTATGATCAAATACATATATTTGTTCAGTTTTAAACTTCATATAGTCCTGCTTAGTTGTGTAAGGACCAACACTATATAAAATGGAGGGATCCATGGCTAATGCTAACCATCCCACATTGCAGATCAATTCCATTAGATAAAGTATACATGGATAGCATTCTTTAAAGAAGGATTGTATATCTTTAGCTAATTCGCTACATTCTTGTTATCTTAAAATGGTTTATAATTTTGATAAATATCATTTGAAATACTAAATAAAGTTTTACCATATATCATAGGCATGAAGAGTACTTTGATTAATTTACGGGTGAGACTTGGAATTACTATGTTGAGTACTTTTTTAGACAATTTCTTGTTCCAGTATCTCAGAAGTTCATCTAGAATACGACTGTAGAGTATTATCTTCAATCGAAGGTATAAGATTAGTAAATGAGGCTAATTTAGTATCTAAAATAA
The DNA here is from genome assembly GCA_029783825.1 of Sapria himalayana. Lineage (NCBI taxonomy): Eukaryota > Viridiplantae > Streptophyta > Magnoliopsida > Malpighiales > Rafflesiaceae > Sapria > Sapria himalayana. Next base: position 144,643 of record JAREIK010003610.1, on the reverse strand, counting down.
ATTAACTCATAATCTGATAAGCACTTGCTGAGGCATCTTGTATGATAGGAATTTGCATTAGATTAGTACTATTTTTAAGACATAGATACTTGCTCATGAAATGATAGGGATCAGTTGCATCATTATCTTTTACAATATGGAGGAGATCCTCATCCGATAAATTATCATCCATAGTATTTTTAAACCATAAGAAAGCACTCTCATAAGTTATTATACCTTCTTACAATAAAAAGTAGCAGTACTGCTTATTGTTCTATATACAATTACTTCAGTGGTCAATTTACGATCTACTACATTCTCACTAGAGAAAAGAATTAGAATTCTAGCTAACGCACACACATGAAAATGGAATATCCTGACATAGTAAATTCTATGACGAAAGTCAACTAAGGCTGGCAGATATAATTTATAAGCTTTGTAGGCTGATACTAGTTTGATTGTGATAGTTTCATATCAAGCACATTGGATACGCTCCATGAGAATATTAACCAAATCATGATAATTTATTAGAAATGGGTACTTTTTCTTAAACTGTATGTAAGTATACCTTACTATTTCTATGGCCCTGCTAACATTCACATTTGAGAAACTTTTATGCATAAGTAAACCATGTTTAACTAAGAGTCGATGATTCTTTTCAATGAAGCTCAATACATCCTTATTAATATCAAAAGCATGTTCTTGTAATATATTCAGGGCTAAGCTTAATTCTGTAATTCTAGTATTTAGATGAATTTTAAAATGGGTCACGTTATGAGATATAATTATGTGAAAGCTCTAATAAATATCACCTATTAGGTCAGATAAGTACCCTCCATGCAAATTTGAATATAAAAAGGTGGGATTAAATCCTCACTTATGGATCTGCAAGCCTTAGGGTTACTTACCATTGGTAGATTGAGTTTGATCAGAATCATGTCAATCTCAAAATTGCAAATTGCATATATTTTTTCTGGGATTGAGATTTTATTACTATCCTTATTCTTTACATAATATTCAGTAAAGTTGAATTGACTTGTAACCTCAATCATATGTTTATCCAATAAGAATTCAACCAAACACATACCTATCACATATTTCTTACATTTTTTATTTTTAGGATTGTCGTTAGATAGCTTAACCTGTTGTGCCTTCTCATTACAGCTAGAAGCCTTGTCTGACACTATTTTCTTATCTCGCATTTTTTCATCTTTTAAGACTTGAGCTTGGAATCTTACACACATTTCCAAATGTTCAATTAGAGTTGATATGTGAATTGCAGGGTAATCATTAATATAGTTGAAGAGAGAATTAAGTACATAAGGAATAACAATCTCCAAATATTGAACAAATGATACTAAGACATTGTGATCATAGTCAATCTTGAGATAATTCTTAGTAGTTGTCTTCTCTTGAGAGATCATCATTTTAAATATCTCATTCGTATGCTCATACAAATTAGGTTTCTCATCGTCATACATTGAAGTATAGCTCTTAATTAACTTTTGCAAATTGAATAATTCGCTCCCTGGGAAATGAGTCATAGAATTCTTTCTCAATATATCCAGTACATCATCCTAATAACTCATTACATTCGAATTCGAACGAGTACTCTGACATCTTTCAAGATCATTCTCAATATCATAATATACCTAATCCCAGTAATCCTTCATTAAATCATGAAATCTACTATAGATTACCAAATAAAATGCACATCTACATACATGCACACTTCTGTCCGACCCGAAGATTTTCATTTTGGGATATAAGAATTATAAAACCAAAAAAAATCAAGCAATAACAACCACTAGCCTTGAACATGGTATATTAGTCACCTTTTTATGTAGGTACTTCCTTTTCTCGAAACCAAATATGAGGCGAGCTATTAAAAATAAAAGACACTTGACACTACTCTAGCCTTTACCAGGATTTCAATACAAAATCCACCTTTTTTATGAGGGATGAGTTGTGTACTCTACATTAACACTCATATAAGAGAAAGATAGGCACCTGTTTCACAGGTAGGAATCAAATTTCTCTAGAAAATGTATGGGGGGAGGGTGCGGGGTGCGGGTTGATCCATCTAGGGGAAAAGGAGATGGGTTTAACGGTTGCAACTTTTTGGAAAAAAAATACCCCCAACCTGATCTGATCTTTAGAGCCAAAAAATATGTCTTTATCTCTAAAGATCAGCTGGACTAGGTACAGAAATGTCTCGCCACACAGTATGGTCAAAGTCGAGCATTGAGCACGTTAGATATTTGGTACAATTTTAAAATTTAAAACATTTATATATTTAGTGGTTGTTCTAATAGTCCAAATAAATCAAATCTATTCATGATTTTATTAATTTTGTTAAAAATATTTAATATTTGTTATTTTTTGACTTAATAAATACAGACTCTAGGCTGAAGAATTTGGCCGAGATCCCAATTTTTATGAGATTTTTAGGAAATTGCATGTGAAAAAAGTGGATGGTTAGTTTTTTGACAACATGTCTAAGATGATTGCTGTAAGAATCTGTTATATTAATAAAGTTTTATGATATTATAGTAAATTTTGAAAGTTATTTGGAATGCAAAATATTAAATTTATTTTATGTATAACTAGAATAGTATATTTTTTCTATTTTATCACAGGAACTCATGGAGGAATGTGTGACAGTTGCTTCTCAACAAATTGAGGTTTCTATGGATCTATTTGAAGACCATAGAAGGTCATAAGAAGTAGTGAGTGTATAACATCGGCTCGAAGGGAGTGACATTTTGTTGTAGTAGTCATGCTTCTTATTCATTTGTCATAGTAATGGTGGATAAGGCGGTCAAACAACAAGTAATGGAAACAAATAAACATTTTGAAGTTGTGGAGACTGAAATGAAAGTGAAGTATGAGAAGATATCTTATTGGAAGAAAGAAATGAAAGAAGAGATAGATGAGTAGATTAATCATTTCAAGGAAGAAATGCAAGAAATTAAAGAAATGAATGAAGAGATAAAAGAAATTAAAAATTTAATGCAATAGTAGATGTCCTATATTGAGTTACAGTTAGCGGTATCGACTGGATAGATAGCATGTTGAGATCCAACTACGAAACCACACAGGAGAGGCTAGCACAATGCACCAACTAATAATGAGGATGATTTTGTATCAGAATAATTTCTGAACTATTTTTGATTTTTGTCTATGTTTAGCTAAAGAAGATGAAATTTTTTTGGATGTATCATTATTCTTTATTCTAGTTTTGTTTTTTGCTTTGCTGATTAACCTAATCATGAATCTTTGAAGGATATCTGATGTGATATACATGAAAAAATTATGATTCAAAGACTTCATACATTATCATAGTTCTTCCTATGGATGAGTCACATCTTTATCGATTTCAGCTGGATCAAAAAGAGGCCGAGCTTCTATTAACTTTATTATTTCTGAAACATTTTATTTTCGCACACACAGACACTTCCTCTAAACATCATTGCTGGCCATCTTTTAGATATCTGTTTAAGTTGTATGACTATCAACTCATATTAATATTTTTTCATGTCTATAATTACTATTTTTATATATCTGTGAAATGTTTATGTGTACTCGAATATTTTGGGTAGATTTTTAGCCTATTATAGGTATATAAATGGCTTGGCTGGTCCTCCTAGTACTGGGAATAGCACATTAGCTTCTGAAGTTCTGAGATGAACAAAAAAATTCTTGTCCCATGTAGACGTAAGTTTCTTCTTGACACTCTTATTTCGTGCAGATTTATGTTGTCACTGTTCAGATCTACTACTACTTTATATCGGTCATTGGTGGAATTAAACTGTTGAATTGTTAATTTATATAATGATTGCTAATGAAATTCAATTAAATGTGTCCATTCTACTTGTTCTCCTTCTCCTGCAAGTTAGTAGTTTCATGGATGATGATGGGATGAACATGAGGAACTATGGCTATTACGAGCCATCTTTCAAGGGGCATATTAGTCTGCAACTGATACCTAGCATGGGAGACCACAACACGAAGCCTTTATTACAGAGATGTGATCTTAACAACTTTATCGTTAATGCCAACAATCCATTCCATCCCCTCGAATCCATTGTCTCCAAAACTTCTTTTGCACTACAATACATGAGAGATGACTAGATAAACCAGAGAGATAAGTTTTTGAACATGTTACCTACAAAAGCTTCTTATCTTATTCTCACAGAAACTTCTAGAGCTCAACCATTGCAGATTCTATACCCACATGATTCTTTGCAAGATGAAAGGATTTGTAAGATCGATCAACCAAGCCATGATGAAGAAGGTAGCCAATCCAAGACAAAGCAAAGTGAGGATCCGCCATAAAATCAAAACCAGAAAAACTGAGGAAATCAAAGGATCCAAACTCCTCACCTATTCCACATTTGAAAGCTCCAAAGAAATGCTTGGATGTGATTATCAATAGCAATGACATAGATATCTTAGGCATTCCCATAACAATATGCACATCTACATGCAAGTTTTAGCAATGCTTTCGATGGGGTTGTGGTGGGTGCCAAATCACATGTTGCACAACTAGCACATCGATGTATCCCCTACCAATGAGCATGAACAGAATAGGAGTGGGAATAGTTTGGAGGAAGATGAGTCAAGATACCTTACTATATGAAGATTGCAAATTTTGTAGCAATCACTTTTTTTTTATATTTGGAAGTCAAACCATCTAATTTTTGAAGTTTTGTTCCTCTTTTTTTCTTTGAAGGTGTATTGTATTTATGGAGTGCATATTGTTTTTATGGAGTGCATGTTATTTTTATGGAGTGCATATTGAATTGTTCAGTTGTTACTTTGACGCATATAACGAAGTGATGATCCTTGCTTTGAACTAAGAGAGGAACCATATGGTAGCAGAAGCTACAAGGTTGATGGATTAATACAATGATGCTAAGCAATCAAAATCATTGGTCCAAGCACATGGAGAGGGAAAGAAATGTTTTAAGAAAGCTGCATGGGAGCATGGTGCTACGGGGGGTGATGGGGCAAAGCAACCCCCTTATAGGCCTTGGGACCATGAGAGAGTTTTGGTTGTAGGGAGGCAAGGTGTGAACTTTGATGCACTAAGCCTAGCTCATGGCTTGTCTTATAGGTTTTCCTCTAAGAGCTTTTATATATATTTTCAAAAATTTAAATCATATTCACATTTCTTATTAATGTTGATAGTGTTGTTTTGTGCTTTTTTTGTGATGTATACATGGGATAATACTTTACGTGCTATTCTACATTGATAAGAGATCCATATATACTATAGTGTATATGTATATATACTATAGTATATATGTACATATATACTACAGTATATGTACATATACACTATAGTATTATATGTACATATATATTATATATAACTATCTTATTAATGAGCATGATATTTGTGATATTTTTTATGGTATACTGGTTGCCATGTTTTCTACTTTACCAATTGATATGTTGTTCTATTGATAGCTTTTTGGAGGAAGAATTAGCAATTCTTACACATTGAGGCATGCCTAGTACACACAGGTACACTTCGAGAGTGATATAGAGGTTATTCATCCTATGAGTTGCCCTAATAAAAATAACATTATATATAAGGGCATTGTTTATATGAGGTTATTAATCAAGTGTATAATATTTATATTATGTTGTGTGATTTAATGTTTTACATGGTATTAAAAGAAATCATAGAAAAATATAAACTATAGGGGGGATCTATTGGAAAGAGCTTTAAATCCCTAGATGGAGTGCATCCACTATGCACTAGCATCCACAATTACCCATGCATTGTGTGTTATGTAAATCTTGCACGCTCACTGTATGTTATCGAAACCATCGCACTTCCATTGTGTATTATTGAAATCATTGCTCACATGACTTAATCCTCAATTCCAACTACATCAATGCCATATGTGACCCATAGGGGTGGATGTTGCTGAATCTGAGTTTCATGAGCCAGATCTGATGCTCTATCACCTCAAATACAAGCAAGAGACAAGATGCTGATTTCTTTGTGAGCTCGTAACAGGCTTGGCATATCATTGAGCTCTAAAAGTTTTTGTTTTTGTATTTTTTTTGTTTTTAATTTGATTTGGTTGCTTGGATAGGGCGTAGACCCTTCTTATCAAGGCAAAGTAGATTACACCAGTGACAAACTGCATGCATTAAAACTGTGAAGTTGTATAGAGAAGCTAGATGAGCTATTATAATGGCAATGGAGTGTAGGTAAGACATCTGCTCGAACATCATGATAGGTGATTTGACAAGCATCCTTTATAAAGTATATTTGGTATTCTTGTTGATTGAACTCATGTTCTTTTGGTTAGAGTAACATTTGTTCACAATAGTGTTGAGATAAGATTTCATTGATGATGATAATGAGAGGTTAAAAAAAATTTGTATGAAGTAGTAATCAAGTTTTCTTGTTTGATATAATTTTTTGTGTACATGAGATATTCATAGATTATTTGCTTTCGTGAATGATATTAATACTAGCTTTTAATATCTCGTGCTTCGAAGCAAGATTAACTATTCATGCTCACAACCATCAAATATTCTTTCAAATGGTCATTTATTTTGCATAAAAAAGTTTTCTCATAATTTTCTCAAGCAAAAAACTTAATAATAAATTTTTGATCAAGTGGGATATGTAAATTAGAAAAAAAAACTTTTGATTTTTGGTAATGACCATTTCCATGCATCAATGGTTTAGTTGAACTATAAAGACATAATAAATGGACAAGATAAAAAAATATGAGTTGATAGGAAAATAGTGTGTGCATGTGTGTGTGTGTCTGTGTTTGGACACATATAGTTATACTATATTCATGTTGTGTGCATGTATATTGCATATATATATCCCTATGCATTTTTAAGTAAATGTAGAGAAATATCGGATGCCTACATGCATGATAGCACCGCTCATTAGTTTTTTTATTGCTAAATGTTGTAGACCAACCCCCTTAATCCCAACCCTTTTTTAACAATTTGACTAGGAAGACGTTCATTATAAAACTCAAGTGGGGAATGGGATAAAAGGTGAGCTACTTTGTGTTCTTTTCCTATGCAGACCAACCCCATTATTTTTTTCTCATTTTTTTTCTTTGGTTTCTTTCAGGTTTCCTTACTTTAGTAGATTCCTATATTAACCTATAGGTGTGCAAAAATTTAATACCATGCAGCCTGCTATTATTCTAACTTATATTTTTCTTTTGTTTGGCACTTTCTAATGAGTTTTTAAAAAAAATCCAAAATATAATGCTAGTTTGAAAAATATTACCAAACTAATGCATCTAGAAATAACATGGTAATTTGCATCATTGTGAACGATTGTCATTGTCATACTATTGAATTTTAAAAATCAAAGGACGACATTGTGAGTGCTAGCTATTAAATTTAAAATTTTTAAAATGCAGGCATTGGGAATAATGGGAGAGTGTTTGGCATCCAACCTAGTTAAAAACAAGTTGAACAAGCCGTATCCATGGATATTTATTCAAGATGTACATCCATCGCCATCGCTACTGCTACAAATATCACTCTAGCTCTCAGGAATTCTTACCTAAAAGAAGCCATAAAATCTCTCACCGCAGCCAACTCTTCTCCTCCTCCATTTCTTTCTTTCAGACAATTTGACGCATTGGGGAAGGACATTAAGCTCACCATTAGAAACACTGACAAAGAATGAATATGTGATGAGGGTTTTACAAGTGATGGAGAGGAAGAAAAGAAACATCGTGATTTTGAAAGAGTTTGTGGCAAGCATAGAAAGTATATCAAGAGGAGTGAGAGAGAGAAAATAGAAATGGTTAGATTAGTAACATTCCCTCTATTCTCTTTAAGGAATCATTCAAAAATAGATGTTGACAAGAAATTTATGGAGGTAAAGTGCATCGTAGATGGTTATTCGAGTAGAGGAGTTGTTTTATATGAGGGTGATCTTATATGGGTCTCTGATATCTAGCTAAATTATGGTTGACAAGTAGGTAACAACATTATAGAGTACATTATCACAAAGATGCAAAGTCTGATCTGTGGAATAGGCAGTGAGGTTGGAAGATTATGGCTCATTGGAATTGCCACATTCCAAACTTACATCAAGTGTAAAGGAGTCTTTCCCTCTCTAGAGACTATTTGGGAACTTTAGCCAGTCACTGTTCTAGTTTGAAGCCTGGATCTTAGCCTAAATCTCAAAGGGTAAAACAATTTTTTTTATTTTTTTCTCTCAAATTTCTCTAGTGTGATATATCAATCACTTATGCTACCCATCAATGACTCAAATACACACCCACAAAGACACGCACAAACACACACACACACACACACACACACACACTTATTCATATGTATCGTCGCGTCAACTAATGTATATATGTGTGCATAAACACTTCATATCTCACTAGTCATACATTTGACTAAGTTTTAAAAAAGAAGAAAAATGGGTGCATGAGCAAAACATCTACATGTAAGAGTGGCTCTGGCTGACAAAAGATTGAATCTGGATTACTTACAAAAAGTATAACATGCAACCCTAATTGCTCCATTAACCTCGACAAAGAAACTTAAGTTCTAAACCATGAGTTCATTTTTGCAAGTTCTGATTGCACGAGTTTACTATCGTTTCTCCAGCTGTATAAAGAAGAAAAGAGGGGAGCTAATAAGGTGCCTATTTTTTTTATTAAATGATTTTTTTTTCTTTTATCACGATTTAGAGTGATCCTATAAAATTCAATAAATCAAGGGATGCTTACCACAAGTGGTGTCTCCATTTCAATCTAGATAAAACCATCAAATTAAATTCATCTTCTTCATCTTCTATTTCTGCATTATCACTTGATCAAACCACCAACTTAACTTGGCCGCTCACTTGAAAATCTGTATGGCCAAGATGCAATATTGAATCAGAAATGAAACCAAACCGGTTCTCGTGTCAAACCCAAATCCAAGCCCAAATTTGGCATCATCAAGTGAGGTAGACATTAATGAAGGTCTTGATTTTTAAAATTCAATAGCGTGGAAATGACCATCGTTCACAATGATGGCCATTGCCACCCTATTTCTAGACGCACTAGGTTGGTAATATTTTTCAAACAAACATCATATTTTGATTTTTTATTTAAAATGTATTATTTCCATACAAAACTCCTTTCTAACTTTTATATAATTAACCATGGACTGATGCATGAGGCTAGGAAATATAGAAGAATATGTTGATGGGCAGTTCACTAGAAATCTTGGAGAAATCTTGGTTTGATAATTTAAAAATAAGCTCATGATTATCTCGATGGGTGAAATTTCTAGCAAATGGCAGTTAGTGTTGCATGTGCTAGTCTATCTATTTATCAGTAGCATTGTGTTGTGTTCTATGTTATGCTTTATGTTCAGGTGTAACAATGCACTTTATCTACGTGGAATACTAGAGGACAAAGAACTATAAGATGCTGACCATGCCTGAGAGACCTATATGTGTGTTTTTAAAGCCCTAGATTATTTCCTTTTGTTGTCTTTAATGGTATGTGTATTTGCATGAAAGTACATGTGTCTATGTTTACACACACACACATAGAAACATACATACATGCACAAGTATACATACATGCAACTGATCACAAGATTAAAAAAATTGATGTTGGAAAAGCAGCTAGTTACAAAAAGGGCATTGGCAGATAAAAGGAAAAAGAAGCTAGAAGTGGAGAGGAAATGTAGACTAGAACTAAAGGTAGCAATGTAGATGGCCATGGAGGGACATGCTCGGGTGCTAGAGCAGTATGCAGATCTTAAGGAGCTGAGGGAGAGAAAGCAACTCCAATTTCATGGATACATTATACTTTATGCATTATCATTAGAAACATTGATGAAAAACATGTAATTAAGTTTTGTTATGTTTCTGTATTAACTATGCAATATATTGTATCAGAATATTTTAATACCTGATTTTATTTTTTGTTAATTATAAATAAAGTTTTATAGTTTATGTTTTTATTAAATTTAATATATAAAAATTTTAAAAAATGTAATTAAATTTTATGTAAAAAATCAAAAATGTGAAAATAATTTTGGAATGAAAATAGTTAGGTATTTTTCCATCGCTACTTTTGCTATGGAGTTTTCCTCGCTACTTTTGCTAGAGAATATATTTACTCATTAATTTTTTTGACAAATACTTTAGATTGGGAAAGATTCCATTGATAATCCATCGTTATATCTACTTTAGCAAAGGAAAACCACATTTAGCTAGGAAATTTTACCTAGCTATTTTGGATTTTTCTTGTAGTGATAATCCATAGCATCCCATTATGATTAGCATAAGCTTTATCCATGCCAAACTTACTTTTATATTTATCTAGTTGATTATTGTTTACCATCTGTTCAGCTAGAAAAATAATTTTAATCCTATGCAATTTGATAAGTTTTTTAACCCTATTTATCGATGGAGTGTTCACTACTCCTCTTATGTTCCAAAATAAACTACTATTCATTTTCTTAAGTTGCTAGCTTGTGATCTCATGGTACACTTTGTCTCATATTTTTTGTTTAGATATTTATTCTTGTATTTTGTTAATTTAATTGTACTAAGCCCAATCCCATAATCTTGATAGCTTCCATTACTTTTTCCTTGTTCTCCAGTTCTCCGATGGCCAGCATGTTCTTATATAGTCCAACATCATCTTGTGTTCTGTTATAATCATTCATGTGCTTCTTCAATTATTTCCTTATTTCTATTAATGATTGACCAGCTTTTTGAGTCTGAGTCCTTCTCCATTAAAGGTCGTCCTATACCCAATTATATTTTTCCATTTCCCTTTCAAGATCCCTCATTCTTCTCTTTCCCCTCCCCCTCCTAATCCTTCTCTTTTACTATGTATCTCTTCCTTCTCTTCTCCTATCTTTCCCTGCCCTTTATCAAAACTTAGCTTTCCTGAAACCCCTTTCTCCCATCCTTCTAATTCAATAATTAAACCATCTTCCTCCATATATATTTTTATCCCTTCCTTACCCTCCCATTCTCGTCTAACTCCATAATTTTCCTTACTTTTTTTTATTCCATCATTTCCCACTGCATTTATCTCCTTTGCCTCCATTCCCAATCCCACTATTTCTATTCCTACCTCTATAGAATCTGCCCTCTTTTTCTGCTCTAGTTCTACTTCTTTTTTCCATAATCTAACTGAGCTCACTTCTCTCATCTTCCCTCTCCCCTTTTTTACAGCAATCTCTCCCCATTCTAGATCACTCCCTTCTTCTACCCCCCTCTCATCTTCCCTTTCCTTTTGCATGTTCATCTCTTCTTCTCCCCCATTTTAGCTTACTAGCTTCCCATCTTTCTGGCCTTTTTTAATCCATTCTCTATTCCTACCCGTTCTCTCTTCCATATTAACTTTATCCCTCCCTTCAATTGCATTCCTTTACCCCATGACCCATTTTATAACATTTCAAGCAGAAGCTAGGGAGATTCTCGACAATTAAGGGCTGCCAAATCTCATTTTCAGTATCTGTGCCTACCCACACTCTGTGGTAAAGGAAAAATCATATTCACCTCCACACACACCCTTGCTACACTCAACCTAACCATATAGGCCATGGCTTCATCAAGCATCAATGGGATTCCCAAACATTGAGTAATGAAGAAGATAGAGTGTTTGTTAATTAAGTGTAGAGTTAATCTCAGTAAGCAAACCCATACTAGGGCATGAAGAGGCTACTTCAATGGATTAAATTTTAGCGACCAATTGAAAACTTGCATTTGAAGGCCTGCAAGAAGCCATGCCTCCTTAACCAAAATCTACAAAAATCCTATTCTTCTTTAAACTGTAAGAACACATGTTTCCCGTCAAAAAAAGCCAACTTCACCACTACCTAAAGCTTAAGCAATGCTACAAATGCTTGTATATTTTCAAACATCGGCCTACCGTGCAAAAACTTCCCAATTAGAGTGAGTTTTAATGGTTCTTCAAACATCAAGAAGGCCTCGTTCATGAAGATAACCATAGGAGTTCCATCATTACAAGCATTTTCTGCACATAAGGCCATGGGCTCTTTATGTATAAAAGCAAATGATTTTTTCTAAAACATATTTTTTATTTTTGCTTCAAATCAAACTTGAAAACCTCAACAATAAAGAAATCTCTTTCTAAACTTGCCACTTTCTCTCTATAGAATTGAGAGCACATGATTTTTATTTTTATTATTCTTATTCTTTTTATTCTTCTTAGTTTTCCTATTCTTCATATTGGACTTTTTCTTTTATTCTTCTAATTCTTCATATTTTTATTATTCTTCTTATTCATCTTATACTATTTATTCTTTTATATTATTTATCATTCATCTTATTGTTCTTTTTTTATAATTCTTATTTTATTTATGTATTCTTCTTATTTTTTTTATTCTTCTTATTTTATTTATTATTATTTTTCTTCTTATTCTTCTTTATTTCTTCTTATTATTCTTATTCTTCTTATTCTTCTAATTCTTCTTATTCTTATAATTTTTCTTATTCTATTTATTCTTCTTATACTTCTTATTCTTTTATTATACATATTCTCCCTATTCATCTTTTTATAGTTATTATTGTTATTGTACTTTTTATTTATATTTTTCTGATTATATATATTCTTTTTACAATTTTTATTTTCTTTATTCTTCTTATTGAACAAATCATTCATATTTTATTTATTCATCTTAATCTTATTATTATTATTATTCTTATTATTCTCGTATTCTTTTTATTCTTTGTAATCTTCTTATCAATCTTATTATTCTCAATCTTCAAATTTTTGTTATTCTTCTTAGTTTTATATTCTTTCTATTCTTTGTATTTTTCTTATTCTTTCTATTCTTTGTATTTTTCTTAATCTTTTTATTTTTATTATTTACTAATTTTAATTATTTTTCTTATTCTTATTACTCTTATTATTTTTATTATTCTTATATTCTTTTTATTCTTCTTATTCTTATTATTTTTCTTATTCTTTTTATTCTTTTTATTCTTTTTATTCTTCTTATTCTTATTATTCTTCATATTCTTCTTATTATTCTCACTCTTCTTATTCTTCTTACACTTCTTATTCTTCTTACACTTCTTATTATTCTTATTCTTCTTATTCTTCTTATACTTCTTATTCTTCTTATTCTTATTATTCTTCTTATTCTTATTACTCTTCTTTTTCTTCTTTTTATTTTATTTTATTATTCTTATTCTTCTTATTCTTCTTATTCTTATTATTCTTCTTATTCTTATTTTTCTTCTTATTCTTATTATTCTTCATATTCTTCTTATTATACTTACTCTTTTTATTCTTCTTATTTTTTTTATGTTTGTTATTATGATTTTATTCTTCTTATTCTACTTTATATTCGTCTTATTATTCATAATCTTATAAATCTACTTATTATTCATATTCTTTTTATTTTTCTTAATCATTTTATTCTTCTTATTACTATTATTTTTCATATTTTTTTTATTTTTCTTATTTATCTTATTCTATTTATTCTTCTTATTTTAGTTATTATCCTAATTCTTCTTATTTTACTTATTATTCATATTCTACTTATTATTCATATTTTTTTATTCTTGTTATTCTTATTATTCTTTTTAATCTTCTTATTTTTTTTATTTTTCTTATTCTTTTTATTCTTCTTATTCTACTTATTGTTCTTATTCTGTTTATTCTTCGTATTAATCTTATTCTTCTTATTATTCATATTTTTCTAATTCTTTTTATTTTTATTCTTTATTTTTCTAATTCTTATTATTCTTTTTATTCTTCATATTTCTTTTATACTCTTATTTTAAAAATTATTGTTATTCTAAATATAATTCTTATTCTTCTTATTCATATTATTCATCTTATTCATCTTACTCAGCTTATTTCATTTTTATAATCTTATACATCTTATACATCTTATTCTTCTTATTCTTCTTATTCTTCTTATTTTTATTATTCTTCTTATTATTTTTATTATTATTATTCTTCTTATTCTTCTAATTCTACTTTTTTTTATTCTTCTTATTCTTCTAATTGTTTATATTATTTATATACTTCTTATTCAACTTATACTACTTATGTTTTTTATTCTACTTATTATTCTTCTTAATCTTCTTTTTCTTATTTTATTTATGTATTCTTCGTATTCTTTTTAATCTTTTTATTCTTCTTATTCTTCGTATTCTTCTAATTCTTCTTATTCTTATTATTGTTCTTATTTTAGTAATTCTTCTTATTTTAGGTATTCTTCATAAATTGTTTATTCTCTTATTCTTCTAATTCTTCTAATTCTTTTTATTCTTTATATTCAACTTATTCTTCTTATACTTCATATTCTTTTTATTCTACTAATTATTCATATTTTTATTATCCACCTAATCCTTTTATTATTATTATTATTATTATTATTTTTATACTTATTATTCTTCTTATAACTTTTATTCTACTTATCCTTCTAATTCTTGTAATTTTTCTATTTTTTTATTTTTGTTATTCTTTTTATTCTTCCTATTCTTCCAATTCTTATTATTCTTCTTATTATTCTTATTATTCTTCTAATTCTTTAAATTATTCTTATCTATATTATTTTACATATTATAAATATTATTAGTATTTTTCATATTTTTTGTTTTCTTCTTATTCTTCTTATTTAGTTATTCTTCTTATTTTTAATATACTTTTTTTTCTTCTTATTCTTCTTATTCTTAATATTCTTCATATTCTTCTTATTCTTCTTATTCTTCTTATTTTTATTATACTTATTATACTTCTTATACTTATTATTATTATTATTATTATTATTATCATTCTTCTTATTATTCTTAGTATTATTCTTATTCTTATTTTTTTTATACTACTAATTATTATTATTCTTCTAATTCTTCTTATTTTTATTATTATTTATTTTTATTTTTTTATTTCTCTCTTTTTATTTTTATTCATCTTCTAACTCTTCTTATTCTCTTCATTCTCCGTATTATTTTTCTTATTCTTCTTATTCTAATTTTCTTTTGATTCATCTTATTTCTCTAATTCTTCATATACTTATTATTCTTCTTATTCATATTATACTACTTATTTTTTTATTCTAATTATTATTTTTCATATTCTTCTTATTATTCATATTCTTGTTTTATTTATGTATTATTCTTATTTTTTTATTCTTCTTATTCTAATTATCATTCTTATTTTTTTTTCATCTTATTCTTATTATTCTTCATATTTTTCTTATTCATCTTATTCTAATTATTCTTCTTATTCTTGTTATTCTTATTATTCTTTTAATTCTACTAATTATTTATATTTTTGTTATTTTATTTAATTTTATTGTTATAATTATTATTTTTATTCTTCAAATTCTTCTAACTCTTCATATTTTTTTTATTCTTCTTATTCTTCTTATTCTTTTTATTCATCTTATTCTACATAATTTTCATATTCTTGATATTCATCATATTCTTCATATCCTTTATTTTTTTCATATTCTTTTTATTTTTATTATTCTTCATATTCTTATTATTCTTCTTATTCCTCTTATTCTTATTATTCTACTACTTCTTCTTATTATTTTTATTCTTCTTATTCTACTTATAATCCTTATTATTCTTTATAATCTTATTATTTTTATTCTTCTTATTCTTTTTATTCTTGTTATTTTTTTAATAAAAATAATGTTTTGGCAAAGACAATATATAAATAATGATATAGAACATGATAAATAATTGACAGACTTACTAGAGTTTCTAAAAATTCTAAATGGCACAATTTTGCTTTCCCACAAAAGTTATAAGTTCAGCCTTTGCCGCATGAAGAACAACATGGAAATCTACGTGAATATATCTTCCCCAGAAGTGAGTAAGTGACCAAGTAGAAGATGGATAGGTAGGATCTTATTTTTCTTATTATTCGTATTCTTCTTATTCTTATTATTCTTTTTAATCATCATATTATTTTAATTCATATTATTTTTCCAATTCTTCATATTCTTTTTATTCTTCTTTTTATTCTAATTCTTTTTATTCTATTTAATTCTTTTTATTCTTCTTATTCTTCTTTTTCTTTTTATTCATTTTATTTTATTATTCTTTTTAATATTCTTATTCAACTTTTTCTCTTATTCTTCTTATTCTTCTTATTCTTATTATTCTTCTTATTCTTCTTATTCTTATTATTCTTCTAATTCTTCTTATTCTTATTCTTCTTCTTATACTTCTTATTCTTCATATTATTCTTATTTTTTTATTATTCTTATTTTTATATTTCTTCTTATTCTACTTATTAATGATATTCTACTTATTCTTCTATCTAATTCTTTTTATTGTTCTTATTCTTAATATTCTTCTGATTCTTTTTATTTTACTTTTTTATGTTATTATATTTATTATTAATATTCTTTTGATTCTTGTTATTCTAGGTATTCTTCTTATTCTTATTTTTCTTCTTAATCTTATAATTCTTTTTATTCTACTTATTCTTCTTATTTTTCTAATTTTTTTTTATTTTTTTTCTTCCCGATTCTTCTTTTTTTTTCATTCTTATTCTTTTTATTCTTAGTATTCTATTTAATCTTCGTATTCTTATTATTCTTGTTTTTTTTATCACATTCTTATTCTTCTAATTTTTCTTATTCATCTTATTCTTCTTTTTCATTTAATTCTTCTTATTCATCATATTCTTCTTATTCTTTTTATTCATGTTAATCTTCTTATTCTTCTAATCCTTTGTATTCTTCATATTTTTCTTAATCTGTTTATATAACTTATTTATTATTATTATTTCTATTTATATATTTTTTTATTCTTCGTATTCTTTTTATTATTTTTATTCTTCTTATTCTTCTTATTCTTTTTATTCTTCTATTTCTTTTTATCTTTCTTATTATTTCATTATATTTTTCTTATTCTTTTTAATTTTTTTATTATATTTATTCATCTTATTCTTTTATTTTTCTGGTTTTTCTTATGCTTTTTATTTTTTTTATTCTTTTAACTTTCTTATTCTTCTTATTCTTCTTTATTTTTCTTATTCTTCTTATTCTTCTTATTCTTCTTATTCTTCTTTATTTTTCTTATTCTTATTCTTCTTCTATTACTTCTTAATCTTTTTATTTTTTTATTCTTTTAAATCTTCTTATTCTTCTTATTCTTCTTATTCTTCTTATTCTTCTTATTCTTCTTATTCTTTTTAATTTTCTTATTTATATTATTGTTTTTATTCTTCCTATTTTTCTTATTCTTCTTATTCTATTTTTTCTTCTTATTAATCTTATTCTTCTAATTAATCATATTCTTATTGTTGTTCTTATTCATCTTATACTACTTATTCATTTTATTCTAATTATTATTTTTCTTATTCTTCTTATCCTTTATATTCTTGTTTTATTTAAGTTTTCTTCTTATTTTTTTATTCTTCTTTTTCTATTTATTATTCTTATTTTTCTTATTCTTCTTATTCTTAATATTTTTTTTCTTATTGTTTTAATTTTTCTTATTCTAGTTATTCTTCATATAATTATTATTCTTATTATTCATCTAATTCTACTAATTATTATTTTTTGTTATTTTTATTACTCTTATTATTATTATTTGTATTTTTATTCTTATTATTATTTGTATTTTTATTCTTATTATTATTTTTATTCTTCTTTTTCTTATCATTCTTCTTATTCTTCATATTCTTATTGTTCTTCTAATTCTTCTTATTATTTCTTTTTATTCTTCTTATTCTTCAAAAGCTTTTTATTCTACTAATTCATCTTTTTCTTCTTATGTTTCTTATTTTTCTTATTTTTTTTAATTTTCATATTTTTTTAAAATCTTTTTATTCTTCTAATTCTTTTTTTTTCTTCTATTTTTTCTAGTTCTTCTTATTCTATTTTTCTTTTATTATTCTTATTCTTCTAATTTTCATATTCTTATTGTTCTTTTTATTCATCCTATATTAATTATTCTTTTTTTTCTAAGTATTTTTTTTATTTTTCTTTTTCTTCATATTCTTGTTATTTATGTGTTTTCTTCTTATTTTTTTATTCTTATTATTATAATTATTATTCTTATTATTCTAATTCTTATTATTCTTCTAATTATTTTAATTTTTCATATTTTACTAATTCTTCTTATACTTCATATTCTTATTATTCTTCTAATTCTAATAATTATTTATATTTTTGTTATTTTTTTAATCTTATTATTCTTCATATTCTTCTTATTCTTCTCATTATTCTAATTATTCTCATTATTCTCATTCTTCTCATTCTTCTTATTCTTCTTAATCTTCTTATTCTTCTTATTCTTCTAATTCTTCTTAATCTTCTTATTCTTCTTATTCTTCTTATTCTACTTATTCTTTTTATTCTTTTTATTCTTTTTATTCTTCTTATTTTTTATATTCTATGTATTCTTCTTATTACTTTTATTCTTCTTATTCTTTTTATTCTTTTTATTTTTCTTGTTCATTTTTTTCTTATTATTAGTCTTATTCTTCTAATTAATCATATTCTTATTGTTGTTCTTATTCATCTTATACTACTTATTCATTTTATTCTAATTATTATTTTTATTATTTTTCATATTCTTTATATTCTTGTTTTATTTAAGTTTTCTTCTTATTTTTTTTTTCTTCTTTTTCTAATTATTTTTCTTATTTTTCTTATTTTTCTTATTTTTCTTATTTTTCTTATTTTCAATATTATCCTTCTTATTCTTTTAATTCTTCTTATTCTTTTAATTCTTCTTATTCTAGTTATTCTTCTTATAATTATAATTCTTATTATTCTTCTAATTCTATTATGTATTTATATTTTTGTTATTTTTCTTTATCTTATTATTATTATTATTTTGTTTCTTTTTATTCTTTTTATTCTTCTTATTCTTCTTATTCTTCTTATTCTTCTCATTCTTCTTATTCATGATATTCTCATTCTTCTTCTAATTCTTCTTCTTATTTCTTTTTATTTTTCTTATTCTTCAAAAGCTTTTTATTTTACTTATTCATCATTTTCTTCTTATTTTTCTTTATTTTCTTATTTTTCTTATTCTTTTTATTTTTCTTATTCTTCTAAATCTTCTTATTCTTATTATTCTTTTTTTTATTCAATTTTTTCTAGTTCTACTTATTCTATTTTTCTTATTATTATTTTTATTCTTCTAATTTTAATATTCTTATTGTTCTTCTTATTCATCTTATATTAATTATTCTTTTTTTTAATTATTATTTTCTAATTTTTCTTTTTGTTCATATTCTTGTTATATTTATGTTTTCTTCTTATTTTTTTATTCTTATTATCATATTTACTATTCTTATTTTTCTTATTCTTCTAATTATTATTATTCTTCTAATTCTTCTAATTTTTCATTTTCTATTTATTCTTCTTATACTTGTTATTCTTATTATTTTTTAATTCTACTAATTATTTATATATTTTGTTATTTTTCTTATTATTATTATTATTATTCTTATTTTTTTTATTTTTTTTATTCTTTGTATTCTTATTAGTTTTCATATTCTTTGTATTATTATTATTATTATTCTTCTTATTCTTCTTATTATTTTTATTCACTTTATTTTTCATATTATTCTTATTCTTCTTATTCTTCTTATTCTTCTTATTCTTCTTATACTTATTTTTCTTATCTTCTATTTCTTCTAATTCTTTTTATTCTTTTTATTCTACTTATTATTCTAAATTTTCTATTTCTTTTTATTCTTATTATTCGTCATATTCTTTTTATTATTCTAATTCTACTTATTCTTGTTATTCTTTTAATTCTTCTAATTCTTCTTATTTTTCTTATTTTTATAATTTTTCTTCATCTTCTTATTCTTTTTATCCTTCTTATTCTTTTTATTATTATTATTCTTGTTATTCTTCTTGATCTTTTTATTTTTTTATTCTTCTTATTCTTCATATTCTTCTTATTCTTCATATTCTTCTTATTCTTCCTATTCTTCTTAATATTCTTTTTCATCTTTTTATTTTTATTTTTCTTACACTACAAGAAATTTCCATTGCTAAATGGTAAATAGCGATGGAATACTAATGGATCATGTCCCTTTCTAAAGTGCTTCTTACTAAAATTTAGCTAAGAAATTTTCCCTAGCTAAAAAATTAGCGCCGGAAAATTCCCCCACTAAGAAAGAAAAATTCTGTTGCTAAAATATCAAGATAAATGAAATATTCTGTTGCTAAACAAAAATAATGACGGCTGAATCCCTAGATAAAGTCCCATGTATTAGAAAATTAGCTACGGAATATCCGTCGCTAAATTTAATATTTACCTAGTAAAAATAGCTATGGAAATTTTTTTCTCTAAATTAGCGAGGGATTTTTCCGTAGCTAATTTGTCTAGTGAAATTCCCTAGCTATTTTAATTTCAAAAATATTTATAGAATTTAAAAAATTTTTAAATTTTTTTAATTAAATAATTTTTTATTTTTAAATCATATTGAATAAAAATTGAATCTATCAATAATTTATTATAAACAAAATATAAAATCATTTAATATCTTATTCAAATTCAATATTTTACATAATTGAAACAAAAAAATAACAAACTTTTATTTTTATTCATCAATGTATCTATCGAAAGTGCATAAAGTATAATATATTCATTCATTGATGTTGCTTTCTCTCCCTCTGCTCCTCCGATCATCATTTTTCTATTGCAACAAAGCTGTCCGAGTCACGGCACATAATGTCTAGTGAAAAATTCCATCACTTAGAGAAGCTTTGTATGAGGAATAATGCGGTATTATATCTGTAAGAAAATTAAACCACTCAGTCAAAAAAAAAATTATGTTTTGATACATATATAATTTTGCAGTATATATGTAAATATATACTAGCAATTCACTCGCACATATATTACTAAAGTATATGTACATATAAATAGTAGTATTAAGTGTACATATAAATTGAGTACAAATATACTCAGTATATATGTACATAAAATACTGCAGTATTATACATACGTATATACTATCTTTATTCATACGTATGTACCTCATTTGGTGTTGTTGCTGCTGCTCCCGTTGCTGCTCCTGCCGCTACTGCCATTGTCGCTGTCGTTTCCAATACCGCTGCTCCTGTCACTGCCACCGCTGCTACCGCTGCCACCGCTGCTGGTGCCGTTGCCACCGCCGCTGCTGCTGCCACCACTGCTACTGCCCCTGCCGCTGCCGCCGCTGCTGCATGCCGCAGCAATCGCTGCCATCGCTGGTGCCGCTACCGCCTCTGTGATGCCGCCTATACCACTGCTTCCAGTGCAGCGGCTGCTACTGCCGTTTCCACTAGCTCCAATGCTACCGCTCTCGCCACTGGTGCCGCAGCTGCAGCCCCCACTGCTACCGCTGCCACCACTGCCACTACTGCTGCTTTCGCTGCCATCATTGCCGCCACTGTCACTGATACTGCTGCTGATAATAGGTTTTTACATACCTATAATAGGCTAAAACTCTACCAAAAAAATTTGGAGACACACAAACATTTTCACAGATATATAAAAATAATTATTATAGACATGAACAAACACAAATTAAAGTTGATTGTCATACAACCTTAAACAAAAATTTAATTAAATAATTTAATATATTTATATTAAATTTAATATAAAAAACTATTAATGAATATTTTAAAGTAAACAAAAAAAATTCATTTAATAACTTATTCTAATTCAATATTTTAAATAACTAAAAAAAACTATATTACATCTTAGTTATCAATCTATCTACCGACTGTGCATAAAGTATAATGTATCAATGCATTGACATTGCTTTCTCTCCCTCTGCTCCTCCGATCACCAAATTTCAGCTGCGAAAATGTTATCCGAGTCACTGTGCTTCACGTCTGTTGAAAAATCCATTCACTTATACAAGCTTCATATGAAAAACAATGCGGAACCAAATCTGTAAGAAATTTAAACAACTAAATAAAATCAAAATAAATTAAAAAAAAACTATCTTTTGATAAATATGTATTACTGCAGCAAAGATGTACATATATACTAGCATTGCACTCGTACATATATTACTGTAGTATTTGTACATATAAATTATAGTATTATGCATACATATATACCAAGTACAAATATACTCAGTATATATATACATAAAATAATGCAGAATTATATGTACATATATACTAACTATATACATATGTATATACCTCATTTGTTGCCGTTCCTATTGCTCCTGGTGACGTTGCTGCTCCTGCCGCTGCTGCCACTGCCACTACGGCTACTGCCGACGCTGCCGCCGTTGCCGGTGCAGCCGCCGCTGTGGCTGCTGTAGGTGCTGCCTCCACTGCCGTCGCTGCCATTGCTGCTGCTGCAGCCACTACTATCGCCGATGCCGATGCCACCACTAATGCTACCACTGCCTCTGCTACCTCCTCTGCCTTTGCTGTTGCCGCCGTTGCCGCAGCTACCACATCTACCGATGCCGCTGATGCACTGATGCTGCCACTGTCGTGGCTACCAATACTGATAAAAGGCTTTTACATACCTATAATAGGCTAAAACTCAACCCAAAAAATTCGGAGAAACACAACCATATTCACAGATATATAAAAATAGTTAATATAGACTTGAAAAAACACAAATTATAATTGATTGGCATACAGTTTAAACAAAAATTTTATTAAATAATTTAATATTTTTAAATTAAATTTTATAAAAATAGAAATTATAAATGACACTTTTAAATTAAACAAACAAAAATTCATTTAATAACCTATTGTAATGCAATATTTTAAATAACCAAAACAAAATAAATAACAAAAAATATATTACATCTTATTAATCAATGTACCCACCGACTATGCATAAAGTATAATCTATCCATACATTGACGTTGCTGACTCTCCCTCTACTCCTCCGATCACTAACTTTCTGCTGCGAAAATGTTGTCTGAGTCATGGTTTGTCATGTTTATTGAAAAATCCCTTCACTTATACGAGCTTCATATGGGAAACAATGCAGTACCATATCTGTAAGAAATTTAAACCACTCAATCAAATCAATATAAATAAAAAAAAATTATGTTTTGATAAATATATATTACTGCAGTAAATATGTACATATATACTAGCATTTCCCTCGTACATATATTACTATAGTATATGTATATATTAACTGCAGTAATATACGTATATATATACTGAGTACATATATGCTCAGTATATATGTACATAAAATTCTACGGTATTATACGTACGTATATACTGACTATATACATACGTATATACCGTATTTGTTGTCGTTGTTGCTGCTCCCGCCATCGCTGTCACTACCGCTATCGCTGTCGCTGTTGCCACTGCTGACGGTGCCGCTGCAGCTGCCGCTGCCACTACAGATAGTGCTACCATAGCTGCTGTGGTTGTAGACGGTGCTATGGCGGCTACCGTCGCCACAGGCTCTGCTGCTCTGCCGATGCTCGGTGCTGCCGGTGCCGCCGTCGCTGCCGCCTCTGCCGCCACTGCCTGCTCCCACCACTGTAGGTGCTGCCGCCACTGCTGTTGCCGCCGCCACTACCATTATTGCTGCTGCCAAAATAAAATCAAACATTATTCAGGTTTTTATATAAAATTATATGCAAGATAAAATGCACCTTAGTTTATCTATCACATTTTAGGAAAATCTTGCGATATAGGCTCTTTAAAAACTACACTGGAATTATAAAAATAAAGAATTAAATTAAAGATAAGAATAAAACTTAAATTTTTGAGTGGACTAGTATAAACAAGACAGCTAGAAAATTAGGAGATAAAATTATTAATATTCAACATTTTTCATATTTATTATTTTTTGACCATTAATTTATCCTTAAGTATTAGGTCTCATCTCACTAGGCAATAAATTTCAAAAATAACATCATTAAAACACACATAAAAAATTCAAGTTAAACAAAATCTATAATAATTCAAAATAAAAGTTAATACATGATATTTTATTCTTGGCGTAGAACAATAATTTTCATCATAGGTTGTATACAAAAGCACGCAAAGCCAAGATTATTAAATATGCAACAAAACATAAACTTCACCTCACTAAATCTAATAAAAATTTCAAAATAAAATATATTTGTGCAAAAAGAATACAAAAATAACTAATCTTTATAAAAATATATAAGGACCTACAATATAAGTATGATGATAACGACCATACCTAGCACATGCGGTTCCTACTTCATATCGGATCTAAGAGAGTTTGATATCTCGAACTTAAGGCCTATTATCTTTGGAGAAAGATATTTACTATCACACCAAGTCACAACTTGTAATATTAAGACAAATGATATTTACTTGTATTGTAACTACAATATAAGAGAAATCCAAGCCTATAAATAAAAATTAAAAGACTATGAGCAGCTCATACAGGTTAGGTGATTCCATAGAATGGAAATTAATTGAATCTACTACAGACTTCTATGCAGATTTGGGCATGGCTATGGCTCTTTCAAACGTGAGCTTCAATACTACCTTCTTACCCTCTTCAAATTTCTAGGCAGCATTTCGATCCGTTGGGAAAATTTATTTAACCTGATTCATGTTCATCATAGAAATGATGAAAGAGACCCATGGCATTCATGATCATCAAATATGTTGATTGAAATAGCTTTAAACATGGTATTGATTAAAGATGATTGAAGTTTGTGAACTAAGCTTATTGATATGATTGGAAACTGCTGAAAGTCTTTCAATGCTTCTTTGTGATTTCCCATGGCAAGATATGCAGTACCTCATTCATAATAACCTTGTACTTTCAGACAAATGTTAGGAGGAAGAAGAAGAAAAGTATACACAGCAGACTCATGATGCATTATGTGCCTTGGAATAGTAAGGATCACAATTGAAAGCCTTGTAAACATCCTCTACAGCACACCCATTTTGTTCCAGTTTGGCATGGGCAATTGCATGATTGGCCCAATACACATCATTCTGATCATGTAAATTAATAGCTTGTGTGTATAGTTCTGTAGCACGAGCAAACCTGTTGGCTGAAAAAAAAGTTGACAAACATACTTATCAATGTTAATATTGATCGAAATGACAAATCTAGCTCAGATTAAAATTGATGAGACTATATGATTAGCCATCATAAAAATAAGTGTAAGCAATAGCAACCTTACATACAGATTATATTAGATCTTACTTCTAATGAAATGACAATCAATTTCAATATGCTTATGTTCTCGTTATATATAAAATTAGAATGCTTAGTTATTTGATTATCATAGTAAAACATAGAAACTTTATCTATTTGATGCAATATATGAATATCAACTCTCATATAACAATGACTATGACTAAGCAACCCGCCTCTATATTCTCAATTTAAAATCAATATCTATTTCAATTGCTTGAGAAAAATTTTCTAGGCACCAACATGACTTAGATGGGAACGTGCCGCATGAATCTTGGCAGGCATGAGATTTTGTTTTATGAAATTCTTTGATAAATATATGGAATTAAATTATTAAATTATCATACAACTTTTAATTCATAAAATAACAATAAAATTCAATTTTTTATTTACTAGTAATAGTAAAAACCTATTTTTTACTTCCAAAAGATGAATACATGAGCTCAATTAAACTCGAACTCAAAATATCTACAACTTGACTCGAGCTCAATTGAACTCGAACTATACTCGAGCTCAATTGAACTCGAACTATACTCGAGCTCAATTGAACTCAAACTCGACTCATATCACTAGCAACACAAATTATTAGTATGAACTGCTACTACAAAATAATAAATTATTCTATGTACTATGTTATATATTGTTATAATGTTAATATCACAAAAGAAACAAACATATTGATGATGATGATACTCATCCTATTAAAACAATATTCATTAACTAAAAAAATCACACCCATGATTGATATCTATTGATATTCTAAATCAATGAAAAAATACACATCATGTCATTGCCAAATTAACATCATAGATAGAAAAAAAATACCAAATAATTATGATCATAGTTGTTAGAAACTTGTGATACAAGAAATGATACAATAATATAACATATATTTTTTAATGAAAATTAATAGGTTTCACAATTTAGATCTTATTTTAAAACATATCTTACAATACAAATACCAAACATGATATGATATGTGATACTATGATGGAACAATACATACATTCTCAACTATTTTCTATTATAAAAAAATCGAATTAATTATTCAAATATTCAAAAGAATTAAAAAATAATCATTAAAAAATAAGCAAAATAATCTTATACAAAAGGTTACATTTTTATTATCATATACTATAATTCATACATTTAATATACATTTATACAAATATATATTTTTACATATTTTTTACAACGTGAAAAAACTTATGTTACATGATGCAATATAATATATAATACAGAAAAATATAAAAATAATATACGATATATTTTATAAGCTGACAACTATGATTATAATGCAGGGAAAGAAAATATGGACAAGAAAAGCAACATATATACATCATACACACACACACACACACACACACACAACTTGCATAGTATTTGAGAGGAGAATGTAAGGGCTAGTGAATAAAACTAAAAAAAATGAAAAAGCAAAGCATTAACGTGAGCAAGCTAGGATTGAGTTTTTGAAGATAATGAAAGTTGTTAAGAGAGACTAGAGTGAAGCTAAGAAATAACAACATAAAAGAAATAGTTTAGTTAGTCATCTATAAACATGATTTCTCTAATGAAAAAAAAGCATAGATAAAAGAGAAACACATAAGCCACTCTAATTCGATCAATATTATGGTTGAGTTTCATAGTAACTAATTTCCAAGTAATAAACATGCCCAAGTGCATTGAGATAAAATTACTAAGTAAAGTCTTCAATAATCAACCTAGCGAAAAGCTATCCTTTTTCTTTATTATTAAGATAAGACATTAGTCTTAAATATCCTATGATATCTATATTCATATTTTCCCTTGAATAAGAAAATTTTGATATGCCACTTTGCCTTTTATCGTTTAAAAAAAGTCATCTCCCCTCATTTTTAACACTGTGGTAGACTAGTCAGACCCCAATGAGATAAAATTCTTAAGGATGCCTTGCTTTCCAGACCATGTGCTTCCTCTAATGCCAGAAATGGGGCTACCATATATTATACAGCCAAGCACATTCCTAAACAAGCTAATTAAGAGAAGTAAAGGTTGCCTGTAGATAAAACTAGTCTAAATGAGAAGGGTGACAATAATTGCATGTAATTCTTGCTAGGGTGCTCATAGATATTAAGAGCACTATGATCTAAAGTAAAATATTTGTTTGTTTATGTTAAGTGGTGTGATGTTGAAAGCTCAATAAATTTATTTTGAATGTAGGACATCCTTAAGAATGCCCTAACTATTTATTTGCAAGGGCGGTGAGCAATCGAGAACAAGGATGATAGATGGGACATTGATCCAATGGTTGAGCCTAATGTGATAGAGATGAATAAG
>JAREIK010003610.1:92219-112219 GCA_029783825.1 Sapria himalayana | reverse complement strand
TCTAATTCTTCTTATTCTTATTATTCTTTTTTTTCTAATATTATTCTTTTTATCTTTCTTATTCTTCTTATTCATGTTTTATTTATCTATTCTTCTTATTTTTTTTATTCTTCTTATTCTAATTATTATTCTTTTTTTTTCTTATTCTTCTTATTTTTATTATTTTTATTATTTTTCATATTCTTCTTTTTCTACTTTTTTAAATGTTTCTTAATTATTGTATCCCTCTCTTTTGGCAGAGGATCAATACCATTTGTACAATCTAAGATACTATCCTTTACCCTTTTACACCTTTCTGTGCACTAAAATAAAATAAAGCATTTGGACTTTTTCCCATCTACAATCAGATAAGTCTTGCTCATCTTGTTTGCCTGGAGTCTTACTCTATTTCTTTAAAATTTTCCAAGCTTCAACTTCTATTTTAGTCTGTATAATTCTTCCTTCTTGGCTGAACTATCTCTCTGCTTTCCTTTTCGAAACCACTTTACCTATTTAAATTATCCTACTGCCACTTTTGTCCCTCATTTACTACTGTATTCAGAAGAAGTCTTCAGCATAAAGCATTCCTCTAATCTATTGTTTTTTTAGCTCCTGCATAGAATTCCATCTTTTTATTGTTTATGCCTCTAGTTCCCCTTTTGCCTCTCTGATTCGTCTCCATCTCATCCTTTGATCTTTTGCTCTTACAAAAAGCAAGAAATAACAAATAAGCCATACAAGAAATACATCCATCACATCCTACAGAGAGGTTGCATCCTACTTCAATCCTTTTTCTCCACTGTATTTGCCTTCTTTAAACAAGCATCCTCCTAAACAGAAAATAGCAACGCCCTACACTACAGTTATTTTGAGTTTGCTACCTCTAGCAAACTCAAAATACTTCATATAAGAGAGCCTGCCTAATACTTCATATTTCTTCTTCGAATCTCCATAATTTTATCTTTCCTATGGCTAAATCCACCTGTAGATGTGATTCCACCTGTACTTAATTTTTTGGAATTTATATTTGCTGTAGATTTCCAGGCCCTTTTGCAAGGCCATAATTTACATGTGCAAAGCTGATATACTATTCCCCTCATAGTGAATGCTTTAATGACCTTTCCTTTCTCATCTCTTATAGCCCCTCCTCCTCCTGCCACCCCATATCCCTTTTTAATCTTTCATCCGTATTTAAGGCTAATGTACCTTTCGATGGTTTGTTCTAAGTGAATGTTTTAAAACATATTGGTTTTCCCCTAATGGTTTCTAGCCTCTATAACTTTTTAATTTCTACCTCTTTATCCTTGTTGCTAACTCTTATCGGATTGTCGGCTGAAATGGAAGAGCTTTCTCTACTTATTTCTTCTAGTATGCTCTTGGTGCTCATTGGAACATTCTCAAATCTACATCTATTTCTGGCTTTCCAAATACACTAGATAACTATGTGAGGTATGTTTTTTCTAATCCATTTTAACAGCTTGCCCTTTAAGTGAGCTTTCCTCCAATATTTGATTTTAGCCTTAAAAGGTAACTCTTTTTTTTCTATGCCTACATCCACTTCTAATTTGTTCCATACTTCTAAAGCTATACTTCCTATAAAAAACAAATGATCTTTACTTTCTATTGCATCTAAGCAGCATTAACACCTAGATGCTAATTTTATGCCTCTCTTTTGAATATTCGCATCTAGTATAATGGCATTTGATAGAACTCTCCACATGAAGATATTGATTTTCTGTGACATTCTTTCTCCCATGCCAATTTGAAGATATCTTGAGCTCCCCTTTTCTTTCTTATTATCTTTTAAATACTTTTTAAGAACAATTTTTCTTAGTCGTTTAAGGTCCATTTCCATCCGTTGTTTACCAAAATCGAGTGCTAGTCCACTATGCTTTGCTGATTCTGTAATACTTTCCATCATTTAGATGACTTTGATGATTCCCTAAGTGAGTTATCCTATCATTTGAATCCGCCTCTCATATATTCCACCCATAGGCTAGTATTATCCTTCAAACTCCGCCAATTTTTGTAGGCTCAGGCTTTGGTTGTATCATTTAGGCTAATAAGACCTAAACCAGCCTCCTCTTTTGGGAAGCATAGATCTTCTCATTTTTTTGAATGCAGCCTGGGTTTTCTTTCCTTCTTACCCCATAAAAAGTTAGACATTTCCTTTTCTAATTTATTTATCATATTCCTTGGTGGCTATACTACCATTAGGGTATATACTAGTGAGCTTTGAAGCACATGCAAAATTAAGGTAGCTACTAGCCTGCCATGCTTAGCAGGTCTTCCTTCCATCCCGCAATTTTCTTTCTCAATTTTTTTACTAGGAAGGCTAAATATTTTTCTTTCAATCTACCCTTCGAAGATCAGGCATCCCAAATACATTAGCACTCCTATCTTTTGTGATAAACCTATCGTCCTCTTTAATTTTTGGGCTATATTTGCCAGTGCTTTCCTTGCTATAATAAATTGACATTTATTCTTATTTAAAATTTGTCTAGTTTTCTTCTAAACTACTTGTAGTAGACTTATCATATTATTCAAGGATGTCCTACTAGCATTCAAGAAGATAATAATATCATCCACGTACACTAGGCAGGTCACATTTGGTGTATTCCTTAGTTGTTTATAAGCTAAGATTTTACTCTTCTTCATTTCCATTTTCAGATTTACTATTAATAGTTCAAGGTATATGTTAAATACTGAGGGTGAGAGTGGATCTCCTTGTCTTAATACTCTACTTGGCTTAAATTCCCCTCCAGTTTGTCCATTTAGCAGGATCTTCACCCTCACACTAGATACACACCTATATGTTAAGATCTATACAAAATTCTGAGAATCCTATTTTAATCATTACGTGACATAAAGTATCCTATTCTAACTTATCAAAAGATTTAGATAAATTTAGTTTGAATATTATATTGTGCCCTCTTCTCTTAGTTCCTATTTCTCTCTTCATTTCTATGGCTAAAATAATATTTTCCATTATTGATCAATTTTTGATGAAGCCCACTTACTCAACTGATATATTAGAATGTAAAATTTTGTTAAGCCTACTTTGAAGTAGGTTAGTTAGTATCTTGTATATGGTGTTGCATAAGTTTATTGGCCTATAATCCTCGCATTTTTGAGGGTTCTCCTTTTCTGGGATCAATATGATAAAGGAGCATGCCCATTTCTTAGTAATATCTACTCCCGAAAAGATCTATGTGATGGCTGCCATTAGGTCCTTTTTTATAATATTCTAGTTGTGTTGGAAAACCCCATTATTCCAGCCATCCGGGTTTGCTGTGCTTTCTTTATTAGAGCCGAAGACTGCCTCTTTGACCTCCTACTCTGATGGGAATTCCTCAAGCCATTTGTTCTCCTCCTCAACTTTTTTTTTCTATAGATTACATTAACAAGAGACCCCCTTGAGGTGTTTATCACATAGATAAGTTTAAAAGAACTCTTTTATCTCTCCTCATATATCCTTTTCCTTTTCTACCCATTGCCTATTAGTGGTTCTTAAGCCTTTTATTTTCTACTTTTGAATCCTGATTCTTTCCATAACATTAAAAAACTTTGTATTCTTATCCCCTTCTTTTAACCATTAATTTTGGACATTTTTTTACTAAAGACTTCTTCCATGTGGTATCTGAGTCATTGTTCTACTTTAGCTCTGCTTACCTTTGCCCTTAATTGCTCATCTTGCAATTCTTCATAAATGTTTTCTAATCTTAAAA
Source organism: Sapria himalayana (assembly GCA_029783825.1). NCBI lineage: Eukaryota > Viridiplantae > Streptophyta > Magnoliopsida > Malpighiales > Rafflesiaceae > Sapria > Sapria himalayana. The sequence continues at coordinate 108,512 of JAREIK010003610.1, read as the reverse complement.
CCTTATCCTTCACTTCCTGAATCTTGTTAGTGATATTTCTGAATATATTTTTATTCCAAGCCCTTAGAGTGGTTCTTAGGCTAAGTAATTTGATTGCAAGAATTTGCATAGGGCTGCTAGCCATTGGTGTTTACCATATATCTATGATAATCTTGTCAAAGTCTTTGTGTAGTCCCCATGCATTTTGATTTTTTAAATCAGCTTTACTTCCTTTCACTGTTGTGCCATGAAATAAATAGTGGACTATGGTTTGAGCACGTTCTATTTAACTATTTTACCTTTATATTTTTGAACGTGTCAATCCCTTTTGAGTTATATAGTACCCTATTTAGTCTAGACCAGATTACTCCTCTTTTCCTCCAGTTATTATACCATGTGTAATTTAAACCCAGGAAGTCGACCTCAATCAAGTTAGTAGTCATGATAGCCTCATTGAACTGTGCTATAGTTGTATGGTCAAGGGATCTACCTCTTTTCTTTTCATGAGGATACCTTATCAAGTTAAAGTCTCTTTCGATAATCCAAGGTGAGTTATCCGTGACCATTTTAAAACTTCTATTGGGAGACCTGCAATAAGCCACTACCTCCTTAGCCATACTCTCTAATTTTTATGTTTTTGAAAAAATTAATTCTTATACTCTCTCTCAAATTTCTCTCCTAAAATTCTCTCTCACATAATTTCTACTTGGCTTTTCGGGACACACAACTCAGGCTCAGCTTTGGTTGGTGTTTGCATTGGTCCTTGGAAGTTGGATTTATGATGCACATGCTTTACCTTTACACTATTTTATGAGTATTTCTATTTTTTAATTAGTTAACTAAACTTTTATGTTTTAACATAATATTTAAAAATAATTAGTTTTTTACTTTTTTCTCTCTTTCTCTCTTTACTCTATAATCTACTCTCTTATCTAAAAAACCAAAAAAAATGACAAATAATAATGAAGTTAATTTAAATTTATAAATTGAAAATCTTACACAAAGGTCAGAGGCTGCTGAAACTTTGGTTTCTCCGGTCGTCTCAGCCCAAACATCTAAAAAATAAAAAACTAGAAGGACTTTTGTAGTTTGGACTCATTTTAATATAATAAAATAAAAAAAATGTTAGGGGTGACAAAGAAGAAATGATACAGTGCAAATATTATAATAAAATTTTAACTTGTGAGAGTGCGGTTGGGACTGGGCACCTTAAGAGGTATGCCGAAATATGCACCAAAAAACATTATGGATTAGATTTTAGGCAAATCGAACTTAGTAGTGCATTTTTTGAGGTTGGATCTAGTTTAGTCTTAAAGTTTATTCCCTTCATATACCACATCGAGTTGGGTAGAGAAGACATGGCTAGACATATCATCTTTATGGGTCTTCTAATTAGATTTTTAGAAGATTCAAGGGTAGTGAGTATCATGCAGACATATTTTCAACTGGCTTATCATAGGACTCATAGGTCCACATCATGGAACGACATACAAAAATATTATAAGTTAGAAAAATAAATAATAATTAATAAATTTAAGGCATATAGTGGAGTAGTGTCTGTGATGTCCAATATATGGACTAGTCATGATGATGCATCTTATGCATGTCTCACCACCCACTATGTAGATTCAAATTGGACTTTAATTAAAAAAATCTTAGGATTGTTTGTGATTCTTCATTCTTATATGACCTGACAATTTTTGAGTATATGATGAAGATATTTAGAGAATATTAAATTCAAAATAAAATTTTTAGTATCACATCGATAATGCATCAAATAATAGAGTAGCGATTAAAATGTTTATTAGGAATATTAGAGATGGACAATTAGGAGAGATTTTCCACATCAGATACATGTGTCACATGATTAACTTGATTGTACAAGAGAGGATGAATGTGTGTTATCCTGTTTTGAACAACATATGTAATTCACTAAAATACATTCGCATGCCTCGTAAACAATAAGAGTTCGGTAGTCTATGTTTGACTGCGAATCTTAAGAAGAAAAAATTCCAATCAGATGTGAGACACCATTGGAATTACATGTACCTAATATTGGAGTCATGTGTTGGATACGAACACGTGATATCCAACTATATCAATAGTAAGAGTGACAAACTTATTATTGATGATATTGAATGGACTTTAAGAATTTCATTTATAAAATATCTAAAGATTTTTTATGATACGACAAACATGTGTTCGTCAGTTTATACTCCCACCACTTAAATTACACTCAGGTGCATATGCAACATTAGTAGCATGTATAGGAAGTATCGAGCTGACCCAACAATTTTCCATATGGTTGTAGAGATGAAAACCATGTACTTAAAGTACTAATCCACCACCTCATCTCTTTATTGTCTCACTGCATGCATGGACCCTATGGTTAAGGTGGAAGGGGTAGATATTGTTTTGACTTACAATTCCTCGTGCATAAACCTAGAAGACCCACTTGAGCGGTTTATTCAGGAAAAGTTGACTGACCTTTTCACATACTACGATACTAGCTATGGTGGTAGTAGTTGTGAGGCTGTGAGTATGGACATGGATACCATATTCGAAAATAACAATTTTTGCATTCGGTTAGTGAGGGGGAAATGATGGGGTGGACCATTGAATAGGAGCGAGCTATCTCAGTACTTAGATACTGATTACTACTCAATCCTATCACATTCTAATAAGAAGAATCTTGATATATTATAGTTATGAAAATCATATGAGTCCATATTTCCCGGGCTATCTAAGATGGCATAGGATCTACCGACTCCTCCGGTATTGAGCATAACATTGGAGTCTGATTTTTCTATTGTAGTGAATGTGAATTTAGATAAGAGATCGAGATTAATCTAGATATTATTGATGCTTTAGCATGCATGAAGGATTGGGAAGATTCGAGCTTTAGCATCTAAGATCGTGCTTGGACTAGGACTGTAGTGAAAGTAGAGGAGTTGATTGCTGATGATGATCCATATGATAATGATTTTGATATTGAGGTTGAGGATGCTAATGATACGATGATGGATGATTGATGGGGTTGCCACTTGATGCATGATAGTTGATGATTGTGAAATTGTGACACACTGACAGTGACACTTATGTTATAATTATGCTTATGCTTATGAGTTATGATTGATTCTGATTTTTGATTTTGATGTTTTGTACTTATTTTTATTTACATTGTATTTGCTTTAGTTCAGACATTTGGTTGTGTGACTTTATCATCTTAGTTAAAATAATTGTTTATTTTATTTTTGTATTTAAGAATTTCAAATAAAAATTTTAAAATATAATTCTAATAAATTATAATCTAATTAATATATAATTAAAACAAATAACATAAAAAAAATAAACTTTATAACTATACAAAAATTTTTAATTTTCAATTTAAATATTTTTAAATATTATCTAATTTATATTTTATAATTACATAAAAATTATAAACAAACAAAAAATGTTTATATTTTTTTAAATCAGCTCGTATGGGCCTTTTCTGGACCTTACAAGCATGACTCGCTATAATAAAAAATTGGTTGTGCCTGTGGGCCATGTTGGGCTTGGCCTGAAGAAAGCATGGTGGGCTAGGCACGACATCATACAGTAGTCGTGTCGTGTATGGCCCGACACGATAGCATGGTTGGGCAGCTTAAAACCATGCTAGGCCGACCCAACACAGCCCGTTTGACACCTCTATATGGGCTTGAAAATAATAATTATAAAAACATGAAAAAAGCATCCACTACATGGAAACAAATGCTTAAACAAAAAATATAGTAGAGAAACGTTCGAGGCTAAATAAGGGCTGTTGGAAATAGACATTAATATCACAAGGGGTATTCAGGATTAAAAGTGTAAAGGATATAGTTAGAAATAAAAGACAAGTACAAGTAATATATAAATGGGTATGGAAGGGTGACATTGCACAAAAAATTAAAATATTTCTGTGGAAAGCACTAAATATAGTACCAATATATGAAAGATTATAGAGAAAAGGAACATTGCTAGCCTCTAATGCGAATATTGTGGATTTACTGTTGAAATCATAGACCACTTGCTATCCACAGGGAAAATAGCATCGGAAATTTAGAAAAGTTTGGAAAAAAATGTTTATATAAAAGATAAAGAAGTTGAGTTGAGAGATAGACTTGCAAAATGGAGTAGGAAAAGTAAAACAAACAATGTCTTCAAGTGGTTCAAGAAGAATGTCCCGCACATAGCAATTTGGCATATATGTAAAGCAAGAAATATGAGTAGGTTTGAGGGTGTTATAATGAGGGCTAAAGATATCTTGGCAAAAATTAAGAAAGAATGTTATTTTATTATCTGATGTATATCTAGTAAAAGTCAAAAAATGGGAAACAAATTTTGACATGGAGTAAACATGGGTTATAAAGAAAAGAAAGGTCACAACATAGGATTGTAAAATAGTAGTATGGAACAAACTACTTATTGGCACAATAATGATTAATACAAATGGTATTTTGAAAAAAGAGATGAGCATAGCAAGAAGAGGGAAAGTGTTGAGAGAGGAAGAAGGTAGAATCATTAAAGCCTATACTATATGGAAAAGGTGAAGTCAGCATTGCATGCATGAATATTGGCATTAAAAAAGGGCTTCGAATTTGAAAAAATGCCAAGTTAAAAAAATTAAGATTCAAGTAGATTCTATATTATTGGTGAGACTAGCCATTAGTAAATCAAAGATGTGGAAATACGAGGATGAAGTTATAAGTATAAGAAAGCTCTTAGAAAAATTAAAGTGCAGCATAGAACATATTTATAGTGAGGCGAATACAGTGGCAGACAAATTAGCAAAAGAGGGATATAAGATGGGGATTAGAGAGTTTGATGTGGAAGTGATTATTTACTAGTTGAAAGGCCTAATGTATCTAGACAGGATGGGATGTCCGTACGTAAGAATGGATAAGGGAAAGAGGTGAGATGGAATTAAAACTAGGCAGTACAAATAAGATACATATATATAGCATCCTGGTCCTGAGGGATGTGAAGAAAGAGGTGAAATGTCTTATTGCATATGGAAAAGTGGGGTTTTGGTTTTGTGATGGGTAAGATAATTTAGTTTTTGCATTTCTGATTGTTAAGTCATCAATGGGAGCATAAAAGAAGATATGCAGGTAGATAGGATCTTGGACCTGCGAGATGTTTTTCAAAAAAAAACAAAAATAAAGAAGGTAAAATATTTATTGTTGTTGCCTCTGTGTTTTGTAAGGTTCTAATTTTGTTGTCAGCAGGGGCCATAAGGAAATCTGGTGTTTCTATTTGTAGTATGGTTTTATACTTGTGTTGGTGGTGTTTCTGCTTTGGTGTTCCATGAAATATGATTGCAGTTATATAGCACCCTTGTCCTGTTGGATAATCTGGCAAAATCAAGGAGCATCTAGGGAGAGGGGGCTGGAGGCTTGAAAATGGGGAGATGTAGCTAGAATGTTGATCGACAAGCCTATTTTTGTATTATTGTATTGTCTGATACTAAATATGTAAGGGTAAAGGGAAATAAGGGGGAATGGGTGAATGGTATTGTCTTGTATGGATATTGTTTAGGGTTTTATTTTTTTCAGGAAGGATGTAATAAGCAGGAAGGTAGTTAGGGCCTTCTGAACTGAAAAATGTAAGTCTGAAGGGGATAAAAGTGGAAAATAAAATGAGAGGGGGCTGGATTTTGAAATGAGGCAGAGGCAAAGGTAAAACTAGTATACAAGATGGAATTACTATTTTATGGGTTGTTGTTGTTCATACATGAAAGGGTTAAGGGGACTAAAGGAGAAATGGGTAGAAATGGTAGAGACAGGTATTGGAAAGATTGTTTCAGCCTTTCTTTTTTTTTAAAGAAACGAACACAGGAAGGGATTCAAAGCACTTAGAGCAGAAAATGCAAGGCCAGAAGAAATAAAGATAGAAAAAAGTTAGATGGGGCTGGAAATTTGAAAATGTGTTGTACAAGCTGGAACGGGTAGAAGAAATTAGTGAATTTGTATGAAGATAGGAATACTTTAGGTTCTCTATGATGTTTGGTTGCTGTGGTGGTGGATGCAGGAATGCAGGAAAGGAGATTAAAGGGTGTGTTATAATGAATGAATAGCATGAGAGCTCTACAGGATGGAGATAGAAAAATCAAGCCAAAAAAGAGGAATCAGAACCAAATGGAAGGAGGCAGAATATTTGAAAGATAAAGGATAGGGCACAGAAATAAAAAGTAGATGTAGAAAATTATGCCTATGGGAAAAAGCATAAATGAAGCGATAAGAAGAATCATAATACATCAATTACAACATAATAGCGGTGAAGGAAATATTGTAGTTGTTTCGTTTAAATATGGGTTGTTTTATATTAAGAAATGATGTAAAAGGTCAATGGGTAGTCTAGAGGATGTATCAATGGTATTCCTATGCCAAAAAAAGGGTTATATTAATAAAACACTTTTCAAAAAAAGATGAATATGAAGAATAAGAAGATAAAAAAGAATCAGACGAATAAAAAGAATAAGAATAAGAAGATTTATAAAAAAAATATGAAGAATAAGAAGAATAAAAAGAAAAAAAATAATTAGAATAATAAGAAAAATAAGAAGAATAAGAAGAATAAGAAGAATAAGAAGATAAAGAAGAATAGGAAGAATAAGAGTCATAAGAAGAATAAGAAGCATAAGAAGAATAAGAAGAATTAATAGAATACAAAGAATAAGAAGAATAAGAAGAATAAGAAGAATAAGAAGAATAAGAAGAATAAGAAGAATAAGAAGAATAAGAAGAATAAGAAGAATAAGAAGAATAAGAAGAATAAGAAGAATATGAAGAATATTAAGAATATGAAGAATATGAAGAATATGAAGAATATGAAGAATATGAAGAATAAGAAGAATAAGAAAAATAAAAAGAATAAGAAGAATAATAATAAAAAAAAGAATAAGAAGAATAAGAATAAGAAGAATAAGAAGAATAAGTAGAATAAGAAGAATAAGAAGAAAAGAAGAATAAGAAGAGTAAGAAGAATAAGAAGAATAAGAAGAATAAGAAAAGAATAAGATGAATAAGAAGAATAATATGAATAAGAAGAATAATAAGAATAAGAAGAATAATATGAATAAGAAGAATAAGAAGAATTATAAAAATAAGAAGAATAAGAAGAATAAGAAGAATAATAAGAATAAGAAAGATAAGAAGAATCAAAAGTATGAGTCTAAATAAGACAAATGGCTATGGAAAAGCTCACGAGGGTTCAAGCCATGGAAGCCATAAAACAAATGGCTATTCAACTCGGACAACAGGTAGCATATAAAGAAATTATGCAAATTACTTCTAACGTATACAAGTCCACAACGAATAGAAAGAAACATCTAAATACGTATGAGTCTAAGTGTACAACAAGAGCTCAAGCAAAGTTAGGATTCAATGGATAGATGTCATTATTGGAATATTAGAGGGGTGGCAAATAACCCTTCAATAAATAGATTAAACCTATTAATAAAAGCTCAGAAAATACCTCTAGTAATTATAGCGGAACCAATGGTTCAGAATGAACAATTAAAAAAGTATAGTGAATTTTTCGGATTTAATAATGCATATGCTAACACAAATAGTAAGCTTTGGATTATGTGGCATAACTATATAAATATTGTAATAATAAAAGACACAGATCAAGTAGTTCACTTTAAAACATATCAAGATTCAGATGCAATAATCTCAGTAGTTTATGCTAAAAATGCTAAAAAATAATGATTTGAATTATGGAAGGAGATGCAAGAAATAGCTAAAAAGATATACCATGGATTATAGGAGGAGATTTTAATGTAATTAAAAGTGAGAAGGAAAAGAGAGGACCTAAAACTCCAGATAAAGTTGCTATAACATAATTTAATGATACATTTGTGAATGCTAATCTTATAGAAGTAGATTTTACAGGATCAAGATATACTTGGTGCAATAACTAGCGAAAAAGTGGAGCAATTTGGGCAAGATTAGATAGAGTCTTGTGTAATGCAAAGTGGATAGCCTCTCAAGGAGCCACGGGGCTGAGACACTTAAACAGGACCTGTTCGGATCATAGTCCTTTGCTCATAACAAGCCATAAGAATCATTGCATGATAAGTAGTTTTAAATTTCAAAATATGTGGTCAAAGCACACAGAATTTGAAAATGTGGTGAAAGAGACATGGACAGAGCCAGTAATAGGAAAGCCTATCCAGGCTCTATCACTTAAGTTACATAGATTAAAAATACCTTTAAAATCATGGAATAAAGAGGTTTTTGGAAACATAAACCAAAAAATATAGAAGATGGAGGAGGAAGTGGAAAAATTAGAATTAGAAAATATGAGAATACTCAAAATGAAGATATCAGAAAAGAACTAAGTAAAGCTAAAGGCAAACTAAGACTTAGACTACACATGGAAGAAATTTTTTGGAAACAGCGAGTAAAAATTAAATGGCTTAAAGATGGAGATAAAAATACAAAATTTTTTCAAAATGTGAGTAAAATTAAAGCTCACAAAAACAAAATAAATGGTATACAAAACAAAGAAGGAACTTGGGAAGAGAATGACGAGAAACTAGGAACCCTCTTTGAGGATTTCTTTAAATCTCATTTATGCGATAGAGGGAAACATGAAGGGGATTCTTTAATGAATGAAATTAAAGCTACTATTACTAACGAACAAAATAATAAGATGGAGAAGATTATGAATGAAGAAGAAATTAAAAACACCATTTTTGGTCTTGATAAGGACGATGCATCAGGTCCAGGCGGCTGGAATAATTATTTCTTTTAGGTCAATTGGCATCTGATTAAAAATGATCTCATTACTATAGTTGCAAGTTTCTTTGTAGGTGCGGACATACCCAAGGCATGGGTGAAATCATTTATTGTATTAATTCCAAAGAAGGAATCACCACAGAAATGTAAGGATTTTAGGCCTATCAGTCTATGTAATGCTCTCTATAAAATTCTAGCTAAAATATTACAAAATAGGTTATGTGATATATTTCCACATATAATCAAGAACAAATAGGTTTTGTTAAGAATAGGCTAATGATTGAAAATAATAAACTTGCATCAGAAATGATGAGGGAATTAGCTATAAAAAGAAGAGGGAAAAATTTTGTAGTAAAATTGGATTTGTCTAAAGCTTTCGATAGGGTGGAATGGGACACACTCTGCTTTGTTATGAGGAAATTTGGGTTCTCTGAAACATGCATATATCTAATATATAGATGCATATCCTGTGCATGGGTAAAAGTTATTGTAAATGGAAAGATAAGAAATGAATTTAAGCCAAAAAGAAGTTTAAGACAAGGAGACCCATTTTCTCCTTTATTATTTGATATTTATTTAGAATTAATGATTCGTTAATTTAAATAAAAGAATGGCGATAGGGAAGATTATTCCATTCAGGCAACTTAATAATACTTTGAGAATAGGTTGTTTAGGTTATGCATATGACCTTATAATATTTAAGAATGCAAGCAGAAAATCATTGAGGAATTTAATGGAGCTTTTACAAGAATTAGAGACAGGAACGGGGCTAATGGTAAATAAAAAGAAATGTCAGTTTTTGTTAGCAACAAAAACTACAGAAAAAATTACAAGCAAAATACAAAGTATCACATGTTTCATTCAAAATAAAGGGGCATTATTGTACTTAGGTTGCCCGATATATGAGGGTAGATTAAAAGAGAAGTATTTAACAGTACTTCAAGATAAATTGAGAAAGAAAATAGCAGGTTGGAAGAAGAATTTATTGGGATTTGGAGGAAGGATCACGTTAATTACACATGTACTGCAAAGTATGTTAGTACATATTTTGTCAATCATTCCCCCTCCTAAGAAATTTGTTAGAAAATTGGAAATGGAGATGGCTAACTTTTTATGGGGTAAAAAAGATGAAAGGCTAAAGCTTCATTGGAAGAACTGGGAAGATATTTGTCAACCAAAAGATGAAATAGGCTTGGGCATTTCTAGTCTTCAAGACATAGCCACAGCATGGGACTGTCAAGGCTGTTGGAGACTAAAAGAAAGTGACAGTATGTGAAAGAAGTATATGAAAGCTAAATATGAAGGGGAAAAAGTCAAGAGCTTGAAGAGGGCCTTGAAGAATTGGAAAGTAATGGAAAATCAGAAAGAATTAGTGGATTCACACTCAATAATGAAAAAGAGTGGCTAAGGATGAACACTGAATCCACAAGGTAATTTTGCTCTAAAATCGGCAAAAGAATTAGTTAGAAGGAAAAAACTAGTACAAATAATTTTTAAATGGGCCTGGAAGGTAGATATTCCGCAAAAAAATGTGTTTTCTTGCATGGAAAGCTCTTGTCAATACCTTACCACTTGATAATAACATTCAAAAAAAAGGCATAACAATGGCTTCTAGATGTGACTGCTGCTTTGATGCAATAAAATCTATTGATCATTTATTCTCTGAAGGGAAAATAGTAGCGAAAGTCTGGAATGAGCTAGAAGAAATAAATTAGATTAGATCTAAAAAAGAAGTGCTAATAGAAATAATTAAAAAATGGGAAAGAGAATATTCACAAAGCCCTATTAGAAATTGGCTAACTCAAAATCTCCCACATGTAGTTATCTAGAGCCTATGGAAAGCCCGAAACAAAAGCAGATATGAGGGAATATGAATGAATTCTATTGAAATAGTAAAAGATATTAGAAAAGAAATAAGTAATATATCTTGTTCAAAGCCTATTAAAGTTGAGAATCTAGATAATGATAGAGTAGTAAGAGACACATGGTCACTTGCCACTAACAAGATTAAGACTTATAGAGTAAGAAGTATAAAATGGAAGAAGACCCTGAAGGCAAGTTATCTCTTAATACTGATAGAAGTGTTAACAGGGATATAGGGGCAGTAGGTGGAGGAGGAGTAATAAGAGATTCTCAAGGATTGATTATAAAAGCATTTACTATAATTGGTAGAGCTTCTTCAGTCTTCACTCGGAAATCAATGCTTTGAAGAAAGGGCTATATGTCTGTAAAGACATGGGATTTAAAATTTTGGTAATTCAGGTTGACTCTAATTTGATAGTGGATTTGGGTTTTAAAAGAATAACATTATGGAAGTTTGAAGAGGAGATTGAGATAATAATAAATCTCATTAAAGATTTAAATGCTAATATTTCTCATATATATAGGGAGGCTAATGCACTAGCTGATGATCTGGCTAGAATAGGAGCGGTCAAAGGAGAAAAAGAATATGACGAGAGAACTATACCAGAAAGATTAAAAGGTTTAGCAACACTGGATAAGCTTGCATTCCCTTATCTAAAAAAACAAGGTAATAAGAAAGTAGGCGGGAAACCCTAGTAAAGTAAACATAATAATTATTGTTATAAAGGTTACCTATTTAATCTTAAAATATAATTTGAAATTATGTGGCAAGGTGTTGTATAGTTGTCTGTGTAGGGAAAGTATTTTTGCAGGTAAAGAAAGATGCTCAAATAAAGCGTAACAGTGATTGAAGCTTAAAGAAAGGTAGGGAATTTCTAATGCATTATCTGTTTTAATTTTCTGGATTTTAAAAGGCATGAGTAGAAAATATTTTGCAGGAGTCTGTAAACATTTAATTTGTCTACCAAGTGTCTGTGTTATTGCTATTGAGTCTGTATTATAAAAGGTGAGGAGGAGTAGGGGTCAAGTGTGAAATATAGATGGAGACATGTAAGCTGCTGTTCAGAAATGAGTAAAGCGGAATAATGCTGCTACCTAGGAAATGCATCAGATGGAGGAATTAACGCGGCTGTCATGCTCAATAAAGGGAAGAGCAAAGCAATATGAAAGAATGAAATAGAATGAAGGCATTAAAGATTTCAGGTAGAAATTGATAACAATTCAACCGGAGTAAAAAGTAGCATGGTGGCACAACTGTTATAACTATCTTAATTTTCATTCTGAGTGAATGATGCAGGAATGAGTGCACGAAATAGGAATCACGTATAAAAGCTTGCAAAAAAGTGATAGAAGCTCGGTGGAAAAATATATAGAGGCTAATTAGTGTTGGCTGCTGAGTGTTTGTCAAGTGTTTGGAGTGTGTAAAGGTAGGTCTAATTTTAACGAATCTATTGAGTTATAATGAAGTCTATCGTGTGATTGTAGTCTGTCTAGTGTTTACTGAGGTTGGTGTGTGCCTCAAAAGTCTGCTGAGTTTGTCGAGCTAGGCAAGGAAGGGTAGTCTGTAAAGGTAGGTGAGGTATGCTATTAAGTTAAATTGAAGTCTGTGCTGTGTTTGTAGAAATGTCAGAGTCAAATGTAAAGTTCTTCTGAGTCTGTCGAGTTTGGCAAGAAAGGGTGGCCTATAATTTAAGGTAGGTGAAGATAGGGGGGTCTGCTGTAGAGAAAAATCGAACCAACGAAAAATGCAGTCGGTCCAGTGTACACACACAAGAGTACAGTAATTAGAGTCAAATGCAGTCTATTTGTAGAAATTTCAGAGTATAGTAAGAGGACAGAAATATAGAGTTTGTCTAATTAGAGTCTCAAGGGATGAAGGAGGAGCTTGCACACACACAAGAAAAGCTACAATAAGAGCTTAAGCCGTGAAAGATGTTTGGTCAAAGGGAAGGCAAAGATTCAAAAGAAAAAACAAAAGAGGGCTAGAAGAGTGAGAAAAAAAAGATTGTCATTCCAATGACAATATGTCGGCATCAGCTGAAAAATAATAAGGCCACAGAAGTTTAGCACGAAAAGCAACCCAGCAGGGGCCTAGCACGAAAATAATGATAAAGAGAATGTTCTAAAAATATATTTAATATTACATAACCATTTTGTTTTATTTAGTCAAGAAAGGGTGTAAAAGGGGCAAGGGTAGAAGTAGGTTGTAAAAATGGTATTCCTCCTCAAAAAGAGAGGGTTATATTTATAATAAAACAAATTTAAAAAAAATCTGAAGAATAGAAAAATAAGAAGAATAAGACGAATAAAAAGAATAAGAAAAATAATAAGAATAAGTATAATAATAATAAGAGAAGAATAATAAGAAAAAGAAGAATAAGAAGAATAATAAGAATAAGAATAATAAGAATAATAAATAGAATAAGAAGAATAAGAAGAATAAGAAGAATAAAAAAGATTAAGAAGAATAAAAAAGATTAAGAAGAATAAGAAGAATAAGAATAATAAGAAGAATAAAAAAGCTTAAGAAGAATAAGAAAAATAAGAAGAATAATAAAACAAATAAGAAAGATAAGAAGAATCAGAAGAATAGAAAAATAAGAAGAATATGATGAATAAAAAGAATAAGAAAAATAATAAGAATAAGTAGAATTATAAGAAGAAGAATAATAAGAAGAAAAAGAAGAACATAAAGAATAAATAATACGAAAAATAAGAAGAATAAGAAGAATAAGAAGAATAAGAAGCATAAGAAGAATAAGAAGAATAAGAAGAATAAGAAGAATTAGAAGAATAAGTAGAATAAGAAGAATAAAAAAAATAAGAAGAATAAGAAGAATAAAGCAGAAGAAGAAGAAGAAGAAGAATAATAATAATAATAATAATAATAATAATGAGATTAAGAATAAGAAGAATAAGAGGAATAAGAAGAATAAGAAGAAAAATAAGAATAAGAAGAATAAGAAGAATAAGAAGTTTAAAAAGAATAAAAGAAACAAAAGAATTAGAAGAATTAGAAGAGTTAGAAGAATTAGATAAAAAAGAAGAAAATGAAGAATAAGTAGAATAATAAGAATAATATGAAAAAAAAAACAATATGAAGAATAAGAAGATTAAGAAGAAAAAGCTGAATTATAAGAAATAGAAGAATAACAAGAATAACGAGAATTAAAAGAATACGAATAATAAGAATAATAAAAAGAATAATAATAATAAGAAAAAGAAAATATAGTATAAGAAAAAAAAATAATGAAATAGAAGAATAAGTAGAATAAGAAGATTAAGAAGAAAAAGAAGATAAAGAAGAATAAAAATAATAAGAAGTAAAAGGATAAGAATAATTAAAAGGATAAGAAGAATTAGAAGAATAAAAAGAATAAGAGGAATAATAAGAATAAGAAGAATAAAAAGAATAATAAGAATAAGATGAATAAGAATAATAAAAAGAATAAGAAGAATAAGTAGAATTTTAAGAATAAGATGAATTAGAAGAATTAGTAGAATTAGAAAAATAAGTAGAATAAGAAGAATTAGAATACTTAGAAAAAAATAAAGAAAAAGAAAAATAAAAAGAAAAAGAAGAAGAATAATAATAAAATGAATAAGAAAAATAAGTTGAGTAAGAAGAATAAGAATAATAAGAATTATAAGAAAAATAAGAAGAATAAGAATAATAATAAGAATAAGAAGATTAAAAAAACAAAAAAAAATAAGAAAAATAAGAAGAATAATAAGAAGAATAAAAAGAATAAGAAGAATAAGAAGTATAAAAGAAGAAGAATAATAATTAGAAGAAAGAGAAGAATATGAAGAAGAAGAAGAAGAATAAGAATAAGAATAAGAAAATGAAATAAAAAGAATAAGATAAATAATAAAAATAAGAATAATAAAAAGAATATGGAGAAAAAAATATTAAAAATAAGATGAATAAGAAGGATAAGAAGAATAAGAAAAATAAGAATAAAAATAATAATAATAATAATGAGATTAAGAATAAGAAGAATAAGAATTAAAATAAGAATAAGATGAATAAGAAGAATAATAAGCTTAAGAAGAATAAAAAAAAAGAATTAGAAGAATTAGAATACTTAGAAGAATTAGAGGAAAAAGAAGAATAATAAGAATAATAATAATAAAATGAAAAAAAAAACAATATGAAGAATAAGAAGAATAAAAAGTATAAGATGAATTATATGAATAAGAAGAATAACAAGAATAAAAATAATAAGAATAATATGAAGAATAAGAAGAATAAAAATAATAAGAAAAAAAATAAACTATAAGAAAAAAATATTGAAATAGAAGAATAAGTAGAATAAGAAGAATAAGAATAAGAAGAATAATAAGAAAAAGAAGAATAAAAATAATAAGTAAGAATTTAAAGGATAAGAAGAATTAGAAGAATTATAAGAATTAGAAGAATAAGAAGAATTAGAAGAATAAACAAAATAAAAAAGAATAAGAGTAATAAGAAGAATATGAAGAATAAGAAGAATAAGAAGAATAAGAAGAATAAAAAGAATAATAAGAATAAGAAGAATATTAAGAATAAGATGAATTAGAAGAATTAGTAGAATTAGAAAAATAAGTAGAATAAGAAGAATTAGAATACTTAGAAGAAAATAAAGAAAAAAAAAAAAAAAAAATAAGAAGAAGAAGAATAATAAAATGAATAAGAAAAATTAGTTGAGTAAGTAGAATAAGAATAATAAGCATAATAAGAATAATAAGAAGAATAAGAAAAATAATAAGAATAAGAATAATAATAAGATTAAGAAGAATAAAAAAATAAAAAAAAAATAAAAAAAATAAGAATAAGAATAAGAAGAATAAGAAGAATAAGAAGAAAAATAAGAATAAGATGAATAAGAAGAATAAAAAAATTATGAAGACTAACAGTATTAAAAGAAAAAGAAGAATAAAAATAAATAATAAGAATAATTAGAATAAGAATAATAATAAAAATAAGAAGAATAATAAGAATAAGAAGAATAATAAGAATAAGAAGAATAAAAAGAAAAAGAAGAATAAAACGAATAAGAATAATATCAATAATAACAATAATTAAAAGAATACAAATAATACGAAGAATAATAAGAATAATAAGATTATAAAGAATAAAAATAATATAAAGAATAAGAATTATAAGAAAATAAGGAGAAAATAAAGAATAAGAAGAATATAATGAATATGAATAATAAGTAGAATAAAAAGAATAATAAGAAGAATTAAAAAAAATAAGTAGAATTAGAAGAATAAGAAAAATAAAAAATTTAGAAGAAAAAGGAGCATAAGAAGAATAAAAAGAATTAAAAAATAAGAACAAAAAGAAGAATTAGAAGAAATGGATGAATAAAAATAATAAGAAGAATTAAAAGAATTAGAACAATAAGAAGAATAAGCATAATAAGTAGAATAAAAATAAAAGGATTACTAAAAAGAATACAAATAATAAATAGATTAAGAAAAATAAGAAGAAAAAGTTGTATATGAAGAATAATAATAGAAAAATAATTAAAAGACTAAGAAGAATAATAAGAATACAAGAATAAGAAGAATAAAAAGAAATAGAAGAAATATAAGAAATAGAAGTATAAGAAGAATAAAAAGTATAAAAACAATAATAAGAATAAGAGCAATAAGAAGAAATAAAATAATAAATAAAATAAGGAGAATTAGAATA
>JAREIK010003610.1:44053-85958 GCA_029783825.1 Sapria himalayana | reverse complement strand
AATAAAAGAAGAATAAGAAGAATAGGACGAAAAATAAGAATAAGTTAAATAAAAAGAATAAAAAAATTTAGAAAAATAACATAATAAAAAGAATAAGAAGAATTAGAAAACACAGAAGAATAACAGATTAAAAAGCATAAGAAAAATAATAAGAATAATTTGAATAAGAAGAATAATAAGAATAAGAAGAATAATAAGAAAAGAATAATAAGAATAATAAGAAGAATAAGAAAATATCAAGAATAACAAGAATAAAAAGAATACAAACAATAAGAAGATTAATAAAAATAATAAGATATAAAGAATAAAAAGATAAAAACGAATGAAGAATAAGTTTATAAGAAGAATAAAAAGAAAATAAAGAATAAGAAGAAAATAATGAATTAGAAGACTAAGTAGAATAATAAGAATAAAAATAATAAGAAGAATAAAAAAAAAGAATAAGAAGAATAAGATGAATAAGAAAAAAAAGAATAAGAAGAATAAGAAATGTAAGAAGAATAAAAATAATAAAGAAGAATAAGAAGAAAAATAATAATAATAAGAAAAAATAGAATAAGAAGAATAAGAAGAATTAGAATAATAAGAATAAAAAAAAATAAGTAGAATAGAAATTAAAGGAATAATAAAAAGAATAAAAACAATAAGAAGATTAAGATGAATAAGAAGAATAAGTTGAATAGGAAGAAAAGCAAAATAAAATATTTAGAAGACTTAGATGATAAATAGAAATAAGAAGAATACGAATAATAAGAATAATAAAAAGAAATAGAAGAATAATAAGAATAAAAGGTAAAAATAGATAAAATTAATAACAATAATTAAAACAATAAGAATAATTAAAATAATAAATAAAATAAGACGAATTAGAATACATAGAACAAAATAAAGAATAAGAAGAATAAAAACAATAAGAAGAATAAGAAGAATACAGAATACAAATGATAAAAATAATAAGCATAATAAGAATAATAATAAGATAAGAAGAGTAAGAAGAGTAAAAAGAAAAAAAAATAAGAAGAATAAGAAATATAAGAAGAATAAGAAAGAATAAAATAATAAGAAGATAATAAGAAGAATAATAAGAATAAGAAAGAATAAAAATAATAAGAAGAATAAAAGAATAAGAAGAATAAGGAGAATAAGAAGAATAAGGAGAATAAGAAGAATAAGGAGAATAAGAAGAATAAGAAGCAAATACACCCTCTCAAAGAAGATTAAAAAAAGCTGATTAAAGTCCATAAGCCTATTTTAGTGGCTGTGGCAGAACCAATGGTAGATAGAGAACATATAGATAAATATAAAAAGCTTTTAGGATTTAATAAGGGCATAGTAAAAATTAATGGGAAAATATGGGTAATGGGATAATAAATTAGAAGTGTCAGTGATAAAAGATACAGAACAAATGATACATTTAAAGATAAAATACTACACGGATATGCTTATCTCTTTTGTTTATGCTAAAAACTTTAAAGAGTAATGGAAGATTTTGTGATGGGATATGACGGAGATAGCATCCGAGGAGATACCGTGGATAATCGGGGGAGATTTTACGTGATCAGGAATTGTGATGAGAAGAAGGGAGGCAGACAGCCTCACCCGGAGGCTATACTTCAGTTTAATGAGGCCATTACGAATGCTAACCTAATGGAAATAGAATATCTAGGAGCAAATTACACTTGGTGTAATAACTGGAAGAAGCGGAAAGTAATATGGGGCAGACTAGATAGATTCATGTCTAATGTAAAATGGACAGAATTGCTGGGGGATACAAATATCAGGCATCTTTACAGAACTTGTTCTGATCATAGCCCGATTCTGATTACATGTATGGCATTAATTAGGTCGGTTAATTGTTTCAAATTCCAAAATATGTGGGGTTTGAATGGAGATTTCGAATAGGTAGTAAGTAGATCGTGGAAAGAGCATGCATCTGGTAATCCCTTACAAGTCCTAGCGTTTAAGCTGCGGAGGTTAAAATTCACATTAAGCAACTGGAACAAGGAGTGTTTCGGTAATATAAATGCTAGAATCATACAGGCTGGAAGAAAAAGTAGAAGAGTTGCGAAATAGATTATGAGAGACATCAGAGGGAGGAGACCAGATAAGAATTGAGTAAGGTAGAGCTGAATTAAAAGTGAGATTAAATATGGAGGAGATCTTTTGGAAACAAAGGGCAAAAAATAAATGGCTCAAGGAGGGATACAACAATACGAGATTTTTCACACGATGGCTACAATTAGAGCAAAAAAAACACAGAATAAAGGCATAAAAAGCTCGAAAGGAGAATGGGTAGAACAAGAGGGAGAGATACCAAGCTCATATAGTAGATTTTTTAAAAAAATCACTTATGTGAAAATAGCTATAACACAGGAAACAACTTGATGCATACAATCAAGCCGAAGTCATTGAGGAAGAGAATTGCAAACTAGAAAAATTTTCAGAGGAGGAGGAAGTAAGGGCAGCAGTTTTTAGTATGAACAAAGAGAGTGCAGCAGGACTAGATGGTTAGAATAATGCATTTTTTCAAATATGCTGGCACATAATCAAGGAAGACTTGACCCAGGCTATCATATGGATCTTTGCCGGAGCAAAGATCTCAAAATCATGGGCAAGCTCTTATATCGTGCTCATTCCGAAGATGGAAAGCCCACAGAAATGCGAGGACTATCACCCGATTAGCCTCTGCAATGCTACATATAAAATTCTAGCTAAACATTTGCAAAATAGAATGAGAGACATCTTACCATATATAATTTGACAGGAGCAAACAGGTTTTGTAAAGAATAGATTAATAATGGATAATATAAGCCTAGCTTCTGAATTAATGAGAGACATTAGTAAAAAGAATAGGGGCCACAATGTGGTGCTAAAATTAGACCTATCGAAAGCTTTTGACAGAGTAGAATGGCCCACTCTATGCTTCTTAATGCGGAGGATGGGATTTTTAGAGTTTTGGATTGACCTAATATACAGTTGTATATCCAGTGTTTGGGTCAAGGTCATAATTAATGGATAGAAAAGTGAAGAATTTAAGCCAGTAAGAGGATTAATACAAGGTGATCTGCTCTCTCCGTATCTTTTTAATATCTAGCTAGAAATCTTTCTTCTGAACTTAAAGAAGAGTATGCTCGAAGGAAAAATTTTAGCTTTCAGGCAACCCAAAAATACTCCTCACATTGGTTGTTTGGCATATGCGGATGACGTGATTATCTTTACAAATGCCAGTTCCCAGTCCCTCATTAACCTTATGTATCTTTTGCACACCTTAGAAGTAGAAACAGGTCAAATCTTGAACATATCAAAATGTCAGTTTATGTTAGCTTCAAAAGCCCTGGATAGGGTTGCTCAAAGGGTAAAGAATATTACGGGTTTTATAGAAAAGAGAGGAGCGTTAATGTACTTGGGCTGTCCGATATTTGAGGGTAGGTTAAAAAAGGAATATTTAAGTTTCGTGGTAGAAAAGATGAGAAAGAAAATAGCAGGATGGAAGGAAGATCTGCTTA
The DNA here is from genome assembly GCA_029783825.1 of Sapria himalayana. NCBI lineage: Eukaryota > Viridiplantae > Streptophyta > Magnoliopsida > Malpighiales > Rafflesiaceae > Sapria > Sapria himalayana. Next base: position 82,452 of record JAREIK010003610.1, on the reverse strand, counting down.
GCATGGGAGAGAGAATTACACTAATTAAGCACGTGCTGCAAAGCTCAGTCGCATATATTTTATCAACCTTGCAACCACCAACAGAAGTCATAAAGAAGATTGAAAAAGAAATGGCAAATTTTTTGTGGGGAAAGAAGGAAGGGAAATCAAAATTACATTGGAAGAAATGGGAGACACTTTGCTACCCAAAAGAGGAGGGAGGGCTAGGTTTTACAAGCCTTAAAGTCACATCAGGTTCATTAGCATGTAAGGCATGGTGGAGATTGAAAGAGAATGAAAGCCTTTGGGCAAAGTTCATGAGGGGAAAGTATGGAGGGGATAGAGAGAAACTAAAAAATGCACGAAAGGCATCTCCAGCCTGGAAAGCCATATATAAGCAACAAGAGCTGGTGGAAGCTCACTCAAAGCTTAACTGAAGTGGCTGAAAGTGGACCTTAAATGCACAAGGAAGTTTCTCTCTTAAATCTGCCAAAAGCTTAGTAAGAAAGAAAAAGACCCCACAGTTAATTCTAAATAGGATATGGAAAGGAGATGTGCCACAAAAAATTAAAACATTCGCATTGAGGACTTTGATAGAGGCCACTCCAGTGGAGAAAAATATTCAGAAAAAAGGCATAAAGTTAGCATCGAGATGCGAGTGTTGTCTTTCTGCAGTGGAAAACACGAATCATCTTTTTTCAAATGGAAAAGTGGCAAAGAAGGTGTGGAGCCAGCTCGAGGACTCAAGACGGGAAGAGCTAGAGCTAAAATCCAGATTAGAATGTTGGTTTGGGAGGAAATCTAGGAATAAAGTGTGCAGTTGGCTAATGGAGATTCTCCCACTAGTTACAATATGGTGCATATGGAAAGCCAGAAATAAGAGTAAATTTGAAGGTATAAAAATGAAATCGGAGAAGATTTTGATAGATATTAAAAAAGAAGTCACAAACATATCAACAATAAACCCGGTCAAAGGTAGAAAATATAGAGGCCTTTAATGAGCTTAAGAATAAATGGGGCTTAACACTTAAAAGAGAGAAGAGGCTGGAGTTAAAAAAAGTGATATGGGAGATGCCACCTTCTGGATGGGTGTCTTTAAACACGGACGAAAGCTATAAGAGGAGCACTGGAATGGCAGGAGTAGGAGGAGTGATTAGGGATTTTCAAGGGAGAATTATTAAAGCTTTTAGAATGAAGAGCCAGTCCAGCTCGGCTTTGCAAGCGGAGGTTGAGGCCTTACTTAGAGGACTACAAATCTGCAAAAGAATAAATCTAAAAAATATAAAAGTCCAGGTAGATTCAAGCCTTCTGGTCGGAATGATTTCTAAAGATTTGGGGCTATGGAAATATGAAGAGGAAATCGAAAGTATCAAAGGCCTGATGAAAGATCAAAATGCTACGATCTTACATATTTATAGAGAAGCGAATGCTTTAGCAGATAAGCTAGCAAAAGATGGAGAAAGAAAAGACTCACAAGAATATGATGATAATTCTTTACTAGCAAGATATAAAGGATTGGTAATACTAGATAAATTAGCATACCCTTGCATTAGAGTGAGCAGAAGAAAGGATATAGAGATGGGGCACAACGTTAACGAAAGGAAAGGAAAGGGTTAGATGGGTGGGGGGGAGTGCATGGGGAGGTGTGTGAGTTTGTGCGAGAGTGGTGGGCTACGAGGGTGGGGGTTTGTAGGCCTGGGGTGAGTAGTAGGGGAAGGGGGGGAGGGGAGTGTTGGGGGAGTTTGGGTGAGTGTGTGAGCATCAGGGGAAAAGCAGTTGGTGTGTGTGTGCGTGTGTAAGTATCTACAGGTTGAAAATCAAAAATCAAGGCTGCAGGGTACAGAACTGGCAGAGATCGAATAGAACACTTGCTGGAATGGATATTTTCTGGAGGTACGAGGACACAGAGGGACATCCAAGAATCTCAAATGAAGGGAGGAGGCAAACGTGGGAAGGATTATGGACCAGATTTGAAGCTTTGAAATTTGGCTTTGTTTTTTTTTCTTTTTTCTGTTTTTTGGTCCTTGCCTGTTGTTTTTGGCACTTGAAATAACTAAATGGATTGTAAGGGAAAGGAAAAAAGGGAAAAGGTAGGCTAGAGATATTTGCTTCCTTTTGTTTTTCTCGTGCTTTAGGTATGGAACTCACAGGAAGAAAGCAAATCGGGAGGCTTTAGGAAGGACTTTGAGGATTATGAAGGGCTGGGAAAACCAGAAGCATACGAGGAAAGGTTTGGAGGGCAGTTTTGAAGACTTGTAATTTTGGTTTTGCTTTGGCTTGTTTGGTTTTTTGTAATTTTAAATGAATGACTTGTAAGGGAAAGGATAAAAGGGGAAGGGTAGGTTTAGGTCTACACTTGTTTCTTTTTCTATTTTTTAGGGAAAGATATAAAGCCTTCAATAAGAGACGAGAGCTTGAAGGAAGTGGAACTTAAAGGAAGAAAAGGCATACAAATGAGGAGGCATTACTCCAAATCGGGAGCCTTGAATAAAGTGAAATGGAGCAGTTATGAAAGCAGAAAAAACCATGGAAAGCTCCTAAAGAGAAATATAAAGAAAGTAGTGCTTGCCGGCTTATAGGAAGACTGATAGGTTAGCTATAGGGGATTAATATAATCTTTTCTTTATTTAAATAGAGGAAGGGAATGGGTGTAAAAGGGCTTAAGGGTAGCACTAGTTTGTACAAATTGTATTCCTCTACCAAAAGAGAGGGCTAAAATTAATAAAAAAACCTTTATAAAAAAAGAAGAATAAGAAGAATTAGAATAATAAGAAGAATAAGAATAATAAAAAGAATAAGAAGAATAAGAAGAATAAGAAGAATTTGAAGAATAAGAATAATAAGAATATTAAAAAGAATTAGGATGATAAGAAGTATAAGAATAATAAAAAGAATAAGAATAATAAAAAAATTAAAAAAATAAGAAGAATAATAAGAATAAGAAGAATAAAAAAAAGAAGAATTTAAAGAATTAGCAGAAAAAAAAATTTATAATACATAGAAAAATATAAAGAATAAGTATCGCAAGAAGAATAAAAAGAATAAAAAGAATTAGAAGAATTAGAAAAATAGATTAGTAAGAAGAATATGAATAATAAGAACAATAAAAAGAATAAGAACAATAAAAAGAATAAAAAGAAAAAAAAGAATAAGAAAAATAAGAAGAATTAGAAAAATAAGAATAATAAGAATAATAAGAATAATAAGAATAATAAGAATAATAAGAATAATAAAAATAATAAGAATAATAAGAAGAAATAAAAGAATAAGAAGAATAAGAAAAATAAGAAGAATTATAAGAATAACAAGAATAATAATAATTACAAGAATTAGAAGAATAAGAAGAATACAAAAGTTGTGTGAATGTGTGCGAATTGTTGTGCGAATTTTTGTGCGAATTTTGAGTGAATTGAATCCTGTTTAACTCCATAACAAATTGTTGTGCAAATTTTTGTGCGAATCTGCCATTGTTGTGCGAATTGTTGTGAGAATCTGCCATTGTTGTGTGAATCTGCCATTGTTGTGCGAATTGTTGTGCACTGCCATTGTTGTGCAAATCGTTGTGCACTGCCATAGTTGTGCGAATTATTGTGCGAAACTACCATTTTTGTGTGAATTATTGTGCGAATTGTTGTGCGAAACTGCCATTGTTGTGCGAATTGAGCTCAATTTGAAGCCAAAATGGATGGTTTTGATTATTATTTAACAAAAAATCATTTAACTCCATAACAAAGAAGATCGCGCTTCTGGATCTGATTTTTGACGGAAAAGAAGCGTCGCTTGCAATTTTTCTTATAGAGGAGGAACATTCGAAGCTTGCCGAGCCTTTCAAGCTTACTCTAATCGAGAAGTTTTTTCATGGCAAGCCAAGCTACGAAGATATTTATGCATTTATTGCTGCGTTGAAATTGCGACAAACGGTGAAAATTGCAATATACAATGGGAAACATGTTCTCTTCCAGCTCAAGGAGGAAGATGATTTTTTGAGATTATGGATGCAAGGGCAATGGAGTGTTGCTGGTTACCCTATGCGTATGCTGAAGTGGTCGTCTAACTACTCAACAGCCGAGGAACCTACACAAGCCCTGGTATGGTTCTCTTTACCTAAGCATCCGATACATTTTTTCAGTAAGCATTTTATTCACTCCATAGCTCAATGCTTGGGCAAGCCGTGGCTGATTGATGAAGCCACAGCCTACATGACGAGGCCTAGTGTGGCCAGAATCCTTATCGAGGTCAACTACAAAGTCTCTCCTCCGGACAGAATATGGGCAGGGACCTCGTGCATGGCTTTTGGCAGAAGGTAATTCATGAATCCTTCCCTAAATACTGTCAGAACTGCTGCAAAATGAGCCACGCAATGGAGGACTGTATGCTGTCCAAGATAAGGAAGATGGAGAAAAGAGAATGGGTAATAAAAAGACAAGCCAAGGGTGGGGCAGAAGGATGGATAGAGGAAGGAGAGGAGATAGAGGAAGGAGAGGAGATAGAGGAAGGAGAGGAGATAGAGAAGAGAGTAGATGAGGGGGGGGGGGGGGGGGGAGGAAATGAGATAGAAAAGGGAGGGGGAAACTAGTGGAAGTTAGGGAGGAAGGAGAGTTTGCAAGGGAGGTAAGAATGGGAGAAGGGAGTATTGAGGAAGGAGAACCATGAACAGATAAGAGTGAGGAAATAATGAAGTGGCTTGGGAAAATACCAAAGTAGGAGAAAACTTAGGAGGGAGGAAAGAAGTAGCTTTTAGAGGGAGTAAGAGATCATCACTAAAATCATAGAACAGCATAACTGGGATGAGGATGATCTTTTGTCTGAAAATAGTTCGAAATTAAAGCTGGCCATTAGCCAACACTATCAAGGAAGACCATAAGATGGACCACCATACACCGCTTGATGATTTGGGGCTGAAAAAACAGCTTTGTAGGTATGCACCGAATAGCAAGGAGAAAGCATTGGAGGAAATAAGGAAGTTAGAGATAAGTTTAGAAAAATTATATATTCCTAAGAAGCCAGAATAAGCCCCTCCGAGCTCAAGCAAGTCGTTGAGAAACAGGAAAAAATATTTAAATATGAATCTAAATGTATTACTAGAGCTCAAACAAACATACTTAGATGACTTATTTATTTTGGAATATAAGGGGAGTAGCAAACACTCCTACGCTAAATAGAATTAGAAACCTAATAAAAATTCATAAAATTAAAATTATTGCTCTAGCCGAACCAATGGTAGATAAAAATCAAATTGAGAAGTACAAGGCAAAGATAGGTCTCCAAAAGGCATTCTCGACTAATAATAGTAAGTTATGGGTCATGTGGGAAAATAGTATGGACCTTTAAATCATAGCAGAAAAAGACCAAATAGCTAGTTTTAAAATAGGTAAACAATCAGATATAATCTTATCAATAGTCTATGCTAGTAATTTGAAGGAAGAAAAGAAAATACTCTGGCAGGAGATGGATAAAATAGCAGTTAAGAACTCCCCGTGGATAATAGGAGGGGACTTTAATGTAATTAAAAATACCTCTGAGAAAATGGGAGGTAGGTCACCTGACCCGGTGGCAATAGCTCAATTCAATGAGGCTATTGCAGCAGCAAGATTAATGGAGATAGAATATCTAGGATCAAATTACACATGGTGTAATGACGGGAAGAAAAGGGGAGTAATCTGGTCTAGGCTGGATCGGGTATTAGTTAACACGCACTGGCTGGAAAAAATAGGTGAAACTAAAGTCCAGCATTTAAGTAGAACCTGTTTAGATCACCATCCGTTACTGGTGACACTTCAAAAAAGGAGGAGTACACAGTTAGGCTTCGTTTTTCAAAATATGTGGGGTAAGCATAAGGATTTTGAGGCTGTAGTAGAAAATACATGGGGAAACCCGTTCTCAGGCAACCCCACGCTGATAGTGGGACATAAACTCCGAAAATTGCGTCAAGCTCTTAGCAAGTGGAATAAAGAGACCTTTGGTAACATATTTAAAAAAATTTTTGAAGCCGAACAAAAAGTCTCAGATCTAGAAAGGGATTATGAAAATAGTCAAGACGTTATAACTAGTATAGAACTTAACAAAGCAAAGGCTGAACTAAAACTTAAAATGCATATGGAGGAAGTATTTTGGAAGCAAAAAGAGAAAATAAAATGGTTAAAAGATGCAGATAAGAATACAAAATTCTTTAATGCAATGGAAAAAGTTAAATATCAGAAACTCAGCATAAAGGTATAAAAAAAGCTAATGGTGATTGGATAGAAAAAGATGAAGACATAATAAATGAATTAGAAAGTTTCTTTAAATGCCATATATGCATTCCAAGTATAGACGAAATCAGACATTAATGGGGGGATTAATAGAAGGGTTACAGAGGAACATAATGATATGTTATCAGAATTACCACGATAAAGGAAGTGAAGGATGCAATATTTAATGCCAACAAAGAGTATAGTATTACCAAAAAAGATAACCCACAAAAGGAGAGGACTTCAGACCAATTAGCCTTTGTAACTCTATCTATATGATTTTAGCTAAAATATTACAGAATAGATTAAGCAAGATTCTCCCAAAAATTATCTCACCGGAACAAGCAGGCTTTATTAAAGAAAGATAGATGTTGGAAAATATAAATCTGGCATCAGAAATGACAAAAGAAGTAGGTTCTAAGATTAGAGGGTATAATCTAATAATGAAACTAGACTTGTCCAATGCATTTGATAGAGTTGAATGGAACACTCTATGTTATCTAATGAGGAAAATGTATTTTTTAGAATTCTGGATAAATCTAATATACAGATGTATATCTAGTGCTTGAGTTAAAATGCTCATAAATGGTCATACAGGCTCAGAATTCAAGCCATCTAGAGGTCTAAGGCAAGGATACCCATTATCACCTGCTTGTTTAATATATACATAGAAATGTTTATTACAAACCTGAAAGAGCAAGTCAGAAATGGTAGTATATACCTTATAAGCAGCCTAGAAATACTCCATTGGTATGCTGCTTGGCTTACACAGATGATGTATTATATTTACAAATGCCAGCAGTAGATCAATGAATAAGATAATGGTGTTGTTGCATGCTTTAGAAAAAGAAACAGGCCAAATGCTCAATAAGAATAATGTTCAATTCATGGTAGCAGCAAGAACACCAGAAAATCTAGCACAAAGGATTAAAAAAGTAACAGGCTTCACACAATGCAAAGGAGCTTAATATACTTGGGATGCCCAATCTATGAAGGAAGAATGAAGAAAGACTTCTTGTCTTCTTACTGAATAAGTTTAGGAAAAAAAATTGCTGGGTGGAATGAGAATCTTTTAAATATGGCAGGAAGAATTACGTTGATAACTCATGTGCTACAAGGTTCATTAGCACATATTTTAATGACAACACAGGCCTCCAAAGAGCATTATAAATAAGTTGGAAAGGGAAATGGCTAATTTTCTATGAGGGAAAAAAGAAGGGAAAAATAAGCTTCACTGGAAAAAATGGAAGGATTTATGTTACCCTAAAGAGGAGGCAGGTTTAGGTTTTACAAACCTAAACGACATAGCTAAAGCCTGAGCATGCAAAAATTGGTGGATGTTAAAACAAAATGGAAGCATTTGGGCATCATATGTAAAAGCTAAATATAAGATAAGAAATATAACACTGAAAGATTCTAAAAAAGCTTCTAAAAATTAGATATTGATGCGGAAACAACAGAATATAGTAGAAAAACACATAATTTCAACAAAAAGTGGGTGGAAATGGACACTGAATCCGCATAGGAAATTTCCTTAAAAAGTGCCAAAGAACTAATCAGGAATAAAAAGCCTTCACAATTTAAAGAAATATGGATAAAAAATATGCCACAAAAATTGAATGTGTTTATGTGGAAAATAGTTTTAAATATTATTCCAGTAGACGGAAATATTCAGAAGAAAGGCATAAAGTTAGCATCTAGATGCGAATGCTGCCTTTAAGAGAGAGAGAGCACTAATCACTCTTTTCTCTTCTGGAAAAATAGCAGCTAATTTAGGAAAATATTAGAATCTGAAGTCGGAAATTAAAAATGATAAATCGATCGCTGAAAAAAGAGATTGGAATCTTGGTCGAAAAAGGAATCAAAGAATAAAATTTTAAAATGGTTAAGGAATTACATTCCGCATATAACACTTTGGTGCATATGGAAGCTAGGAACAAAAGTAGATTTGAGAATGTGGTAATGAAGGGTAAAGATATATTGGATGAAATTAAAAGAGAAATTGCTTTTATTACTAGCTTGCAATCCAATAAAAGCGAGAAGCATGAGAAGGATGAGGATAGAAAGAGGGCATGGAACCTAACAACAATAATAAGGAAGATGCCAGTAGTCAAAAGAGTTAACTGGAAAAAACCCTTGCATGGAAGCCTAGTGCTCAATACAGACGGGAGCTTCAAAAGAGAGATGGGCGTGGTAGGGGGAGGAGGGTCTATAAGAAATGAGGAGGGCAAAGTGCTAAAAGCTTTCACATCAAGGAGCACTGCCTCCTCGGCATCACATGCAGAGATTATAGCCCTGCATAAGGGCTTACAAATTTACAAAGATAATAACTACCATAAAATTCAGGTTCAAGTCAACTCGAAATACTGGTTTAGCTAGTACAAAACAAGTTACAATTATGGCAGTTTGAAGAAGAAATTGATGACATCAGAAACATTTTAGGAGAATTAAAAGGAGAGATAGAACACATTTATAGAGAGGCTAATGCGTTGGCAGATAAATTAGCGGAGGATGGAATGAAAATAGGAGTACAAGAATTTGAGGGAGATGGAATCCCTGGAAAGTTTATAGGTTTAATAGAATTAGATAAGATTGAATTTCCATATGTTAGAATACAAAAATCTTAATTAAAGCTGTCCTTAGAGAATACTCCATTGCTCCGTTGATTATTTAGCAGCTTAACAACTCTAGGAGAAGAATAAATGACATATAAAAATCCCCCAGTGAGGGGAGACTAAAAACATCAGAGGTATGTATGTAGTTAAATGTTATTTTGTCATATGCTTGCTTATTTTCAGGTGAAAGTTGTAAAGGGATAATATAATTTTAAGAAAGTGAGAATCCGGTCGATTCTATAGAGAAGGATGTTCACCTCGGTCGGTGAGGTATTTAAAGGTAGTATGTTTAATTTTTATATAGCTAGCTGTAGTTTTCTGTGCAATTTCAGCAGAATAAAAAGCTTCCAAAATGCACCTTAAGTGGAAAGAAAGCGGAAGGTAGAGCTATACTCGATCAATTATTTCGGTAAATTGTCATGATGAATGTGTCTGTTTAAGTGGTAATGCGTCTTTATAATCAGTTGTGTTAATGCATTAAAACTGTAAGAGCATTGTATGGTAAGGCGTCGTTCTGTGTGTTAAGGGTGGTCTATTTTTATGTCTTTCGGGAGTCTATTGGGTGCGTCTGTCTGCACGTGTCTGTAACGAATTGGTAAGAGTCTGTATGTCTTATGGGATTAGATGGTAAGGAGTAGGTAAGTTCAGGTCTGGAGAAGTTCATCGAATTGGGAAAGTTTATTTGGTCAAGCGGATGAATTGTAACTCAAAGAAGTTCTTCGAATTGGTAAGCTCGAAGAGCAAACAAAAGCACACCGGCAGTGGAAAAGCTCGAGTCATGGAGAAGTTTATTGAATTGGTAAGCGGGATGTATGCTCAAACGGTTCACGGAAGGTAGAGAACTTCCTCGCAAAAGCTGGTAAATCACTCATGGATAGAAGTTCCAGTAGACATAGGGCTTAAACCAAAAGTGTGAAGGCCCATTTCTAGTATTTGTATTATTCTAAGTTTACCTATAGATAAGGTATTTAAATGGGTGTAATTGGGTTAAGGGTAGATGTAGCTTGTAAAAAGGGTATTCCTCCACCAAAAGAGAGAGCTAGTTTAATAATAAATAACCTTTAAAAAAAGAATACGAATTATAATAAGAGTATGAAGAATAAGATTAATAAGAAGAATAAAAAGTATAAGAAGAATAAGAAGAATAAGAAGAATAAAAAGAATAAGAAGAATACGAAGAATAAGAAGAATAATAAGAATAAAAGGAATAAGAAGAATAAGAAAAAAAAGAATTAGAAGAATAAGAAGAAGAAGAATAATAATAATAATAATAAGAAAAAGAAGAATAAGAAGAAATTGAAGTTTAAAAAGAATAAGAAGAATAAGCAAAATAAGGAAAATAAAAGAATTAGAAAATGAGAAGAAGAAAATAATAAGTAGAATAAGAAGAATTAGAAGAATAAAAAGAATAATAAGATTAAAAAGAATAAGAATAATAAATAGAATAAGAAGAATAAGAAGAATAAGAAGAAAAAGAAGAATTAGAATAATAATAATAATAAAAAGAATAAGATTTATAAGAAAAATAATAATAAAAAAAAGTATAAAAAAAATAACAAGAATAAGAATAATGAGAAAAATAAGAAGAAAAAAAATGAATAAGAGGAATAAGAAGAATAAAAAGAATAAAAAAAATATGAAGAATAAAAAGAATAAAAAGAATAAGTATAATAATTAATATGAGAAGAATACGAAAAATAATAAGAATAACAAAAATAATAAGAATAAGAATAATAATAATTAGAAAATAATAAGAATAAGAAGAATAAGAAGAATAAGAAGAATCATAAAAATAAGAAGAATCATAAAAATAAAAAGAATTAGAAGAAAAAGTAGAATAATAATACTAAGTATAATTTCAAGAATAAGCTGGATAAGAATAATTAGACATCTTAAAAGAATAAAAAGAATAAGAAGAATAATAATAAAAAGAAGAATAGTGGGAATAATAAGAATAAGAAGAATATGATTAATAAGAAGAATAGAACAATTAGAAGAATTAAAAGACTTAGTAAAATAAAAAGAATAAGAAGAATAAAAAGAATAAAAAGAATAAGAAGAATAAGAATATTATGAAGAATGATAAGAATATGATGAATAAAAAAATAAGAAGAATAAAAAGAATAATAAACCCATGAGGCATTTACTTTTGCCTTTTTAGGCATCCTCTTCACTACACTTTGAAATCTATGCTTTAAAAAGAGGTCTATAGCTTAGCACTTAGCTAGGGTTAAAAAACTTTCAAATTCAGGTAAATTCTACATTAATGGTGGATCTAGTAGCAAAAAGAATAACCTCGTGGAAGCATGAAGAAGATATTGAGATAATATGTAATCTTATGAAGGAATTGAATTCAAATATACAATATATATAGAGGAAGGAAAATGCACTGGCAGATAATTTAGCTATAATAGGCCTCCTTGAAGGGGATATTGAGTATGATGAAGCAACAACGTTGGATAGGTCAAAATGTTTCACTAGGTTGGATAGATTCGTATTTCCTTATATGAGGGTCAAGAAGGCTAGGATATGAGAGATATTGTGTAAGGGTATTTACTTGGGGTAATGGTGGGTTAAGCTTGGTAAGGTTCGAAGAATATAGGAATAACTTATAAAGAGTTTTCCAATGGTTTCTTTCTGTATGGTGGAAAATATCCTTTTGTGCAGGAGAATGTTTTTGTGTTTATGCAGGACGAGAGCGGGATTAGAACCAACTACACAAAGAAGTCTCGAATGATTTGTGTTCAAAATTTTAGGAGAATAAAGACTGGAGGAAAGAAAAGGAAAGCAGGGAGCTGGATGAATTAACATTATTGCTTATGTTTTCTATTTCTATTATGTATCGAAAACATGTGGTGGCTAGAGAATTGGGCAGGTAGTACTGAATAAAGGGTAGGGGTAATTGGGGAAAAGGGTAGTGGTTTTAATTTTGTAGGCAAGTTAGTAGTGCACAGGTAATCATCAATGTCTGAAGCAATGGCATCTGGGTGCTGTAAATCAGGTAGTGTCTTAGGAAGACTTAGTAACTGATTAGTGGAATTTGTACTTTTAAGTTGTATGATGCTATGCTGTATAATGTGCGGCACTAAGGTGTAATAAAATGTATGTAATGGTAGAATGGGTATAAAATTTTGGTAGAAGCAAGGCAATAGTATGCTGCTACTATAAAAGGAGTTTGTATGCTGAATGGGTATGTATGTAGTTATGTAATTTAAGAGACTGTATGGTAAGTGTGGTAGTAAAGAGTTTATAAAGGTCAAGTCTGTAAGTGTTAAAATAGGTGTCTATTTTAAGCTAATGGCAGAGGAGCACTTCTACGTGGAAGAATGGAGACAGAAGGCAGGCTATAGAGGATTGGATCAAGGACTTTTTTATGTTCAGTAGTCTAGGTTGGATTGTGGGTTGTAATAATAAATTTTGGGGGAAGGGAGGAATGGGAAATGGTTAGAATATAGGAGTTGTGCTTGTGTTTGTTGCAGGATGGTGGTTGCTACAAATGGAAAGGAGTTCGCGAAAAGGTGCCCTTTTGGTAAATTCAGTAGGGATAATAAAGGGAAGAAGAGGATCCGGCAGGTAGAACATCCAATAAATTGTGGCCAAGGAAATAGCTAGGAGTAGTGGCTAAAAAGAGATCCAGGCAAATAGAAGATGGTTCAAAGTTGCTCATATGTTAAACTACAAATAAAGTTTTTTTAAGTTTATAAGAAAGGGTGTAAAAGGGATCACGGGTAGATGTAGCTTGTATTAATGGTATTCCTCTACCGAAAGAGGGTATAATTAATAAACTAATTTAACAAAAAAAGAAGAATAAGAAGAATGAGTAAAATAAGAATAATTAGAAGAATTTAAGAATTATAAGAATAAGTAAATAATAATAATCAAAAGAATAAGAAGAATAAGAATAATAAGAAGAATACAGAGAATAAGGAGAATAAAAAGAATTAAGAGAATAAAAATAATAACGCGAATAAAAAGAATATGAATTATTAGAAGAATTTGAAGAATAATAAGAATATGAAAAATAATATGAATAAAAGTATATGAAGAATAAGAAGAAGAAAAAAGAATAAGATGAATAAGAAGAATAAGAAGAATAAGAAGGATAAGAAGGATAAGAAGGATAAGAAGAATAAGAAGAATAAGAAGAATAAGAAGGATAAGAAGGATAAGAAGAATAAGAAGAATAAGAAGAATAAGAAAAAGAAGAAGAAGAAGAATAATAATAATAATAACAATTAGAAGGCTTCGAAGAATTTGAAGTAAGAAGAATAAGAAGAATAAGAAGGATGAGAAGAAGAAGAATGAGAAGAAGAAGAATAAGAAGAATATGAAGAATATGAAGAATATGAAGATTCAAAAGAATAAAAAGATTAAGAAGAATAAGAATAATAAGAAGAATAAAAAGAATAGTAAGACTAAGAAGATTATGAAGAATGAGAAGAAAATTAGAATAATAAGAAGAATATAAAGAATAGCAAGAATAACATAAATAAAAGAAAAATACAATAACAAGAATGAGTAGTATAAGAAGAATTAGAAAAATAAGTAGAATAAGAAGAATAAGAATAATAACAAGAATAAGAAGAATAAAAAGAATAAGAAAAATAATAAGAAGAATAAGAATAAGAAGAATTTGAAGAATTAGAGTAATTAAAATACTTAGAAGAATATAAAGAATAAGTTGAATAAGAAGAATAAAAAGATTAAAGAGAATAAGAAGAATAAGAAGAATAATATTAGTAAGAAGATTAAGAAGAATAATAATAATAAGAAGAATAAGAAGAATAAGAAGAATAAAAAGAATAAAAAGAATAAAAAGAATAAGATGAATTAAAAGAATAAGAAAATTAAGAAGAATAAAAAGAATTACAAGAATTAGAAGAATATGAAGAATAAGATAAATAATAAGAATAATAAGAATATGAAAATAAGAATAATAAGAATAATAAAAAGAATAAGAAGAATAATAAAAATAAGATTAATAAGAGAAATAAGAAGAATTATAAGAATTAGAACTAGAAGAATAAGAAGTATAAGAAGGATAAAAATAATAAAAAGAATAAGAACAGAAAGAAGAATAAGAAGAATAAAAAGAATATGAAGAATATGAAGAATATGAAGAATAATATGAATAAAAAGAATAATAAGAATAAGAATATTAAGAAGAAAAAAAAAGAATACATTGAATAATAAAAAAATAAGTAGAATAATAATAATAATAATAATGTTAATAATAATAATAATAATAATATAGAAGAATAAGAAGAATTATAATAATAAGTAGAATAATAATAATTAGAAGACTTAGAAGAATTAGAAGTTTTATAAGATTAAGTAGAATAAGAAGACTTATAATAATATTTAGAATAAAATGAATAATAAGAACAAGAACAATAAGATGAATAAGAAGTATTACAAGAATAATAACAAGAAGATGAAAAAGAATTATAAGAATTATAAGATGAATAAGAAGAATAAGCAGAATAAGAAGAATTAAAAAAATAAAAAGAATAAGAAGAATTAAAAAAATAAGAAGAATAAGAATAATAAGAAGAATAAGAAGAATAAGAATAATAAGAAGAATAAAAAGAATGAAAAGAATAACAAAAATAAAAAATAATATTAATAATAATAAAAATAAGAAGAATATGAAATATAAAAAAAATAATATGAGAAAAAAAGAGACGGTTGTCATTACTTCAAGTTCTAGAGAGGGAAAGTTGAAATTATAGAGAAATAAAGCTTTGATTGGTTAAAGTAAGTGATGAATTCACGCTAAAAATGGAAAAAATTGATTATCTTGCTTATAAGAAATCATTTAATAACACTTATAAATTAAATGCGCTTCCCATAAAATTTTTATTGAATAAAAATGCCTATCCCTCAATATATTTTCCCCTAGAAGACAATGAAAAACTTTCTGATCTTTATAAATACACTCTCATTGAGAAATTTTTTCATGGGCATATGCATCTTGATGAAATAAAAGATTTCATCTCCTCGTTAAAATTCAAAGGCTTGATTAAACTGGGTGTGATTGATGGTAAGCATGTATTGTTATAGCTCTTCACTAAATAAGATTGATGTTAAGCATGTAAGGAAACTCGAGATATATTGGGATATCCCATATGGATATTTAAATGGACACCAAATTTTAACATTAAGGAAGAAAACCACCTTATGCCGGTATTATTTTTTCTACCTCTTCGACCCATTCATTTATTTAAAAAAGCTTCTCCCTTCTCCATCTCTAATCTCATTAGAAAACCATTGTTGATGGATGGAGCCACTACCAATCTCTCATGGCTTAGTGTGTCCAAAGTTTGTATTGATGTTAACCTTCAATTTCATATCCGGCATAGGATATGGATTGTCTAGAATTAGGAAATAGGTTTGTTGCGACCAATAATTCAAGAAATGCTTCTCATGTCCTACTGTGATACATGTAAGAAAAGAGGACATGAAATAAAAAAAATCCTAACTAATACTAAGAAATATATAGAAAAACAAAAGAGGTAGGTCTAGGTCAGAAAGGATGAAAAAATGGAGAACCATGAGATAATTAATAAGGAAGACATGCAGAAGGAGGGTCCAGAACCTCCTACTCTTAGGTCTTCTATTACAGAAATAAACAAGGATTCTATGCAACCTCCTGCACAAAATATTTATTCACTAGAAACATCAAGAATAAAAAAAATAATGGATAAAAATGAATAACTAGTGATTATAACTAGAAAACTAAAGATAAAATAGTCAGTAAATATAGAAGAATGGTATACTACTTCAGAATTGTGCTGGGATTTTGATTCCATTAAAACCTATAACAATATGCAAACTGAAACAGAAACAAAAAATGTGAATTGCTCTTAAGATGATATTGATGTAGAAAAGAGTAGAATGATAAAGTATAATAGAGAAATGGCTATAGAAGACTTAAAAATTATAAGTCTAAAAATGGATAAAATGCTCAAAGGTAAAGAAATTCAAGAACATAACCTCTTAAAAAAGATCAGAAATTTAAAAAAACATTTAAAAATGTCATATCATTCAAAGTGTTCATGAGCTCAATTAGAATCCATGATTAATGCATAAATAACTATTCTAGAATATTCTGGGAATAGCCAAATCCTCTTCCTTAATAGTATATAAAATGATAAAATACTATAATATTTCACTACTAATGTTAGCGGAGCCAATGGTGGATATAAGTCAACTAGAAATTTTCAAAACAAGTTGGTTACAATAATGCTTTCTCTAATAAAGTGAATAGAATATGAGTCATGTGGAAAAACTCTATAGAAAACAATTACATTGAAGAATATGATCAAAATATTAATCTTAGTCTAATTAAAGGTGTAAAAGGTTTTATTTCAGTAGTGTATGCTAATAACTCTAAAGAAAAAAAAAGGAACTATTGAAAATCATCGAGGATACCTCAAATAAAAAAACTCCACGGATAATAGGAGGTGACTTTAACAACATCAGAAATTTGGCAGAGAAAAAAGTTGGCAGACCAATTAATGCACAAGTTAGTGATCATTTTAATGAAAAGGTATCTAGTTGTAATCTATTAGAGGCTGATTTTTTAGGTTCAAACTACACCGGACTAACAACCACAAAAAGAAAGGAGTTATCTGGTCTAGACCGAATAGAATCCAATTCAAATGAAAATGGATAGATTTTTTTGACAAAATAGGAGTCAAACACTTGAACAGAACATGATCAGATCACAAGCCACTCCTTATTAACATATAAAAGATATAACTCAATAAAACATCCTTCACTTTCCAGAATAAGTGGTGCCGACATAAGGACTTCCAAGACATCGTGAAAGAGTCTTCATCTCAGCCAGCAAAAGGCAACCCAAAGTAAATTCTCATAGAAAAACTAAATAGATTGAGATCAAGTCTAATAAATTGAAATTCAAAAAAGTTTGGTAATATCAAAAAGTTCATCATAGAAATAGAACAAAAAATTGACAAATTAGAAGAAACATATGATAAAAATCAGGGTTCGAGCAATCTTTGTGCTCTTAATAAAACTCAAGGTGAACTTGAAGTAAAATTACACATGGAGGAGATTTTCTGGAAACAAAGAGCGAAAGTAAATTTTTCCAACTAGTTTCAAAAATTAAGAATAAAAAACATAAAAAAATTGGAATAAAGAATAATTAAGGAATATGGTTAGAAAATAAAATACAAATTAAAGATTCTCTAGAAGATATATATATAAAACACTATTCTGCGATAAAAAGAATCTTAAAGGACAAAAACTATAGCAAAACATAAATAACAAAATCAATGATGAAGATAATTAGAACCTAATGGAATTCTTGGTAGAGGAAGAAATAAAAAACACTACATAGCATGGATAAGGATAGTGCAACTGGTCCAGATGGTTGGAATAACATATTTTTTCAAGCATGCTCGGATATTATTAAGGAAGATATTATTCAGGTTATCTGGTGGTTCTTTTGTGGTGCAAACAAAAGTGGGCATTAACTCATATAATCATTATCCGTAAAATGAAAAAGCCCCAAGGAGGAGAGGATTACCGACTATTTGTCTATGCAATTTGATTTATAAAATCCTGGTGAAACTATTGCAGAATAGATTAGGTCATATACTTCCCAAGATTATTTCAAAGGAATAATCAGGTTTTATGAAAAACAGATTAATCATGAAGAATATAAGCTTGGCTAAAGAACTCATGAAAGAGATATCCTTCAAAGCTAGAGGACATAATGTTATATTCAAACTAGACCTATCGAAAGCCTTTGATAGAGTAGACTGGTAGGTCTTATGCTTTACTATGAAAAAATGGGATTTGCAGAAGCATGGATAGATTTAATCTTTATATGCATATCTAGCACTTGGTTCAAGATTATCATAAATGGGGAGAAAGGACAAGAGTTTAACCCTACTCGAGGTTTAAAACAATGAGACCCCTTATCTCCCTCACTCTTTAATATATATCTGAAATTATTTATAGCTTATCTAAAAAGAAAAATGAGTAAAGGAGACAAACTCATTTATATGCATCACAAATATTCTCCACAGATAAATTGTCTAGAATATGCATACGACATCATTTTATTCACTAATGGTAATAAGAAATCCATAAAGAATTTAATGAAAATTTTTCAAATAATGGAAGAAGAAACGGGATTAATGCCGAATAGAAATAAATGTCAATTTAAAATATCAAAGAAAGGCCCTCCTAGTTTAATTTATAAGCTTACAGAAATTACAGGTTTCTCTCACGAGAAAGGAGTGATTTGTATCTTGGCTGCCCAATATATGAGGGAAAAATTAATTTAGAGTACCTTGACTTTTTATTAGAAAGTTTAGGAACAAAGTAGTGGGCTGGAAGGCAGAATCTCTGAATATGAGTGGGTGAGTTACCCTCATCACACATGTACTTTAATGCTTATTAATGCACAATATAATGATTATGCAACTACCTAAATTTTTTATTTAAAAAAATAAAAAGAACTAGCTAATTTTTTTGTCATAAGAAGAATAACAAGCCAAAACTTCACTGAATAAAATGGAAAGACTTATGCTTCCCAAAAGAGGAAGCGGGCTTAGGCTTCACTATTTTGGATGACATAGCAGAAGCTTGAGCTTGCAAGAGATGGTGGAGGATAAAAGAAAACAATAAATTTTGGTTACTATATATGAGAGACAAGTATTTATTTAATAATGATACTAACAGGATAAGAAAGCTAAATAATGAATCTCAAATATGAAAACAAACACTGAAACAAAAAGAAGTGGTAGATAAACATTATGTCTTAACCAAGTATGGCTGAAAATGGAAATTAAGTGAGGAAATGGAAATTAAGTGGATGATAAACATTCTGTCTTAATCAAATATGAGAAACAAGTATTCATCTTAAAATCAGCCACAAACTTAGTTAGGATTAGAAAACCCCAACAAGAAGTGTTTGAAATTTTGAAGCACATAACATGTCGGCTAATTATAGAGGCAACCTCAAGCTAGATGAGCTAGAATACCCTATGCTCAGAAAAGTTAAAGTAAACATTTAATGGTCGGTATGTATGGAAAGTTTTGCAACCAAATGCATAAAATGCATGAGGATTACAATATAAACTTTAGGTAAGAAGCTTAAGCTTGATCTTTCTGTGTTATTATAATTTCTCTATATAGTACATCTATAGTGTCAAAGATATTTTTTGGATCAGAAAAGGGTAGAAGGTATAGCTATAAGTTTACAAGGAGGAAGAGAAAAGGACTATCCAAGGCATGTAAAGGTAAACTCACCTATAAAAAATTAAGACGTATTTACTTTTTACAGGGGGAGAAACAATGATAACAAGCTCGATGATGCTCAGAAGAATCCCAAAAAAAAAAATTAAGAAAGCAGGCACAACACCCTAGAAGAAAACTTCAACAATTTATGTTATGGTTTGCTTGGTACCATTTGTTGATTGTGCAGATAGATACAAGACAAGAATTAAAAGACATCAAGTTACGAGTTCCTTATGTTGTTATAAGAATGATGGTGAAAGAAAGCATGGAGCCTAAAGTAGTCAGGCTGATATTACTTTATGCTACAATGTAGAATTCAGATTCAAAACATAAAGAGGTCAGGATAAAGGTATGCTAAACATTGGAGGATGAAGGTCCCGGCTAGTTCATTTATGTGTTAGTTATGGTTTGCCTTGTAGAGTTTGTTGTTTGTGCAAGTAGATACTTGAAGGAAGTGAAAAGACAGCAATGGTCATGCCTTGCTGGTGAAAACAATTAACTGCTCTACTTGAGGATGCAAAGGAGATGATAGGAGCAAAAAATAAAGAGGTTAGGTGCAAATCAAGGAGATAGGACACTAGTGGAATATGAAACAGAAGTAACATATAATAATAAAATGTATAAGAAGTCAGCTGAATAGAAGATGCTGTTCAGAAAAAAAATATAATTGCAGAAATAGTAGCTACATGGTCCTAGTTGTAAGGACCTGAAGAAGGACCTCAGAAGAGCTACAACTCAGTGAATAGAAAGTACCGCGTGGAGAAGCATATCGGAAGAGCTGCATGAAGGCACTCCGGCCTAAAAGCTACTAAAGTGAGATGGAAAATAGGATACAAAAGAGGATTTGAGCTAGTAGAGAAGGTTTAGTCGACTAGGATAAATTGGATGGTTGTAATGTAATGTAAGGGAATGGGACACAATGGGGAAAGGGTAGATGTTAGGTGGATTTCTGCTTGTATTTTCTGTGCTGGTTAGATAGGTGGTAACCACAAGAGAAGGATTCGGAAATGCTACATGGGGACATGCCTGACATTGTAAGGGATGGGACATAAGGGGAACGGGTAAAAGATGGGTGGTTTTGTACTTTGGATTGTTTTTTTATTGTAGCTAGACAAGAGGAAGTTTGCAGTCAGTAGGAAACATAAATGAATTAGCATATCTAAAAGTATAGTCAATAGTTAAAGACAAAGTAGGAGGAGCTAGGAGAAAGAAATGTGGGCATTCCTTCTCTAATGCAGAAGACTGAGCATGGAACCAGGAAAGCAGCTAGAAGAGATAGAATAAATGAGAGAAAGCGCAATATATATAAAATCACTTGTTTTTAATTTATAAGATTAAGTCATAAATTTGAGTAAGATTAATGGTAATAGCTTAAACTAAAGGATAAGAAAGGCTATAAATGGTAAAGGGTTGGCTTAATTTATATTAATGGTATTCCTCCACCAAAAGATAGGGTTTTAAATTTAATAAACAAACAACATTTCCAAAAAAAAAGAAGAATAAGAAGAAAAAAAAATTAGAAGAATAAGAATAATAAGAATAATAAGAAGAATAAGAAGAATAAGAAGAATAAGAAGAATAAGAAGAATAAGAAGAATAAGAAGAATAAGAAGAATGAGAAGAATGAGAAGAATAAGAAGAATAAGAAGAATAAGAAGAATGAGAAGAATGAGAAGAATAAGAAGAATAAGAAGAATAAGAAGAATTATAATTATAAGCAGAACAAGAAGAATTATAATAATAAGCAGAATAAGAAGAATTATAATAATAAGCAGGATAAGAAGAATTAAAAGAATTAAAAGAATTAGAAGAATAAGTAGAAAAAAAGAATAAGAAGAATATTTCTAAAAATAACGAGAATACCGATCAAATTACCAACCAAAAAAATTGATCGGTAATTACCGATCAAATCACAACCATTTAGAAACCAAAAAGGGGTTTGAAAAAAAATATAATTCCGACCAAAGACTGACCATATTTACCAACCAAATATTTTTGCTCGGAACTTAGTCTGTAAATTACTTGGGAATTAACAAATAAAAATTACCAACAAATTACCGACCATTTAATGACAAAAAATATATTACCATGAAAATGGTCAGTAAAGTAGCTTTCCAAATTATTTATAACGTCATAATTACCGACCATTTATTGACCAAAATTTTGGTCGATACTACCTAAGTTAAAATTTTTTAATTAAAGAAAAAATTGCTATGTCATTAGCACTTAGCAAAATTTCTCTCTTTCGTATTTCAAAGTAGAGGCAAAACACGACTACAAGGGAGTAACCTAGGAATTCTATCTCTTATGTTACCAGATAATTTTTTCATTATTCTTCTCCTTCAGAATGCTATATACATATCTCTATCTCTCTGAATTTTATTAGCACTATTGGATTTCATATTTTCAAAAAAATTGGGTTTTAGCTTTTTTTAATTCTCCCCCAATTTTCTTTCTTTTTGCTTCTATTTTCATTTCACCCATATGATTTTGACTCTTCACCATTAATGAAACTATAAATTGTAAGTGTAATCTTTGTTATTCTACTATTTAAATTTTTAGGGTTTTATTGCTTTCAAATTCTTAATGTATGCATTTTGTTCTCTCCTTCTTGATGTTTTCTGCTTCTGTAACTTAAGAAAAATTAAACTTAATGTTAATGGGTTATATTTTTGTTTTCTCTGGATAAATTATAAACATGTAATAGTATATATAATGTTTTATACATTTATATAATCATATGACATATATATAAATGTCTATACTTAAATTTATATAATTGTATTACATTATATATAAACACTGATATGTTTATATTAACATATAATGTTATATATAAATATTTATGCATATGTATTAATGTTTATAAATATATATATAACATTTACAAAACTATCCATTTATATAATTTTTATATAACAATTATATAACATTAAATGTTTATACAATTTTGTAAACATTTATATTACATATTAATTTTTATATAAATATAGAATATTTATAATGTTTATATAAATGTGATATATATACTATATATTATTTATAAAAGTGTTAAATATATATAAATTATATTATTTAACATTTATAAAAATATTTTAATCACAAATATTATATCTAAACAATTGTTTAATTATATATAAAAGTAATCATATTTATATTTATAATTAAGTAAACTATAATTATAACTATATTTATAACAAACATAACTAATTTTTAACTATATAATAATGTATAACTATATGTATAATTCTATATAACTATATTACTTAAAACAATATAATATATGTATAATAATATATAACTATATTTAATTGTATTTTACTAAATGTATAACTATATAAATGTTGCATATAATTATATCTTTAACTACAAACATATTTATAACTATATGTGTATAACTATATATAAATATTTGTATTACTATATGACACTCTATATAATTAAATATAACTATATTTGTAACTATATATACATATATGTATTCATATAATTAAATACAAATTCATGTTTATAACATTGTATATATTTATGTGTAACTACTTATAACTACTTGTACGAATATATCTATATATAACTATAGGTTTAATTATATATAACTATTTATACCTATATATATTTTATGTATATTAATATATAACTATAAATAATTGTATCCTACTATTTGTATAACTATAAAAGTTTTATGCATAACTATATATAAATATATAATTTATTACTTATATTTAATATATATTTGTATATATTAGTATATAAAAAAGTATTTTACTATAGCTATAGCTATACATAACTATATGTATAAATATATAAAATTAAATGAACAAATATATATACTTACATGTATAAATATAAGTTTAACTATATGTGTAACTATATGTATAACCACATGTAACTATTTTTATAATTACATGTATAACAACATACAACATTATGTTAAACTATATATGTATAACTATTTATAAATATTTGTATAACTATATAAAACTCTATATAATTAAATATAATTATATTTGTAACTATGTATACATATATGTATACATATATATAAATCTATATATTTGTTTATAACTTTGTATACTTTTATGTATAATTATTTATAATTATATATACTATATGTATAATAACATATAATTATACATATACGCCACACTATAATGGGCCATTCCGGCACAACACGGTCATTTTGATGCCTCTATGTTGACATTACTCATAAATAACTGTTTCAGTGATTAATGAATCACAGGAGTTACTTTTATAGATTCTATTGCCTACTTACTATTTATCTGTGTTTTGAATTTTTTTCATCTTACTGATATTTTTCTCAAGTGTTTGGTGCAATGGGGTGTGGTTGATTATGAAACCTCCTCCACCTTTTAATGATACCAACCCATACATTGTATTCAGGCCTCGAGTAAAAGCCCAACAGCTCCATACAAGACAGGTATGTGGTCTATTAGTCTTTTATGATGCAATTAGATGTTTTACAAGAAAATTTCATATTTCTATAAGCTGCATCTCATTATATGTTAAGATGCAATGGATGGAAAAATAATTTGTAGTTGATTGAAAAACATTGTTTTGTATTCAGATTAGGCATAATGTGTTAAGTTAATAAGTTATAAAAGAAGATTTTATTTTTCTATTACAATTTGCATCTATTAGAAGTGAAAAAGAAGGTCATGTATGTATGTATGTATCCATGTATGTATGAATCCATGTAAACATGTATGTATGTATTGAACTTTCATCCTATAAAAATTAGTTGCAAATTTCTTGTGCATTGTGTTTCCAAGTTAAACGCAATTTTGAACAAACAAAGATGATTTTGTAGCCCTAATTAATGTGTTTGATCCCTTTTTTTAAGCTTGTCACAGAATTTCTAGCTGTTTGATGTTCATGCTCCATTATGGATTAGGACCAAACCTATTGAAGAAAAAATAACTATTGGACGAGTGGAGGTGGAGGTGGATGTGCCGGATTACTATGTTTGAATATACCATGGTGAGAAGCAAGTCCACGAGAGGTGTTCAAGTTTAATACGGGTGTCAGTAAGTGAAACTGATCAGATGGTCTCGGATAATATGAATCACACTACATACCATAGAATGGTTTGTGATGCTATGGGTCTCGATGTATATGTACACTACATACAATGTATACATATATAATATAGTGTATATGTATACACTGGTATATATGTACATATACATTGCAGTGTATATGTACATATACTGAGTATATATGTACATATAAATACTTTACATATATACCAGTATATATGTATAAGTACAATTATATCAGTATTTATGTACATATACACTACAATATATGTAAATATTTATATGTACATATAAATTCTCAGTTTGTGTACATATATACACTGTAGTGTATGTACATATACAATACAGTGTACATGTACATATATACTACAGTGTATATGTATACACTTGTATATACGTACATATAAATTGTAGTATATATGCACATATATACTATAGAATTATATATTTATCAAAATAGAAATATTTATTTATTTATTTTGATTTGATTGATTGTTTAATTTTCCTAGAGATATGGTACCACAATGTTTTTCATACGAATCTTATAGAAGAGAATAGATTTTTCACTAGACATGATGCATCGCGACTAGGATAGCTTTGTCAGAGCATAAAGATGGTGACCGGAGGAGCTGGGGGATAGAAAGCATCGTCAATTTAATGGATAGATTATACTTTCTACTCTATATGTATGTTTGTATGTATTGAACTTTTATCCTGTAAAATATGGTTGTAAATTACTTGTGCCATGTGTTTGCAGGTTTGATGTAATTTCGAACAAACAAAGATAATTTTTGAAGCCCTAGTTAATGTGTTTGTTCCTTTTTTTTAATGCTTATGATAGAATATCAAGCTATTGATCTTCATGCTCCATAATAAATATTTATGCTCCATAATAAATATTTATGCTCCATAATAAATATTTATGCTCTACTTTATGTAACTACTCTTAGATTTATATAAGTATATATGTATATGTACATATATATCATAGAATGAGTTGTGTCTACATTTTGACTAGCTTACAAAGAAGTTTCAGGAAGGAGAACTGAGTTCAACCTTGATGATCTACCTCGGATTGTTTGGTATAATGCTCCAACTACAATATCTACTCCAGCACCTGTAGTAACACCTACAACAACCGCATCAAGATTAGCAGCAGTAGACAACTCTACCCCAGTACCCGACATCTCACCATATAGACCAGATACATCTTAGCATAACGATTATGAAACTAGGTTGGATGATTGAGTGTATTATTCACTTTTTTTTATGTCTAAATCTTGGATTTGGGAATTCATGTTTTTATGTTCTCTTGACTTATTTACTATATAAATGCAGTATATATATTAGTTTGCTTGTTTTAATTATACATTTCTCTTGTTTCGTAATATATATATATAAGCAAGATATATAATTAAAAACAAAAAATTATATTTAAAAAATAATTTACCTACCAAATTAAGATCAAAAACCAACCAAAATTCTTTAATATCAATGGTTGGTAAAAGGTCACCAAATGGTTGGTAATACTTTTGGAGACCAATTACCGACCAATGATATTAAAAAATTTTGGTCTATTTTTGGTTGCAATTTCGTCGGTTATTACCAAGCATTTGGAGACCATTTACTCATCTAATACTTTTAGTCGGAAAATGATCGGGATATAGTCGGTATTTATTTGTCGGTAAATGGTCGGTAATTTACCGACCAACTTTTTTTGTTGGCAAAATAATTACCAACGAGCAAAATTATGACTAAATAATTTATTCGGTAAATTGTCAGTAATAGGTTTACCGACCAAATAATTAGTTGTTAATTCGGTGAATTTTAGTAGTGAATAAGGAGAATAAGAAGA
This sequence comes from Sapria himalayana, assembly GCA_029783825.1. Lineage (NCBI taxonomy): Eukaryota > Viridiplantae > Streptophyta > Magnoliopsida > Malpighiales > Rafflesiaceae > Sapria > Sapria himalayana. Next base: position 56,441 of record JAREIK010003610.1, on the reverse strand, counting down.
ATAAGAAGAATTAGAAGAATTAGAGAATAAGAATAATAATAATAATTAGAAGAATAATAAGAATATGTAGACTAAGAAGAAGAATAAAATAAGAAGAATACAAAGAATAAACAAAATATGAAGAATTAGAATACTTAAAAGTATAAGAAGAATAAAAACAAAAATAAAATAAAATAAAATAAAAAGCTTTCATCTTTGCTCTCAACTTCTAAAGAGAGATAACCCTATTTTAGAGAAAGAAAATCTCTATTGTTGCGCAAAGGTAGTTATTTTAAGCTATAATGGATAAAAATGAATTCATAGTACATAAGAAGTCATTTGCTTATATTGTTTAGGAGACTAATGCATTATGTCCAAAAATTGGTGTAATCAAAGTGTAACTGGTTATTTCTTCGATGAAGCCGAAATCGCAAAAATGGTAGAAGCTTTCAAATAAAACCTTATCGAGAAAGTTTCACTTGGAAAACCATATTTTGAGTATATTCAATAGTTTATTGCTATGCTAAAACTGAAAGTAGTTGTTAAAATGACATTTTTATGATGCAAAACATATTTTACTCCAACTCTCTGTGGAAGATGACTTTCACTGATTGTGGCTTTCGAAGACAATGGAATATCATTGGCTATCCTATTTGTGTTTTCAAGACTGGACTGTGTTCTTTAAAATACAAAATGGTTGGTCAAGTTTGGGGACATAGAGGTGAGGCATCTGAACAGAACATGTTCAGATCATATCCCTCTCTTCTTGACCATTCAAAAGTTAGTTGAGGAGAAAAAACATTTTATATTTCAGAATATGTGAGGTCTACATGAAGGATTTTAGAAGGTTGTCACAGACTTATGCTCATTTCTAGACACGAGAAATGCATTACTATTAATGGTAATAAAAATGCATAGATTAAGGCAACATCTTGGAAAATGGAATAAAAAATTTTTTGGAGATGTTGATAAAAACATCCACGAGGTAGAAAATAGAGTAGAAAATGAGAAGAGTATGAGAAAAATAAGAATGAAGATAACAGGAGGGAGCTAAGTAAAGCAGAGGCTGAGTTAAGGCTTAAGCTACAAATGGAGGAGGTGTTTTGGAAACAAATGGAAAAAATAAAGTGGTTATTAGAAGGAGATAGAAACACTAGGTTTTTTCATTCGATGGAAAATATTAAAAAGCAAAAGCGTACAATCATAGGCCAAAAAAATGAAAAAGGAGAATCGATAGAAAAGGAAGAGGAGATAAAAAATAGTTTTGATGGATTATTCACAAACCATTTATGCAGAATGGAAAGAGAAAAGAAATGCACCCTGATGCAAGCCATTAAAAGTAAGGTAATAAAAAATGAAAATAAAAGACTTTCTAAGGATCCAGATGAGGAAGAGGTAAAAGTGGTTGTATTAAGCATCAAAAATGATAGTGCTATAGGTCCAGATGGATGGAACAATGGTTTCTTCCAAATATGTTGGAGTATAATTAAAAAGTATTTGGTTATAGTAATCTCATTAATCATTGAAGGGACGGAGATAACTAAAACCTAGCCTAGTTTATACATTATCTTGATTCCGAAAATAGAGAACCCACAAAGATGTGAAAATTTTAGACATATAAGCTTATGTAATTCGATATATAAGATATTGACTAAATTGTTGAAAAGTAGATTAAGTGAACCTACCTAATATTATTTTTCCAAAGCATATAGGCTTTATCAAAAATATGCTAATGAAGGAAAATATAGCATTAGCCTCATAAATGAAAGGGAGATTCGAGCTATAGTTAGAGGGCAAAAAATGGTATTGAAATTAGACCCATCAAAAGTATTTGGTCAAGTAGAATGGAATATTTTATGTTATGTGATGAAGTGAATCGGCTTCTTATAATTTTTGATAGATTTGATATATATATATATATGCATATCATGTCCATCAATTAAAATTATTATAAATGGACAAAAAGACAAAGATTTAAACCAGCAAGAGTGCTTATTCAAAGAGACCCCATCTCACCGTTGCTATTTAATATATATTTGGAATTATTAATTTTGAATATTAAAAAGAAAAAAGAAATGGAAAAAATATTATCTTATAAACAACCAAGTAATACCTCGGTGGTAAATAGCTTGGTTTATGCAGATGATGTGATAATGTTTACAAAGAGAGTAAAAATTTAATGAGAAATATGATGGAGCTATTCCAGAGATTAGAGTAGGAAATAGAGAAAGTCCTAAATAAAAGCAAATGTTAGTTTTTAATTAAAGGAAAAGCCCCAGAAAGGATGGCTCAGAAGATTAAAAGAATTACACTATTTTCATAAATGATTGGGGCACTAATGTATCTAGGTCACCTAATTTTTGAAGAGAGACTGAAGGATGAATACTTAGGATTCCTGGTGGAAAATTGAGAACAATGATAGTGGGCTGGAAAGAAGAGCTATCGAATATTGCAAGAAATACTACGTTGATAACTCATGTGCTTCAAAGTTTGCTAATTCACATACTAATAGCTATTCAACCACCAAAAAAGGTTATACGAATGTTAGAAAAAGAGATGTCAAATTTGTTATGGAGAAATAGGAATGGGAAACCTAAGACGCACTGGATAAAAAAGGAAGATATATATTATTCCAAGAAGGAAGCAGGCTTGGGCTTTACCAGCCTAAAGGACATGTCCAATGCTTGGGCTGGTAAAAATTGATGGAGAGTTAAATGTAATAAAGGTATCTGGGCGAAAATCATGAATGAAAAATATGATCAAGGTAATAATGAATTTAGGTTTAGTAAAAAGGCATTGAACAAATGGAAATACATTTAAAAAAAAAAGAATATAGTAGATACTAATTCAAAACAAATTTAGAATGGTTGAAATGGATTTTAAATCCTCAAGGGAACTTTACACTCAAAAGTGTGAAAGATTTAGTCAGATATAGTAGATGAACATTAGTGGTGTATGAATGGGTCTAAGAGGGATATAATCCAAAAAAAATAAAAATATTTATGTGGAAAGCTATAAAAAATGCCTTGCCAGTGGATGAAATGATATAGTTGAAAGGAATAGTGTTGGCTTCAAGAAGTGAATGTTGCACTTCAACAACTAAAACCATAGATCAATTGCTATCTGCATGAAAAGTAGCATTGGAAGTCTGGGAGATCTTGGAGAAAGATTCATAAATTAAAAATAGTCAATAGTTGTTAAAGGATAGATTATTAAAATGGAGTAAGAAAATAAAATTGAATAGTGTAGCAAAGATGATTAGGGAGAAAATGCCTCATATAATAATTTGGAGTATATGGAAGGAAAAGAATAAGAGTAGAATTGAGGGAATTCAAATGAAAGCTAAAGATATCTTGGCAGAGGTGAAGAAATAAATTGAAGGACTATAGGAGACATATAATGCTAAGATTAGGAAATGGGAAATAGATCAAAACAAGGAAAAGGCATTGGATTTAAAAATAAAAAAGTTTAAAATTCAAGGCATTAAAATAGTTAAATCGAATATAGCTCCAAGGAAATAACCATCTTGAACATGAATGGTAGTTTCAATTGAGAAATGGGTATTGCGAGAGGAGGAGTACTAAGAGAGGGCGAAGGTAGAATAATTAAAGCTTTTTCTATGAGAGTTAACGCAGATGCAGCATAACACGTAGAAATATGTTCCATGCAGCAAGGGCTTAGATTCTGTAAAAATCTACATGTGTATAACATTCAGATCCAAGTAGATCCAAGCTTACTAGTAAGCTAAGTTACAAGAAAACATGACTTATGGACGCATGAGGTAGAAGTAGATATTATTAGAAATATTTTAAAAGAATTAAAATGTACCATAGTACATATATACAAAGAAGCAAACACAGTTGCTGATAAGTTAGTAGAAAAGGGTTTTAAAAATGGGGATAATGGATTGTTTGCTAAAGACATCCTGAATAAGATAAGAGGACTAGCTCATTTAGATAGGATAGGCTACTCGCATGTAAGAAGGGTTAAAGAATAAAGGTAATCGCATGCATGATACATCCAGGTCCTATGGGTTGTACATAGGGTTAGGAGTTTTAGTAATAATTACTATCATGAATTTCATATAGATTGCAGGGTATAAGATTAGGTGGTAATACATATGGGGGAATGAGAGGTAGGGGTATAGTTTCTGTGTTGTTTTGTATGCAGGTAACAAATAGAGGCACAAGATGAACTTAATAAAAAGGAGAAAACAATGAAAGGAGGTAGTTGAATGCATAGCTATAGGAATAAATGGTGCACGGAATAGCATCAGAATTAACCAAAAAAATAGTGAAGGTCTTTGAAGGAGAAAAAGGCTTAAGCCAATATCAAGAGTTTATGGAAAAATTGGGGGCAATGGTTGTGATGTTGGAACGCATACTTGTACATTTGTTTTTTAGCTAAGTCACAGGGCAGTGGGGGCTAATCTAGAGATAAAGAATCATGTTGGAGATTGGATAATGAAGGGAGGAGGGAAAGATAGCTATCTCTACAATCATAGCAGGGCAGAGAAATTTGAATAAAAATAGTGTATTACATGTGAAAGAACGTGGTTCTATATTTTTTCTATTTTTGGATAGTTGTAAAATCAAAGATGAGAAAATGGGGGGGGGGGGGGGGGGGATGAATGGTTGTGGAATTAATATGCTTGGTATTATTCTATTTTGCAGAGAGGAGCTTTAATGAAATAGGTTGGTTTATTAGTCGGGCAGCTTACTAGGAGAGTTTGTAAAGTCTAGTAAAGCTTTGATATTGGAGGTGATATGTAAAGCTAGAGGAAAGATAAGCAAAGAATGATTTAAAAATTAAATATGATTTACTCAGAGGATGGAAAGACTTATGGATGCAAGGGCAGATATGTGCAACTAATATGGAGAAAACCCATGGCTAAGAAATAATTGTTTTATTTAGATAAAGCTAACTTTTACACTTTTTCAAGATTAGGGGATGGGTACGGTTGTAATTGGGGAAAGGGTAGCATGAACTAGTTTATAAAAATGATATTCCTCTGCCAAAAGTGAGGGATGCATTAATAAAATAAAACCCTAAAAAAAATAAAAAGATTAATAAGATTAATAAGAATAAGAAGAATAATAAAAATAAGAAGAATAAGAAAAATAATAAAAATAAGAAGAATAATAAGAATAATAAGAAAAGAAACAAGAAATTTGCTTCTCTCTCAATTCTAGAGAGAGAAAGTCAAGTTTCTAGAGAGAGAACCCCACCATTTTTGTGTGAAAAAACTTGATTTGAAGCCTAAAATGGATGAAATTAGCTCGCTTTTCTCCAAAAAATCATTTTCTAAAATATCTAAGGAACCCGCATTTGTATTTCCAGCATTTGACGCAAAAAATGAGGCCCCCACAGTAATATTGTTGAAAGAAGATATGTCGAAGCTCACTTCCCTATTCGAACTCACTCTTGTTGGAAAATTTCCCACGACAGACCCGAATTCATTGCACTATGTGATTTCATTGCCTCATCGAAATTATGGTAGCAGGTAAAATTTGTGAACTATGATAGTAATTCACATGATACTGTAGTTCAAGGGGGAAGATGACTTTTTCAGGGTTTGGTTAAGAGTTTCATGGAATGTCGCTGGTTACCAAATGCGTGTTTTCAAGTGGACACTAGATTTTTCTCCCTTCACGGAGTCATCACATGCCCTGGTGTGATTTACACTATCGAAGCTTCCACTTCATCTCTATAATAAACATGCACTTCACTCAATAGCACTATGTTTTGGGAAACCATGGATGCTAGACGAAGCCACAACATGTATGTCAAGGCCAGGTATAACTAGAGTATGTGTGGAAATTGACCTCAAAACTACCCCCCGCACAAAGTGAGGGTGGGTAGTGATCTCACTAATGGATTCTGGCAGGATCTTATTCTAGAATACAAATCATATTACTACCTAAACTACCATAAAATGGGACATGAGCAGACATATTGTATGTTTGGTGGCATAAAGAGAAGGAAGATACATTTAATACATTTATAATGAGGAGAAGAGAGAGGAATATATGGGTAAAAAGGGGGGTTTAGAGAAGGGAACATGAGGTGAAAGATAGGGGAGGAGGCTGAAAAGGGAGGGGAGCAGAGAGGAAATATAATGGGGGGGAGAAACAGAAACATAAAAGAAGTAAAACAAGGGCAGGGAGAGGGATAGGGATACTAAAAAAAGTGGAGAAAGGGTAGAGAAGGTTAGGAAGGGAGAGGAAAAGGAAGTAGCACTAGAGGAAGACCAGGAAAGAATTGAAGGAGAAGAGTCTAGAAGAGAGAAGGAGACAGGAAAAAGGAAGATGTAGGAGATTATAAAATGGTTAGAGGAGGTTCAAAGGGTGGTAGAAATGTTAGAGGGAGAGGGAAGGAGAAGAGAAGTAATGGTTAGAGGAAAAAAGATGGTAGGGATAAAAGAGATGGAAGCAAAAAAAAATATAGAGCTGCTTAATTGAGCCGAAGATGACCTATTATCAGAAGATGATTTGGAGGTTAAATGTTGGCCATTTACTAGCATGAAAAAGGAGGAGAATATGCTGGATTTGTATGCAATACATTATGATATAGCCACAAATGAATAGAATTCCAGACTAATTCCACAAATCATGGAAATGCACTAGAAGAGATAAGGAAGCTAGAAAAAGCCTGGAAAAATAAAAATTTGCAAAAAAAAGTAGATCAAGCTCCCAGAGTTCAAACAAGCCTCTAAGAAATAGGAAAAAATATTTAGACATGAAATATGACTCTAAATGCACCACGAGGGCTCAAGCGAAAAAACAATTAGATATGATTAATAGCTTGTACGGAATATAAGAGGGGTGGCGAACACCCCCACAATAAATAGAATTAAAAATCTTATTAAATTATATAGGTTAGAAATTATTATTCAAGTTGAACCAATGATTAAAAAGAATCAAATAGATATATATACAAGAACAAGGATAGGTCTGGATAAGGCTTTTTTGAATTCAAAAAGTAAATTATGGATAATGTGGAAAAATTTAATAGATATTGAAATTTTTTCAGAAACTGAGCAGATTGTCAGTTTCAAATAGGAAATGATCGTAGTATATTATTCAGCGGTATATGCTAGTAATAGGAAGGATGAAAGGAAAGAAGCTCTGGAGAGAAATGAAGGTGGATAGCTATAATGAAGTCTCCAAGGACCACTAGTGGGGACTTCAATGTGATAAGAAATATTAACGAGAAAAGAGGAGGAAGAACTGATCCAATAGCTATATCTCAATTTAATGAGGCTATAGCTAATGCAAATTTAATGGAAGTAGATTTCTTAGGTTCAAATTACACATGGTGTAACAACTGGAAGAGAAGTGGGACAATTTGGTTGAGGCTCGATCGGGTCCTTACTAACATACTATGGCTAGATAAGCTGAGTGGAATAAAGGTTAAACACCTAAATAGAACTTGTTTAGATCATAGTCCACTCTTAGTAACACTAGATAATAAAGAGGAGAGACATATTGATTTTAAATTTCAGAATATGTGGGGAATGCATAAAGAATTTGATAACATAATAAGGGATACATGGGAAAAATAGAACTCAAGTAATCCCATCCAGATACTGGCAAAAAAAGCTAAGAAACTTAAGATTGGCACTAAGTAAGTGGAATAAAGAGGTGTTTGGAAATGTTACAAAAAAGATACAAGAAATTTAGCAGAAAATAGCAACCCTAGAAATAGACCAAGAAGAGAGACAAGATATGCCTTGAGAAAAGAAGTAAGTAAAGATAAAGTGAATTAAGACTTAGAATGCATATGGAAGAAGTTTTTTGGAAGCAGAGAGCGAGAATCAAGTGGCTAAAGGACGGGGATAGAAATACGAAGTTTTTTAATGTTATGATTAAAATTAAAAGCAAAATCATAGAATAAAAGGATTAAAAAAAGCTAGTGGAGAATGGATAGAAAAAGGAGGAGGAAGTAAAAAACAAATTAGAAAATTTTTTTAAAAACACTTATGTGGGTCAAGTGCAGGAAGAATGAATACATTAATACAAAATATTAAAAAATGAGTTACTGAAGAAGGCAATAAAATGCTAGAAGAAATTCCAAAAGAAGAAGAAGTGAAAGATGTCGTATTGAGCACAAATAAGGATAGTGTACAGTGCCGGATGGTTGAAATAATGAATTTTTCCAAAGAAGCTGGTCAATAATTAAAAAAGAGGTGGTTGCAGTGATTTCAAGGATTTTCACAGGTGCTGCTATTACAAATGCATGGGCGAATTTTTTTATAGTATTAATTCCTAAGAAAACAAACCCACAGAAAGGGGAAGACTTTACGCCAATCAGTCTATGCAATACCATTTATAAGATTTAGCTAAAGTGCTTCAGAACAGGCTTAGTTGGATCCTTCCTTCTATCATATCGACTGAGCAAGCAGGCTTTGTAAAAAATAGGCTGATGCTGAAAAATATAAATTTAGCTTTAGATTTAATAAGAAAGATAGAAAAAAAAGTAAGAAGACACAACACCATTTTAAAGCTCGACCTGTCAAAGGCATTTAATAGAGTATAATGAGATGTTTTATGTAATATAATGAGAAATATGAGGTTCTCAGAATTCTGGATAGATATAATTTATAGATGTAATACTAACACATGGGTTAGAATTATGATAAATAGGTATGCTGGTGAAGAATTTAAACTCTCAAGAGGGTTGAGGCAAGGAGACCCTTTCTCTCATTCACAATTTAATGTACATCTAGAGTTATTCATAGTAAATTTGAAGGAGCAAGTGAAAGCGGGTAATAATCTTGCATACAAGTAACCTAGAAACACTCTTATAGTAAGTTGATTGGAATATGCAGATGATATTATCATATTTACAAATGCCAGCAGTAGTTCCATGAAAATATTAATGAGGCTGTTGCAAATATTGGAAGAAGAATCAGGGAAAATGCTGAATAAGGAAAAAAGACAATTCATTTTAGCAGCAAAAAAGGCAGAAAATATAGCTCAAAAAATTGCAAAAATTACAGAATTTGCACAAAAGAAAGGCACGTTAATGTATCTAGGTTTCCCCATATATGAGGGAAGAGTGAAGGAAGAATATCATTCCTTCATAGTAAAAAGATGAGAAAAAAGATTGCTGGTTGGAAATAGAACCTACTAAGTATGGCAAGAAGAATTTCACTAATTACACATGCATTACAAGTATTGCTAGCACACATTTAGATGTCCGTTCGGCCACAAAAAGGATTATAAGAAAATTAGAATGAGAAATGGCAAATTTCTTATGGAGGAAAAAAAGAAGGAAAGAAAAAATTAAATTGGAAAAAATGGGGGGACCTATGTTATTTTAAGGAGGAGGTGTGTTTATGCTTTACTAGCCTAAATGATATTGCCAAAGCCTGGGCTGTAAGAACTAGTGGATACTTAAAAAGAATGGAAATATTTGGGCGGCATATATAAAGGCTAGTATGGTTTAGGGGACAAAGCATTTAAAGAATCAAAGAAAGCATCAAAAAGCTGGAAGCTGATGATGCATAGTCAGAAAGACATAGTAGAAAAATATGCAATACTGACCAATAGTGGGTGGAAATGGACCTTGAATGAGCATGGTAATTGTATAATAAAAAGTGCCAAATTATTGGTGAGTATACGAGAAAACCATCACATGAGGTATTTAGAGGAGTAGGGACAAAGGAGATTCCACAAAAAATAAATGTGTTTTTTGGGAACTCCTCTTGAATGTGATCCCGGTAGATATTAATATTCAAAAGAAGGGTATAAGTTTAGTATCAAGATGTGAATGTTGTCAGCAAGATAGAGAAAGCATGGATCATTTATTTTCAACAGAAAAATAGCTACAGAATTATGAAAAAAATTAGAAATTGAAGTAGATATAAAGAGATGCACATGAAGCTTAAGTGACAGAATGAAGAACTGGTCGAAGAAACATACAAAGAAAAAAATCTTAAAATGGCTAAGAAATTATATTGCATATAGTAGTATTGTGCCTATGGAAAGCTTTGAATAGAAGTAGATATGAAATTTCAAAAATGAGGGTCGATTATATATTAGTAGAGATTAAAAGAGAATGCTCTTTTATCTCTACCTATAACCTGATAAAAACAAGAAACATATGATTAGATAAAAATAGGAAAAAAGAATGGGGTCTTAATACAATTGTAGGGAAAATGCCAAGTATAAAAATCACAAGCTGGAACAAGCCTCCGCAAGGAGTTCTAGCTCTTAACATGGATGGAAGTTTTAAAAGGGAAATGGGAGTAGCATAAGGATATGGAGTAATAAGAAATGAAGAGGGTGGAGTGATAAGAGTTTTTACAACGAGGAGTCTTGCCTCCTCGGCATTACACTCGGAGATTATGGCCTTGCACAAGGGTTTGGAAATTTGTAAGTATAATAATTTCTCAAATATTCAAGTGCATGTAGATTTAAAAGCATTGGTTGGTCTAGTAAGAGGTATAATAGAATTTTGGAGGTTTAAGAAAGAAATTATTAGTATCATAAAATTATTAACAAATCTAAAAGGTGAAATAATGCACATATATAGAGAGGCAAATGCGCTAGTAGAAAAATTAGGAGAGGAAGACATGAAGAAAGGGATACAAGAGTTAGATGGTAAAAGTATTCTGAAAAAGGTTAAAGGCTTAATTGAAATAGATAAAAAAAGTTTTTCGTACATTAGAATTCAAATGCTAAAAAAGTAAAAAAAGAAACTAGCAGGGGGCTAGTTGGATATAAAGAGGAATACATTATTAACTGCCTTTAATTGTTCTTTTGTAGTTGTTTGTTTCTTTGTAAAAATGCAGATGAAAGATGAAGAAAAGATTAGGGGCTCCCTGGTCCTGAAGGGAGACTAAATTAATGAAATGCATGGTTTCTACTTAATCTAGTTTTTGGTTATTTGCCTTTTTGTTTTTTTATTTGCTACTCTAACTTGCTCAGGTGAAGTGGAGACTGGATAGAGGCAGGCACATATAATAACAGGTGGGGGTAAGCTGTTACAGGGAAAGGATACAAGGTGCTTGTAGGGTGGCTTGTTCCTTTCTTTTTTATTTGCTTGCTATCTTGTTGTTTTTTTGCAGGACATGTATGCTGATTCTGCTCTTGTTTTTTAGTGTGTTGATGAGTCTGTTATGTGTAGTCATGTGGCTATTTAATTTTGAAGTCAAATAGTCGGAGATAAGAGAGTGAGTTTCTGGAAGTCTGTTAAAATGTGATGTAATTAATGTGTGGTTATGAGGCTGGTAGGCAGGTGGTAGCAAGCGTCTGTAATGTATGAATATTGGGTTATGCTGTCAAAGTAATAGAAAAGCTGCTATGAAAACAAGAAGAAGGATGAATTGGCTATGTAAACAAGCAAAATATAAAGCTAATATGAACAAAAAACTGTTATGAAAATAGAATAAAGCATAAAGGCGCTAAGAAAGATAGAGGGCATAAAGTAGAAGAAATACTGGACAGGGAGATAAAAAGTCTTCATCACTGAAAAGGAGCTGAAAAAGCTACAAAACAGAAGGTCCCGGGTCACAACTCATACTAGTCATAAACCAAGCACAATAAAGTATAAAGATGTGCTAAGATATATTGCTATTTTATTTGTTCAAAATTTATATGGTGAATCGGGAAAAAGTTGTATGTGTATTTAAAGGGTAGTATGTTAGCTTGTAAGAAATGATATTCCTCTGCTAAAAGAGATGGGCTATATAATAAAATAATCTTAAAAAAAGAAGAATAAGAAGAATAAGAAGAATAAATAGATAAGAAGAATAAAAATAATAATTAGAATCAAATGAATAACAAAATTAAGAAACATAATAAGAATAATAAGAATAACAAAAAAAATAAGAATAAGAAGAATAAGAAGAATAAGAATAATAAGAAGAATAAGAAGAATAATAAAAATAAGTAGTTTAACAAGATAAGATGAATAATAAGAATAAGAAGAACACGAAGAATAAGAAGAACAAAAAGAATAAGAAGAATTAAAAGAATGAGAAGAATTAGAAGAATTAGAAGTATAAGAAGAATAAGAAGAATAATAAGAATAAGTAGAATAAGAAAAATAAGTAGAATAATAAAAATAAGATGAATGAGAAGATTAAGAAAAAATAAAAAGAATAATTAGAAAAAGAAGAATATGAAAAATAAGAAGAATTACAAGATTAACAAGTATAAGAAGAATAATAATAATAAGAAAAATAAATAACATGAATAACAAGAATAAAAAGAATAACAAGAATAACAATATTAAGAATGAATAAGAATAATAAGAATGATAAGGAGAATGAAGATTAAGAAAAATAAGAAGAATAAGAAGAATACAATGAATAAAAAGAATAAGAAGAATAAGAAAATAAAAAAGAATAGGAAGAATAAAAAAATAAGAAGAATAAGAAGAATCAGAAATATAAGAAAAT
>JAREIK010003610.1:0-38927 GCA_029783825.1 Sapria himalayana | reverse complement strand
CTGAAAAAGGTTAAAGGCTTAATTGATTAGATAAAAAAAGTTTTTCGTACATTAGAATTCAAATGCTAAAAAAGTAAAAAGAAACTAGCAGGGGGCTAGTTGGATATAAAGAGGAATACATTATTAACTGCCTTTAATTGTTCTTTTGTAGTTGTTTGTTTCTTTGTAAAAATGCAGATGAAGATGAAGAAAAGATTAGGGGCTCCCTGGTCCTGAAGGGAGACTAAATTAATGAAATGCATGGTTTCTACTTAATCTAGTTTTTGGTTATTTCCTTTTTTTTTTTTATTTGCTACTCTAACTTGCTCAGGTGAAGTGGAGACTGGATAGAGGCAGGCACATATAATAACAGGTGGGGTAAGCTGTTACAGGGAAAGGATACAAGGTGCTTGTAGGGTGGCTTGTTCCTTTCTGTATTATTTGCTTGCTATCTTGTTGTTTTTTTTGCAGGACATGAATGCTGATTCTGCTCTTGTTTTTTAGTGTGTTGATGAGTCTGTTATGTGTAGTCATGTGGCTATTTAATTTTGAAGTCAAATAGTCGGAGATAAGAGAGTGAGTGTCTGGAAGTCTGTTAAAATGTGATGTAATTAATGTGTGGTTATGAGGCTGGTAGGCAGGTGGTAGCAAGCGTCTGTAATGTATGAATATTGGGGTATGCTGTCAAAGTAATAGAAAAGCTTCTATGAAAACAAGAAGAAGGATGAATTGGCTATGTAAACAAGCAAAATATAAAGCTAATATGAACAAAAAACTGTTATGAAAATAGAATAAAGCATAAAGGCGCTAAGAAAGATAGAGGTCATAAGTAGAAGAAATACTGGACAAAGAGATAAAAAGTCTTCATCACTGAAAAGGAGCTGAAAAAGCTACAAAACAGAAGGTCCCGGTCACAACTCATACTAGTCATAAACCAAGCACAATAAAGTATAAAGATGTGCTAGATATATTGCTATTTTATTTGTTCTAAATTTATATGGGGAATCGGGAAAAAGTTGTATGTGGATTAAAGGGTAGTATGTTAGCTTGTAAGAAATGATATTCCTCTGCTAAAAGAGATGGGCTATATAATAAAATAATCTTAAAAAAAGAAGAATAAGAAGAATAAGAAGAACAAATAGATAAGAAGAATAAAAATAATAATTAGAATCAAATGAATAACAAAATTAAGAAACATAATAAGAATAACAAAAAAATAAGAATAAGAAGAATAAGAATAATAAGAATAATAAGAATAATAAGAATAATAAGAAGAATAATAAAAATAGTAGTTTAATAAGATAAGATGAATAATAAGAATAAGAAGAACACGAAGAATAAGAAGAACAAAAAGAATAAGAAGAATTAAAAGAATGAGAAGAATTAGAAGAATTAGAAGTATAAGAAGAATAAGAAGAATAATAAGAATAAGTAGAATAAGAAAAATAAGATGAATGAGAAGATTAAAAAAAATAAAAGGAATAATTAGAAAAAGAAGAATATGAAAAATAAGAAGAATTACAAGATTAACAAGTATAAGAAGAATAATAATAATAAGAAAAATAAATAACATGAATAACAAGAATAAAAAGAATAACAAGAATAACAATATTAAGAATGAATAAGAATAATAAGAATGATAAGGAGAATGAAGATTAAGAAAAATAAGAAGAATAAGAAGAATACAATGAATAAAAAGAATAAGAAGAATAAGAAAATAAAAAGAATAGGAAGAATAAAAAAATAAGAAGAATAAGAAGAATCAGAAATATAAGAAAATAAGAAGAATAAGAAAAATAAGAAGAATAAAAAGATTAAGATAATAATAAGAATAAGAATAATAAATAGAATGAAAAAATAAAAAGAATAAAAGAATAATAAGAATAAGAAGTATAAGAAGAATACGAAGAATAAGAAAATAAGAAGAAAAGAAAGAATAAGAATAACACGAAGAATACAAATAATAGGAAGAATAAGAAGAATAAAAAAAATAAGAAGAATAGGAAGAATAAGAAGAGATAAGAGGTATTAACAAGGTTTAAGGGAGGAGTGCAGAAGAGAAAAGAGAAGGCAGCAGCTTTTCAAAAAAGGGGGCTGTTCGAACATGGGTAGTTATTTTTTAAGTATAAGGGTAGAATATTATGTTTGTTCTATGGCTATTGTCTGAATGTAATTTTTGTGTGATCAATTTGACAATTGTGTTAAGAGAAGGGTAAAGGTGCAAGGGTTAGTATAGAGCATAAATATATAGCAAGTTTCTACTGAAATACATATTTGATACTAGTCCAGAAAAGGAGGATGCAGAAGAGGCTTATGTGGAAAAGCAAGGAACGCTCTATGTTTTTGTCTGTTAAGTTTATTTTACGAAGTTAGATAGCTTGTGTCTATTAAGTTTGAGTGTTTTGTCTATCAAGGGTTTGTATGTGTTTGTCTATGTCTGTATGTGCTAGTATCTCTGTTTCTACCAAATATCTATATGTTTATAAGCTATTAAATGAAAAGGAGTAAAAAAGTCAAGGATCCAGGGAGAACTTAATGATAGGAATGAGCTGATGAGGGCAAAAACCAATGCAGGAAAATGTAATAGATTCAGCTTCAAAAGAAGGGCATAAGAAGAGGTGTCAACCGGGCCAGGCCGGCCCGGGTCGGCACAAGGCACGACATGATTTGGCCTTGCCTAGGTCAGCACAACTCGGGAATTTATCGTGACTGGGCTCGTGTTGTGCCCCACCATGGCACCAATCATGCCATACCATGGCGATGCCAACCAGACCTCGTGTCATTCTTGATCGGACGGTACCATGGCTAGTTGGTATGGTACCTCAGCACGAGCTGAGGAACCAATTTTTTAAAAAAGATTAGGGTTTCAGCGGTGCTGCAGCATGACGGTGTGAGCCGAAACCCTAATTTATTTTAATTTAGAGGTTCGGTGCATGGCAGGGTGACAAAGCGCAGTAGAACTCGTAATTTTTTTTTAAATTAGGACTCCAGTGGATTCGTGTCGTAGGACCATGCCACGATGACCTCCACAGAACCATGCCGGGCAAGGAATGGCACGGCACGGTAACCGTGCCGTGCCTAGCCCAACACGAATGAATGGTTAGGCCAGCTAGAAACAAGATGGGGTGCTTCCGCGCACGTCCCGTTTAAGACCTCTAGGCATAAGTAGACAAAGGAAATGGATGCGGAAGGACCAGCACTAATAAACAACATAAAGCATAGGCAAATATAGAGAGCCGAATAGGAAAGAATTCACTATAGATTATGTTAATTGTATTTTGTAATTATAAAAAGGGGTGTAGGAAGGGAAAGGGTAGTATATAGTTTGTATAAATGGTATTCCTCTACCAAAAGAGTGGGTTATAATAATAAAACAAACATTAAAAAAAGAAGAATAAGAAGAATAAGAAAAAGAAAAAGAAAAAAAAGAATGAGTAGAATAAGAAGAGCAAGAAGAGGTAGAAGATTAAAAAAATAAGATGAATAAAAAGAAGAATATATAAAAGAAGAATAAAAAGAATAAGAAGAATAAGAATAATAATAGAAAATTAAATTTTAAGAAAGGGAGTAAAAGGGTAAATGGTAGTATGCAGTTTGTAACAATGATATTCATCTTCCAAAAGAGAAGGTTATTATAATAATAAAACAAACTTACAAAAAAAAGAATAATAGAAATAATTAGAATAATAAGAATAAGAATAAAATGAATAATAACAAGAATAATAAGAATAAGAAGAAAAAGAAGAATAACAAGAATAATAAGAATAACAATAATAATAAGAATAATAAGAAGAATAATAAGAATAATAATAAAAATAATAATAAGAAAAATAATAAGTAATAAAAATAAGAACAATTAAAAGAATAATTAGAAATAGAAGAAAAGGAAGAATAAGAAAAATAATAAAAATAAGAAGAATTAATAAGAATAAGAAAAATAAGAATAATAAGTATAATAAGAATAATAAGAATAATAAGAAGAATAAGAATAATAAGAAGAATAAGAATAAATAAGAAGAATATGAAGAAATAGATGAATAAAAAGGATAAGAATATTAATAAGAATAAAAATAATAATAAATATAATAAGAAAAATAAGAATAAGAATAAAAATAATGATAAAAAGAATAAGAACAGTAAGAAGAATAAGAAGATTTTAAAGACTTAGAAGAAAAAGATTAAAAAAAGAAATTGAAGAATAAGAAGAAAAAGAATAATAAGAAGAATAAAAAAATAAGAAAAATTTGAAGAAAAAACAGAATAAGAAGAATAGGAAAAATACAAAGAATAAGAAGAATGAGAAGAATAAAAAGAAAAAGAAGAATAAGAATAATAAGAATAATAAGAATAATAAGAAAAATAAGAATAATAAGAAGAATAATAAGAAACAGAAAAATAAGAAGAAAAAGAAAAAAAGAAGAATAATAAAAATAAGTAGAATAATAAAAATAAGAAGAAAACGAAGAATAAGAAGAATAAGAAAAATAAGAAGAATAAGAATAATAAGAATAATAAGAATATTAAAAAGAATAAGAAGAATAAGATGAATAAGATGAATAACAAAAATAATATGAATTAAAAGAATAAGAAAAATAAGAAGAATAAAACGAATAAAAAAATAAGTTGAATAAGGGGGAAGAGGGGGAAGAGGGGGAAGAGGGGGAAGAGACGTATAAGACGAATAGGACAACAAGAAGAAGAGGATGAAAAGGAGGAAAAGGATGAAAAGGACGAAAAGGATGAAACTGACGAAAAGGATGAAAAGGACAAAAAGGATGAAAAGGAGGAAAAGATGAAAAGGACGAAAAGGATGAAAAGATGAAAAGGAAGAAAAGGACGAAAAGGACGAAAAAGACGAAAAGGACATAGAGGATGAAAAGGACGAAAATTAATAAAGGACGAAAATTACTAAAGGACGAAAAGGAAGAAAATGAAGAAAAAGACGAAAAGGACGAAAAGGATGAAAAGGCCGAAAATGACAAAAATGACGATAAGGACGAAAAGGACTAAAAGGAAGAAAATGACGAAAAGGAAGATTAAGAAGAGAAAGAAGATAAAGAAGAGAAAGAAGAATAAGAAGAATAAGAACAAAAAGAAGAATAAGAAAAAAAAAACAAGAAGAAAATGAAGAGAAAGAAGAAAAATAAGAAAAGGAAGAATAATAAGAAAAAGAAGAATAAGAAGAATAATAAGAAAAGGAAGAATAAGAAGAAAAACAAGAAAAAGAAGAATAAGAAGAATAAGAAGAATTATAAGAAAAGAAGAATAAGAAGGAATAAGAAGAATAAGAAGAAAAGAAGAATAAGAAGAATAAGAAGAATAAGAAGAAGATAAGAATGCTAAGAATAAGAAGAATAAGAAGCATAAGAAGAATAAAAGAAAAACAAAAATAAGAATAAAAAGAAGAATAAGAAGAAAAAGAAGAATAATAAGAATAAGTAGAATAAAAAGAAAAACAAGAATAAGAAGAAAAAGTAGAATAATAATAAAAATAAGAAAAGAAGAATAAGAAGAAAAAAAAGAATAAGAAGAAAAAAAGAATAAGAAGAAAATGAAGAAAAAGAAGAAAAAAAAGAGAGAAGAAAAGGAAATATAAGAATAAAAAGAATAATAAAAATAATAATAAAAAAAAGAAGAAAAAGAAGAAAAAGAAGAATAAGAAGAAAAAGAAGAATAAGAAAAAAAAGAAGAATAAGAAGAAAAAGAAGAATAAGAAAGAAAAAGAAGAATAAGAAGAATAAGATGAATAAGAAGAAAAAGAAGAATATGAAGAAAAAGAAGAATAATAAGAAAAAGAAGAATAAGAAGAAAAGGAAGAAAAAGAAGAAAAAGAAGAAAAAGAAGAAAAAGAAGAATAAGAAGAAAAAGAAAAAGAAAAAAGAAAACGAAGAATAAGAAGAATAAGAAAAAAATAAAAATAAGAAGAAAAAGAAGAACTAGAAAAAAAGAAAAATAAGAAGAAAAAGAAGAAAATGAAAAAAATAAATAAAAACAAGAAAAACAAGAAAAAAAGAAAAAAATAAGAAAAAGAAGAAGAAGAAGAAGAAGATTGCGAACTGTTGTGCGAACTCTCACGATTTTCTAAACTCTCGCGATTTTCTCTTCCGATTATCTCTCGCAATTATCTTTGGTGAACTGTTGTGCGAATTGTTGGGTGAATTATTGTGCAAATTGATGCGTGAATTGTTGTTCGATATAATATTTGCATAGTTTTATTATGTGTTACTGCTAGTTTGTGCAACGAAGAGAGAAATCGAAGAACACTCCATTGCTGCTCAAATCAAGCTCAATTCAAGGTGAGAATGGAGAAAAATGACTTATTATTAAATAATAAGTCTTTAGCCTCGATGGCGAAGGGAACCGCACCGATTTCACGAACTCAAGGGAACAAAAATGGGCTCCCAGTTATCATCTTCTCTGCCGAAGAAACTCGAAGGCTATTAGAACCTTTCGAATACACGCTCGTTGGTAAGTTCTCTCACGGCAGGCCTCGTGCGATTGGAGTTCAGAAATTTATCGATAATTTAAAGCCTAAGGGGAAGGTGAAGCTTGCTGACTTCGACGCCAAACATGTCGTGGTGCAATGCTCTCTACTGGAAGATCAATATCGCCTATGGCAGCGGGGATTATGGCAAGTCGAACACTTCCCCATGCGTATACTGAAGTGGACAAAGGATTTTACTCCTCTTGAAGAGGTGCCTATAGCCCCGGTATGGTTTACATTGCCGTTTCTGCCACTTAATTTTTTCTCTGAAACATCTCTCTATGCAATTTCGTCGTGTTTGGGAAAGCCCATGCTACGGGACGAAGCCACAGTAACCATGTCAAGGTCGAATAAAGCTCGTGTATGTGTCGAGCTTAACCTCTTAACTAAACCGCCCGACAAAATATGAATAGGCAGTGGTGAAGGTGAACAGGCCAAGGGGTTTTGGCAAACTGTAATCCCCGAAAGCCTTCCTCCTTACTGTCTAAGATGTAAGAGGCTCGGGCATAAAAATCTATCGTGCAAGGTGGGGGAAGATGAGCAGAACAATGGGCAGCAGCATGAAGGAGGAGGTAAGAAGGTGATGCAATGGGTAAGTAAAGAGGAGGCCCCTCTTCTCAAACAAAATATCCAGCCGAAGGAAGATCTGGACAGTGGAAATATCCCATGCTTTCCACCAGATTATCCAAAGATTACTCAAGAAGAAGTAATCCCGATAGAGACTAACTTGGGGATAGAGAAGGATGTTAGCTTAAATAAAGGATGGGGGAAGGTAAAACACAAGAGATAATATAAAAAAACATCTAAAACCAGAATTGTATTGAAAGAAAAACTTGAAGATTATGCGTGGATAAACGAGGATCTTCTGGACTTTCCTGAAGATGAATCGGTAATTTTTAGTTGTCCTTCAAGTAACAAGGGTGATGTATCTCAAGACGAGCCTGAGGTGAAAGCAAAGGATGATATATATATTTATAATGAAGATTGGGGGAATCTCTCAAGAACCCAATCCATGGAGGCCCTAAAGCAAATGGCCATGGTGCTTGGAAAACAGGTAAAATATAATGAGATTAGGCATGAAAATACTCACACTCCTAAAACAGTAAGAAATACGAAAAAATATGCTAACATGTCTTATGAATCTAAGTGTACAACTCGAGCCCAAGCCAAATTAGGTTTTAATGGATAGATGCCTATATTGGAATGTTAGTGGGGTAGCTAATAGCCCCATGATAAATAGATTAAGACTTTTAATTAAAGAACACAAAATTTCATTAATGATTATTGTAGAGCCAATGGTCCTACAAGATCAACTAAATAAATATAGAGAAATTTTAGGATTTAATAAGGCTTATGCTAACCTAAATAGTAAACTTTGGATTTTATGGCACAATAAGCTGAAAATTGAAATAATAAAAGATACTGAACAAATAGTACATTTCAAATTAGATAAGAGCACAGATCAAATAATTTCAGCAGTTTATGCAAAAAATGATAAACAATCTAGGTTGGCTCTATGGGAGGAAATGAAAGATATAGCAAGTAAAAATTCACCTTGGATCATAGGAGGCAACTTTAACATAATTAGAAGCCCTCAAGAAAAGAAAGGTGGCAACCCACCGGATAAGGTAGCCATGAAACAATTTAATGATACAATAGCTAATACTAATCTAATGGAAATAGATTTCACTAGTTCGAGATATACCTGGTGCAATAATTGGCAAAAAAGAGGAGTCATATGGGCTCGACTAGATAGGATAATGTGTAACACAGAGTGGGTCACCTCACAAGGGATTACGGGGCTTAGATACTTAAATAGAACTTGTTCTGACCATAGCCCCCTGCTTATCACGATTCAAAGAAACCAGGGTAATACGTCTAATTTTAAATACCAAAATATGTGGGTAAAGCATGCAAGCTTTGCAGGCCTTGTCAAAGAGTCTTGGAAAGAGCCAGCATAGGGCAAGCCGATGCAAGTTCTATCAATTAAGCTTCTAAGGCTAAAAGCTTGTTTAAAAACATGGAATAAAGAGGTCTTTAGAAAATTAAATCAGGAGCTAAAAAAAGTAGAAGAAAAAGTAGCCAAGCTGGAATAAGATTTTGACTCCACTAATAATAATGAAACTCGGATAGAACTAAGTAAGGCTAAAGGAGAGCTGAGATTGAAATTACACATGGAAGAAATTTATTGGAAACAACGAGCAAAGATAAAATGGTTAAAAGATGGTGACCGTAATACTAAATTTTTTTACAATATGACTAAAATAAAATCTCAAAAGAATAAAATTAAAGGACTAAAAAATGAAGAATGAAAATGGGTAGAAGATGAAAAGGAAATATGAACTCTTTTTTAAATTTTTTTTGAAAATCAACTATGTAGTTAGTCATGTAGGACAGACAATTCTCTAATGCATGAGATTAGGGCAACCATCACGGAAGCTCAAAACCATTTAATGGAATTGATCCCAGAAGAACCAGAAGTTAAAGAGGCTGTCTTTAGTCTTGATAAAGAATGTGCAGCAGGACCTGATGGTTGGAATAATAATTTTTTCCAGACAAACTGGCATATGGTTAAAACTGAGCTAGTCCCTGCAATTGCAAGTTTTTTTGTAAGTTCGGAAATCCCAAAATCATGGGTAAAATCTTTTATAGTATTAATCCCAAAAAAAGAATCACCACAGAAATGTGAGGATTATAGACCAATAAGTTTATGCAATGCTATTTATAAAAATTTGGCACAAATATTACAAAATAGACTAAGCTTAATTTTATCGTCAATAATATCTCAGGAACAAACGGGTTTTGTTAAAAATAGATTAATGTTGAAAATATAAAACTTGCATCAGAAATGATGAAAGAAATAGGAGGTAAATCAAGAGGAAAAAACTTAGTGGTCAAGCTAGATCTATCGAAAGCCTTCGATAGAGTAGAATGGGATACCCTTTGTTTTGTGCTGAGAAGGTTCGGTTTCTCTGAGCTAACCATAGATCTAATATATAGATGCATTTCAAGTACTTGGGTAAGAGTCCTTGTAAATGAAAAGATAAGTGAGGAATTTAAACCAAATAGAAGTTTAAGGCAAGGGGATCCGTTATCCCCCCTTCTTTTTGATATTTACTTAGAACTATTAATACGAAACTTGAATAAGAAAATATCCTAAGTTAAAATAATGTCATTAAGACAACCAAGGAATATACCTAGAATAGGCTGTTTAGCCTACGCAGATGACCTTATAATTTTTACAAATGCTAGTACAAAGTCTTTAATGAATCTTATGGATCTTCTTCAAATATTTGAAAAAGAGACAGGCCAAATGGTAAATAAAAGTAAATGTCAGTTTATGCTTGCTAAAAATGCAAAATTAAAGTTAGTAGATAAAATCAAAAATATCACAGGTTTTGCAGAAATTAAAGGGGCATTAATGTACCTAGGTTGTCCGATATATGAGGGGAGATTGAAGGAAGAATATCTAACTTACCTTCAAGATAAGCTAAGAAAGAAAATAGTAGGATGGAAAGAAGAGCTCCTAGGATTTGGGGGGAGGATAATGCTGCTTTCACATGTATTACAAAGCACACTAACACATATTTTATCAGTCATAAATCCCCCTAAAAAATTTATTAAAAAACTCGAATCAGAAATGGCTAACTTCTTATGGGGTAAAAAACAAGGTAGAAATAAATTACACTGGAATGACTGGAAAAGTATCTGTTATCCGAAAGAGGAAGCATGATTAGGTTTAATGAGCCTTCAGGACTCGGCAGCTGCATGGGATTGCAAAGGCTGGTGGAGACTTAAATAAAGTGATAATCTTTGGGCTAAATATATGCGGGTAAAATACTTAGATAATAAGAATAAGACCCCTAAGAAAGCTTCGAACAGTTGGAATTCAATGGAAAAACAAAAATAGATAGTAGACTCACACTCTACACTAAAGAAGAGTGGCTGGAAATGGACGTTAAGATCACAAGGAAACTTCTCCCTCAAGTCGGCAAAAGATCTGGTCAGAAATAAAAAACCGGCTCAAACTCTATTTAAATGGGTATGGCAAGAAAACGTCCCGCAAAAAATGTGCTCCTTCACATGGAAGGCTCTAATGAAAGCTATATCGGTAGATAAGAATATACAAAAGAAAGAGATAAAAATGACATCAAGATGTGAATGTTGTTCACAAGTGGTTGAAACAACCGATCATTTATTTTCTAATGGGCCTATTGTAGCAGAAATATGGAGAGAGATGGAAGGGGAAAAAAGAATATGTAAAATAGATGATGGATTAATAGATAAAATTAAAAAATGGGAAAGAGAAAATACGAAAAGCCCCACAAGAAAATGGCTTAATCAGAAACTGCCGCATCTAATTATTTGGTGCATATGGAAATCTCGAAACAAAAGTAAATTTGAAAATAAAAGGATGAATTTAACAGAAATTATAAAAGATATTAGAAAGGAGATATGTAATATATCAATAATAAAACCTATAAAAATAGAGGAAATGAAACAAGAAAAGAAGCTTGAGAAAGAATGGGACCTCACATATAAAGTTATAAAACAACAATGGGCTAAATGTATACAGTGGAATACTCCACCGGTTGGCAAACTTTCACTTAATACGGATGGTAGTTTTAGCAGGGACAGTAAAATAGCAGGAGGAGGCGGGGTAATAAGAGATCATACAGGGACAGTAAAGAGAGCTTTCACCAGATCTAGTAGAGCCTCCTCGGCCCTAGAATCAGAAATTAAAGCATTAAAATTAGGGTTAGAGATATGTAAGCCGCTAAATTTTAAAAATATAGAAGTTCAGGTAGACTCGAAATTATTAGTCGAAACAGTAATTAACAAGAAAATATTATGGAGGTATGAAGAGGACCTAGAAGTAATTCTTAGCCTTTTGGATGAACTGAAGGCCTCAATAACACATATATATAGAGAAGCTAATAATCTAGCAGATAGTCTATCTAGAATAGGCACCACTAGAGGAGATATAGAATATAACGTGAAATCCATGCCAAATAAACTAAAGGGAATAGCATGTTTAGATAAAATGGGATTTCCTTATATTAGAACAAATAAACAGACCACGAAGGTATGACAAAGTCTCAACCTCCTGTTGGATCGTGCGGGAATTCGACATTGCAGGGAATTTCTGCCTCATACTTAAATGGAATGGAAGGGTGGAGGTCGAGCCATCTTTAAAAATAAAATAAAAATTAAATCATAATTTAGAATATAGAATCTAAAAAAGAAGCATACGGGTTAGAGTTATGAATGTGTTAATTCTGCATTTCAGCAATATAGTGCATATCTTTAAATATGTATTTGGACTTTCCTTGCAGGATGTTAAGAAGAATAATAGGGTATAATTGAAGGAGAATTCATTGCAGGATGTGTTAATTCTGCATTTCGGCAGAATAGTGCATATCTATAAATATGTATTTGGACTTTCCTTGCAGGATGTTAAGGAGGAGAATTCTACAATTCTGTGGAGTTTTAGTCTAATATTGTATAAGTTTAACAAGGGATAAGGGTAATAGGGTGCCAAGTTATCTTGTAGGCACGTTCGTTTTTTCTCTTTGGTTTTTACAGGTTCAGTAGTGTATAAATGAGGAAGGAAGATGGCTGGAAACTTTTTAGAAAGTATGTGAAGTGAAGAGCCCGAGACATGGGGAAGATGAGAGATAGAGGTCTGATCACATAGGCAGCACTATCCCCATATGCTGCCTGTCACTTGAACCAGCTGCTGCTTGCTGCTGCTTCAAGCAATTCATGCTGATATCATATATATGATCCTGATGCCTTAAGAATGATTCTGTTGCTGTCTGTCATTAGCTGCCTCCACACAGATGTTGATACAACATCAAATAAAGGAGCATATATTATCAAAAACCACATGAACAAAGAATAAGGAAGATGGGAGAACAAAAAAGAAGTTGCCTGAACAAATCTTATATATTGCATATACCTATGTAGAGTGCTGCCTGTTGCTGCCATGAGTCTTCCTGCTGCTGAGATGAGTCTACTTGCAGCTGCGAAAAGTCTATTTGCTGCTGCTTGCTACACTGCTACATAAATATGAAGGAGCACAAAGAGAGTGGCTATTGCCACAGTTAACTTAACTAAGGATAAATTACTGTATTTTGTGTTATTTTGGTTAGGGTCTTGTCCTGTAAATGTAATGTCCTATAAATAGAGTTATGTGGTTGTAATGGTTTTCCTCCGCCTACAAGTGAGGCTTATGTTTCTTTAATAATAGATAAAAGTCCGTTTATATAAATATGCGTCAGAAAAAAAAGGAGAGAAACCTATAAAACTACAAGCTAGTGGCATCTTCAATGATGTAATCACTAGATGCAATTTACTGGAAGTGAAATTTTTAGGCTTAGCTTTCACATGGACTAATAATCACAAAAAGAAAGGAGCTATCTGGTCTAGACTAGATAGAGTCCTTTACAATGCTAAATGGCTAGATTCCTTTGGGAATATAGGGGTCAAGCATCTGAATAGAATATGTTCAGACCATTCCCCTATTCTTATATCCCTTCAAAATATAGATTATAAAAATTCAACTTTTAACTTTCAGAATATGTGGTGGTTACACGAAGATTTCCAAAATATAGTGAGAGATTCTTTGATGCAACCAGCAATATGCAATCCGAATCAGATCCTCATTGCTAAACTAAATAGGTTAAAAATATGTTTAATAAACTGGAACAAAATAAATTTGGATTAATAAAAATATTATAGGAGTAGAACAAAAAATTGATAATCTAGAACAAAAATAGGATAGAATTCATAGTATAAGTAATCTTAGTACACTTAATATGGCACAAGGAGAACTAAAACTAAAGCTTCACATGGAAGAAATCTTCTGGAAATATAGAGCGAAAGTAAAATGGTTAAAAGATAGAGATCAAAATACGAAAAATTTTCAGCTAGCTTCAAAAATAAAGATTAAAAAACACAAGAAAATGGTATAAAATAAAAAAGGAATATGGATAGAAAATAAGGCAGAAATCAAAGATAACCTCGAAGGCATATACAAATTACTTCTGTGCGATCATAATAGGCTGATAAGAGATATATTAGTACAAAACATAAAGAAAAAAAATTAAAGATGAAGATAATAAAAAGTTAATGCAATATATGGACGAAGAAGAAATCACAAACATAATTCATAGTATGAATAAGGAAAGTGCGGCTGGACCAAACAACTTTAATTACATGTTTTTTCAAGCTTGTTGGATATTATCAAACATGCAATTATTCATGTCATATATTGGTTTTTCTGTGGTGCAGAAATTGATAAAAAGTGAGCACTAACTCACATAGTCCTTATTCCTAAAAACGAAAACCCCAAAAAAAGGAGAGCACTACAGACCCATCTGCCTATGCAATTCCATATATAAAATTCTAACAAAATTGTTGCAAAATAGACTATGACTTATTCTTCCTACAATCATTTCTATTGAACAATCCGAATTTATGAAGAACAGATTGATCATAGAAAATTTATGCCAGACCAAAGTGCCAGTGAAAGAGTGGTCCTCTAAATGTAGAGGGCATAATGTAATTTTTAAATTAGACCTATCAAAAGCCTTTGATAGAGTAAATTCGCAGGTTTTATGCTTTACCTTGAGAAAACTGAGCTTTATAGTAGCATGGATAGATCTAATATTTAGATGTATCTCTAGTACTTGGTTTAAGATTATTATAAATGGGGAAAAGGGGAAAGAGTTTAAACCCACTTTAGGGTTAAGACAAGGAGATCCCCTTTCACCTGCTCTCTTCAACATTTACTTGGAATTATTTATAGTGAACTTGAAAACCAAAATAGATAAAAGAGATTTTTATACGTTTAAACAATATAGAAGCACTCCTCAAATTAGTTGTCTAGCATATGCTGAAGATATAATATTATTCACCAATGGAAACAATAGATCAATAAAGAATTTAATGAAAATGGTTCAAATTATGGAAGATGAAATGGATCAAGTATTAAATAGATATAAATGCCAATTAAAAATATCAAAGAAAGCCCCTCCTAGTCTAGTACATAGGTTAAAAGTGGTCACATGCTTTTCTCATATAAAAGGAGCTCTCATTTATTTGGGTTGTCCATTATATGAAGGTAGATTTAAATTAGAGCATCTGGATTTCTTACTAACTAAACTTAGGCATAAAATTCTGAGCTGGAAAACAGAAATATTAAAAATGAATGCAAGAATTACACTCATAACACATGTTCTTCAAAGCATACTAGTGAACAATTTAAAGGTTATGCAACCGCCTAAATTTTTCTTGAAAAAAATAGAGGGGGAATTGGCTAATTTTCTCTGGGGAAAGAAAAATGGCTAATTGAATCTTCATTGGATTAAATGGAAAGATCTCTGCTAAAGAAGAGGCTAGTCTAGGTTTCACTAGGCTAGAAAAGATAGCTAAAGCATGGGTCTATAAAAGATGGTAGAGAATAAAAGAGACTAATAATCTGTTGGCATTATATATGAGAGCAAAATACCTAACAAATAATGATACTAACAGGATAAAAAAGATTTATAATGAATCTAAAATTTGTAAACAAAGTGTAAAGCAAAAAGAAGTAGTAGATAATCACTCTATACTTACTAAATATGGTTGGAAATGAAAATTAAATGAAGAAGTCTTATTTTCTTTAAAATCAGCCAAGAATCTTGTTAGAAATATAAAGCCTACTCAATATTTATTTGAATGGTGTTGGAATAACAATAACCCACTTAAAATATGTTTATTTTTATGGAAAGCTTTATCTAATATCATTTCAATAGATACTTTAGTACAAAAAAAGGCATAAACCTAGCCTCTAGTTGTAGCTGCTACAATATGAGTATAAAAAGTCTAGATCATCTCCTTTCTCACAAGGGAGGATAGCTTCAAAGATATGAGAAATATTTGAAAAAGAAATGAGTATAAAGCATAAAAATCAAATACTCAAATATAGAATTCTTAAATGGATGAGGGGGCCAAATCTTGATTAATTACACAAATGGCTCAAGAAGACCATTCCACCACTGATAATATGGTGTATTTGGAAAGCCAAAAACAAAAGCAGATTTGAGAATGTTGAAATGAATGCAGAAGATATAGTAAGAGATATTAAAAAAGAATTAAAATGTATTTCAGAAGCTTATCCTTTAAAAATATAACTTATTCAGAAAATAAAGAATATATAGATAAGTGGCACTTAAGGTATCAAAAGCCCAAATCAATACACATTGCTATGTTATGTTAAGAACAAACCTCCTAAAGGTTATAGGGAACTTAATATGGATAGTAGTTTTAAAAGAGATATAGGTGCGGTAGGAGATGGAAGAATTTTAAGAGATTCCGATGGCAAGATGATTTGGGCATTTACCAAGAAATTAAAAGCTAATTCTCCTATGGAATCAGAAATCTGGGCACTTCTATTTGATTTAAAAATATGCAAAGATAGAAAAATAATGAACAGCCAAAAACAAACTGATTCTTTAATATTAGTAGGTATCATTAAAGGTCAAATTTTTTTTTGAAATATATGAATGATAAGGATGAAATCATTCAAATAGTTCATGAATTAAATTGTAGTATAATACATATATCTAGAGAAGTGAATCAAGTAGCCGATAAGCTAACTAAGGAAGTTGGAAAAATAGGAGATCAGGACTTCGAGACACATAACATGCCTACAAAATATAGAGACATACTTATACTAGACGAAATAGAATATCCTATATTTAGGAAAGCTAACACTTAAAAATATTTGTGAGTAGCTTTATTGAATTTAAAATATGTAAGCCTTCATTAACTTTTACACAGATTAAAGATGTTATAAATCAGATTGTATTCCTCGATGATTAGACTCTATGTAGGCATAATGAAGATTATCCATTGTTACATATGGAGGTTTGAAACCTATTGCTGGGAAAAACCATTATGCAGATTATAATTTTCTGTAAGTGGAAACTTTGTGCAAGGATATTGATTTTAATATCATGGTCCTATGGAATGCTGAATTAGTTTGAAGAAATTGCATGTTTTGTTGGATGAATCTTTGCTGGAAAAACACTGCAAACTTATATTTTACATGCTTTTCTCTTGCGATTGTCACGGTGATAGATGATACGCAAGGGAAAGGAGGAAAAGGATATATATTGCTGCTGGCTTTTTCTGTAAAAATAGGTACACTTAAAGTGAGGAAGGTGAAGAGATGTAGCAGCAAAAACTATGCAGACAAGCTGATGAAGCAAAAATATTGCAGAAAACTCTCAGGAATCAAGGTTAAAGAGAAATGGATTGTTTAGATGTTGTTTGTGGTCTGTGCAGGTACTAAAGAGTAGGAAAACAGATAGAAAGATCAAGCGGACAAAACACTTAAAGATAAGATGCAGGGAGAATATCAATCAGAATGCAAAACCAGGAAAGATTGCATTATCAGACAGAGTGTACACCCAGAAAGCATACTCAGACAAAAGACATATTCTTAGATAATAGAAAAAACAAGCAGGCAGAATGCTTAAAGAGTAGATGCAGGCAGAAAGTTAATAAAGTGCTGACAGATAGAAATATCAAGCAGCTTCCTCACTAGAGATTAGATTTGAATTTTATATTTGACATATTAGAATAAACAAGATACTATCCAACATTTTTATTTCTTTTATTTGAAACATAAGGGTGTAAAAGGGAAAAGTGTAGTACGCTAGCTTGTATAAAAGGTATTCGTCCACCAAAAGAGAGGGCAATTATAATAATAAAACAAACTTAAGAATAAAGAAGAATAAGAAGAAAATGGAGAATAAAAAGAATAAGAGGAATAAAAAGAATAATAAGAATATAAAGAATAAGAAGAATAAGTAGACTAAGAAGAATAAGAAGAATAAGAAGATTAAAAGAATAATAAAAATATAAGAGGTATAAGAAGAATAAGAAAAATAAGAAGAATCGGGAAAATAAGAAGTAAAAGAATAATAAGAAGAATAATAATAAGAATAATAAGAATAATAAGAATAAAAATAATAAAAATAATAAGTAGAATAATAAAAATAATAAGAATAAGAAGAATAAGAAGAATGATAAGAATCAAAAGAATAAGTAGAAAAGGAAGAATAAGAAGAATAAGAAAATTAAGAAGAATAAAAAGAATAAGAGGAATAAGAAGAATTAGAATAATAAGAAAAATTAAAAAAATAATAAAAATAATAAGAATATGAAGAAAAGAAGAATAAGAAAATTAAGAAGAATAAGAAAATTAAGAAGAATAAGAAGAATCAGAAAAATAAGAAGAATCATAAAAATAAGAAGAATAAGAATAATAAGAATAATTATTGGAACATAAGCGGCGTGGCTAATAGCCCGTTGTTAATAGGCTGAAAAAATTAAAAAAATTATATAAAA
The DNA here is from genome assembly GCA_029783825.1 of Sapria himalayana. Lineage (NCBI taxonomy): Eukaryota > Viridiplantae > Streptophyta > Magnoliopsida > Malpighiales > Rafflesiaceae > Sapria > Sapria himalayana. The sequence goes on along the minus strand of JAREIK010003610.1, from coordinate 21,061 downwards.
TTAAAATAAAAATGTTGCTAAACCTATGATACATAAGGACAGATTAGGAAGATATAGTAATATCATAGGCTTCCAATACACTTTTGCAAATATAAAAAATAACCTATGGATTTTGTGGGATAATACACTAAAAATAGATATTTTAAAGGATACGTAATAGGTAATAAATTTTAATACAAATAATGATTTAAAAAAGTAATATTAGTGGTATATGCTAAAAACACAAGAGAAGATAGGAAAATGCTTTGGAAGGAGATGGGTGAAATAGCTTTAAAAGATATACCCAAGATTATCAGGGGGGGATTTAAATGTGATTAGAAGTGAAAGAGAAAAGAAAGGAGAAAGACCCCCTGACGCAAAGGCTAGAGCATAATTTTATGATAAAATATTTAGAGCATACCTGATGAAAGAAGGATTTTTAGGGTCCAGTTAGACATGGTGCAACAACTAGAAAAAGAAAGGAATAATCTAGGCTAGATTAGATAGGGTGATGTATAATGCAAAGTGAGTATCCTTGCATGGAGTCACAGGGGTGAGACACTTAAAATAGAACTTGTTCATATCATAGCCCATTGCTACTATAACTTTATAGCAACCAAAAGAAGTCTAGAAGCTTCAAATTTCAAAATATGTGGGCTAAGCACGAAAGCTTCTAAAAGGTTGTTAGGGACTCTTGGCGAGACCCAATAATGGGTAAGCCATTACAAGTTCTTACTGCCAAGCTTTATAGGCTAAAAATTTGTCTTGGGAAATGGAATAGAGAGTATTTCAGCAATATTAATAAAAAATTAGGCAGGTAGAAGAAGCAATCGAGAAGCTAGAATTAGAATATGAGCAAGACAAAAAAGAAGAGCTTAGGCAGAAATTAAGGTGATGGGGGAGCTGAGGCTCATATTGCACATGGAGGAAATATTTTGGAAATAAACTATGAAAATAAAATGGCTAAAAGAAGGGGAAAAATACAAATTTTTTTCATACAATGAGTACAATTAAAACAAAAAAAAGGCAAATTAATGGTGTTAGAAATGCAGGAGGATGGGTGGAGAAAGAGGAAGAGATACAAACTCTATTTGAATCCTTTTTTAAAAAGCAACAGGGTGAACAGGCTATGCATGCATGGGATTCGTTGATCAAGGATCTAAAGCACATGATCAAAAAGGAGCAAAATCAAAAAATTGAGGAAATACCAAGGGAGGTAGAAAATAGGGAAGCCGTATTTAGCCTTGATAAAGATCGCATTACAGGGCCAGACGGATGGAATAGTGCATTCTTTCAAGTATGTTGGAACATCATAAAAGAAGGTCTAGTAATGGCAATCTCTAGTATTTTCACAGGTGCGGATATTCCTAAATAATGGGCAAACTCTTTTATAGTGCTAATTCCAAAAAATGAAAAGCTGCAAAAATGTGAGGACTAGAGGCCAATCAGCTTATGTAATACGGTATATAAAAAATTGGCAAATTTTCTTCAAAATAGGTTAAGTTACATTTTGCCAAATATAATTTCGCAGGAACAAGCAGGTTACGTCAAAAATATGATCATTACCGAAAACATAATCCTAGCCCTGGAAATGATGAAGGATATAGGAGCAAAAGTTAGATGGCATAATCTGGTGATAAAATTAGACATGTCTAAAGCTTTCGACAAGGTGGAGTGGGACATCTTATGCTTCGCAATGTGAAGGTTAGGTTTCTCAGAGCTCTATATAGATCTTATATATAGGTGTATTTTAAATGTATGGGTTAAAATTGTTGTGAATGGAAGAAGAGGGGAAGAGTTCAAGCTTATAAGATGGCTAAGACAAGGAGATCCTTTATCACCGTTACTCTTTGATATATACGTAGAACTATTGATAAAAAATATGAATAAATGAATGTCGGAGAATAAGATAATATCTTTTAGGAAACCGAAAACAATCCTAGAGTGAGCCGCCTAGTTTTGTAGATGATGTCATAATATTTATAAATGCAAGCCACTGCTCAATAATGAATCTGATGGATTTGCTGAAAACAGTGGAAGAGGAAACTCGACAAATAGTAAATAGAAAAAAAATGCCAATTTCTTCTAGCAAAGAAAGTCCCAGAAAAGGTGGCACTAAAGGTTAAAAATCTCACGGGTTTTACATATACAATGAGAACATTAATGTACTTGGGCTATCCTATTTATGAGGGCAGACTAAGGGAGGACTATTTAAGTTTCTTATTAGATAAAATGAGAAAGAAAATAGCCAGTTGGAAAGAAAATTTATTAAGTTTTTGGGGTATAATAATTCTAATTTCACATGTGCTACAAGGAACGCTAGCAAATATTATGTCAGTAATTCAACCTTCAAGAATCTTCATAAAAAACTAGAAAAAGCAATGTCAAATATCTTATGGGGGAAAAAGAAGGCAAGATGAAGCTTCATCGGAAGAAATGGGGAGATTTATGTCACCCAAAACAGGAGGCTGGTCTGGGCTTTCTAAGCTTAGAAGACATTGACAAAGCATGGGCTTGTAAAGGATGGTGGAGACTGAAAGAAAATGAGGGACTATGGGCAAAATTTATGAGAGCCAAATATGAATGGGGGAAAGATACTCAAAATGTCTCTAGGAAATCCTTTGAAATCTGGAAAGTCATGAAATACCAAGAAGAATTAGTTAAATCACATTCGAAATTTTGCAAAAGCGAATGGAAATGGACGTTGGAAGAACATGGAGCCATTACATTAAAATCAGCAAAAGTTCTAGTAAGGAAAAAGAAAGCACAGCAACCAATCTTTAGATTAGTTTGGAAAAAGGAAATTTGGCAAAAAAAGGGTTTGCTTATGTGGAAGGTGATGTCAAAGTCCATTCTGGTGGATTGAAATGTACAATGAAAGGGGATAAGGATGGCCTCAAGATGTGAGTGTCGCTTTGAGGTAATAGAATCCGCAAAGCATCTATTTTTGAAAGGGAAAATAGCATTGGAGATATAGAACTTGGAAGGAGCTGGAAATTTTGATTATGGGGTACTCAAGAGTATTAGGTTTAAAGGCAGAATAGAGAGATTGAGTAAGGTAAATCCGAGAAACAAGGTGTATAAATGGCTAACCCAAATTCTCCCACATGTAATTATATGGTGCATATGGAAGGCGAGGAATAAAAGCAGATTCGAAGGAATAGGTATGAATTCGCACGAGATAATAAAAGATATAAAGAGGAAATTTGCAAGTATATCGGAGATAAAACTAATTAGAGTAGCAAATATAAAAATGGAAAAAGAAGCTAGAAGGATATGTGGAGTTTCTTCAAAGAAAGAAAAATGGCATGGGATAAAGAGTTTTTGCTAGAACAAGCTGCCAATAGGAAAAATAGCACTCAACACGGATGGAAGTTTCAATAGAGAAATGAGAGCATGAGGAGGAGGAGGAGCAATAAGAGACTCACAAGGGCGAATATTAAAAGCACTTTCCTTCAACATGAAGGTGTCCTCAGCCTTGCAGGTGGAATATGTGCTCTACAAAAGGGGCTTCAAATCTGCAAAGAATTAAAATATAAAGAAGTGCATATTCGAGTAGATTTTGCACTGTTAGTTAGCTTAGCTACTAACAGACTAGCAATGTGTAAATATGAGAAAGAGGGTGAAGAATTATACATCTCATGAAGGACTTGAAGGCCACTATACAGCATACTTACAGGGAGTCAAATGCCCTTGCAGATAGTTTAGCAAGGCTAGGATTAATAGCAGGAGTCCAGGATTTTGATAGCGAGTCTTTGCCATAAAAATTTAAAGGATTAGAAAGACAATATATGCACGGAATTCCATACTTAAGGGATAAAAGGGGAGGAAAAATACAAGAATAAGATATTAAATTCTAAGGATGTTATTTATATAAAAAAAATTCTAAAAAAGACACTGTAAATGGTATGAATATATTGTGTTTCAATTTTGAAAATGTAGGAATAACTTAGAGGAACAAAAAGCTCATGGAGACAAGGGCACAAGGGGGGCATATTCTAATTTATTTTAAGCTTTTTCTCTGTTACAGGTTTCCTTTTCTTTTTGCAAGGGAAAGATGAAAAAGAAAAATGCTAAGGTAAAGGAGTCTTGTTGTGCTTTTTTGGCTAACATATATGCAGGTAGGGAGCAAAAGAGTTAGAGGGCAGCAGCTCGGGGCAGTGGAGTGTTATGGGCAACGAAATGTCTGTGTATGTTTTTGGAGGGTAGAACTTATGGCTATGTGGGGAGGATGTTTGGCAGGGAGTATTAGTTAGATTGCTAGATTATTGTGTGTAATGTTTATGCAGGTTATTAAAGCTCAAGTTGAGAGAACAAGAAAAAGAGGCTCCAGAGTTAAGTAGGAGTAGGAGCAGGGGGCATAGTGTGTCGGGGAGCAGAAATATGGGTGGGTTAGGGGAGTGGGAGTGTTATTTTGGTGTATTATATGAGTAATAGAATTGTGGGGGGGGGGGGGGGGGGGGGGTAGGTTTTGGTCTCAGTAAGTGAGCTCGCAGGCAGTAGTTGGTGAAGCAGAGCATGAAAGAATGGAGGATCTATAGCTAGGCAAGATGTTAAAGGATAGGAAATCTAGTCTTTGCATATTTGAGATCTAAAGGAATGGCAAGGTTGTACACCTCTAGGCCCAATAATAAAGGGCACGGAAGAGGCTGTTTGAAAATTTAATAATTTATAAATATCAAACAAGTAAAGGTAGAAGTTTGGTTTAAATAGCTAAAAACATGCTAAGATGTTATGATGTGCTATGATGTATTTTGTTTTTGTTTTTTTGAATTTTATTTTGAACTTGGTATAAGGGGGTAAAGTGTAGTATTACTTTGTAATCAATGGTATTCCTATGCCAAAAGAGAGCATGTTTATAATAAAACTAATCTTTGCAAAAAAAAAGAATAAGAAAAATAAGAAGAATAATAAAAATAAAAAAATAAAAAGAATAAGTAGAATAATAAAAATAATAAGAATAATACGAATACGAAGAATACGAAGTATATGAAGAATAGAAGAAAAAATAATAATAAGAATAAGTAGAATAAGAAGAATAACTATAATAAGAAGAATAAGAAGTAAAGAAGAATAATAAGAATAATAAGAATAATAAGATTAAGAAGAATAATAAGAATAATAAGATTAAGAAGAATAAGAAGAATAGAAAGAATAGGAAGAATAAGAAAAATAAGAAGAAAAAGAAGAAAAAGAAGAAAAATAAGAATAATAAGAATAAGAAGAATAAGACGAATAAGAAGATTAACTATAATAAGAAGAATAAAAAGATTAAAAAGAATAAGAAGATTTGGAAGAATAATAAGAATAAGAAGAATATGAAGAATAATAAAATTAAGAAGAATAATAAGAATAAGAAGATAAAGAAGAATAAAAAGAAATACATGAATAAGAAGAAAATGAAGAAATAGAACAATAAGAAGAATAATAATAATTAGAATAAAAAGATAAATAAGAAGAATTTGAAAAATAAAAAAAAATAAGAAGAATAAGTAGAATAATTAGAATAAGTATAATAATAAGAATAATGAGAATTAAAAGAATAAGAAGAATAAGAAGAATAAGAAAAATAAGAAGAATAAGAAGAATTAGATGAATTTGAAGAATATGCAGAATAAGAAGAATAATAAGAATAATAAGAATAATAAGACTAATAAGAATAAGTAGAATAATAAAAATAATAAGAATATGAAGAATAAGACGAATAAGAAGAATAAGAAGAATAAGAAGAATAACAAAAAAATGAAGAATAAGAAGAAAAAGAAGAATAAGAAGAATAAGAAGAATAAGAATAAGAAGAATAAGAAGTGTAAGAAGAATTAGAAGAATAAGAAGAATAAGTAGAATAAGAAGAATAAGAAAAATAAGATGAATAAGAAGAATAAGAAGAAAAAGAAGAATAAAAAGAATGAGAAGAATAATAAGAATAATAAGAATAAGAAGAATATGAAGAATATGAATAATAAAAAGAATAAGAAGAATAAGAAGAATCAAAAGAATAAGAAGAATTAGAAAAATAAGATGAATAAGAAGAATAATAAGAATAAGTAGAATAATAAAAATAATAAGAATAAGGAGAATAAGAAGAATAAAAAGATTAAGAAGAATATGAAGAATATGAAGAATAAAAAGATTAACAATAATAAGAATAATAAGAAAATTAAGAAGAATAAGAAGAATAAGTAGAATAAGAAGAATAAGAATAAGAAGAATAAGAAGAATAAGAAGAATAAGAAGAATAAGAAGAATAAGAAGAATAAGAATAATAAGAATAATAAGAAGAGTAAGAAGAATAAGAAGATTAACTATAATAAGAAGAATAAGAAGATTAAATAAAAAAGAAGATTAAGAATAATTATAAGAATAATAAGAATAAAAAAATATATGATGAATTATAAGATTAAGGAGAATAAAAAAAATAAGATTAGATGAATAAGTAGAATAAGAAGAATAAGAAGAATAAGTAATATAAGAAGAATATCATGAATATGAAGAATAAAAAGAAAATGAAGAATAAGAAAAATAAGAACAAAAATAAGAATACAAAGAATAGAAGAATAAGAAGAATAATTAGAATAAGAAGTAAAAAAAATAAGAATAAGAAGAATAAGAATAATAAAAAGAATAAGAATAAAAAAAATAAGAATAAGAATAAAAAAAAGAATCAGAAGAATCAGAAGAATAAAAAGAATCAGAAGAATAAGAAGAAATAGAAGAATAAGAAGAATAAGAAGAAATAGAAGAATAACAAGAATATTGAAAATAAGTAGAATAATAAAAATAAAAAGAATAAGAAAAAGAAAAATAAGAAGAATAAAAAAAATATGAGTAATAAGTATAATAAGAATAATTAATAGGATTAATAAGAATAATAAGAATTAGAAGAATAAAAAGAAAAAGAAAAATAAGAAGAAATAGAAGATTTTGAAGAATAAAAAAAATAAGAAGATTAAGAAGAAATAAAAAGAATAAGAATATTAAAAAGAAATAAAAAGAATAAAAAGAATAACAAGAATAACAAGAATAACAAGAATAATAATAATAATTATTATTATTATTAGAATAAGAAAAATAAAAAGAATAAGAAAAATTAGAAGAATTAGAAGAATAAGAAGAATAATAAGAATAATAAGAATAAGAAAAATAAAAAGAATAAGAAAAATATGAAGAATATGAAGAATAAGAAAAATAAGTAGAATAGGGTATGACAGCCAAAAGAAGTTCCTCGAATCATTGTTGTTTATCCTGGAATTCAAGTCAACGAGTGGATCGAAGTAGATTGACTGAAAAGAACATAACTGGATATTTGATTAGAGTCCAGTCTTCACTAGACATTATATGACTATCTTATGCTTTTAATCTTCACTTCCTCTCACAGAGAGTTCTCAGTCTTAATTCCATGTTCTAATAATTCATTTTATTTTTTTATTCCCTCAATTATTGTTATTCAACTTTTGTCCGTCTTTAGTTTGCGTGAGACTGAACAAAGTTCCCTCTTTTATGTTATTCTATAAGAATTGTGATTTCTGGATATAGGAGTCTGTGTAAAGTTTTTGTTCTTTCAAATTTGTGGCCTAGAGTTGCTTTCTTGCAAATTTCTCAAGCCGGGCAGGGGGATTTGTTCGATTGGTTAATTGGTTCTATCGGTGATATTTGCAATGGTGGTGATCATGCATAGAAAAATACTAATTGAATTTATAATTGATGTTATGGAAAAAGAAAATCGATATAGTAATTATTTCAAAGGCGGATCAGATCATAAATTTATAACTAAAAAATAATACGGACCCAATTATATTGGTGGTATTTTTCAGTAACTCAAAAGAAAAATGAAAAGACCTTTGGGATGAAATGAGGAAGATAGCTGATAAAAATACCTCATGGATCATAGGTGGAGGACTTTAACATAGTTAGAAATGCTAAAGAAAAAAAAAGGAGGAACGTTGCCCGATCCCTTAGTGATAGCTCAATTTAATGAGGTAATTAATAACTTGAATCTTATGGAGGCTGGGTACTTGGGTCCTAGCTTCACATTATATAATAATCAAAAATATAGGGGAATGATCTGGTCTATACTTGATCATATTATTTATAACATTAAATGGGTGGATTATTGTGGATGGGTGAGTGTGAAACTCTTGAGTAGAACATGCTCAGATCACTGTCCCCTTCTTTTAAGTTTTAAGGCTAGAGAGGGAAATAATAAAACTTTTAAATATCAAGACATGTGGGGCTTGCATAAAGAGTTTGATAGAATAGTAAGAAACTCATGGTAAGAGCCTACAAATGAGAATTTTATGTAGGTTCTAGCTATTAAATTACCTAGGTTAAAATTATAACTTAGTAGGTGGAATATAAAGATATTTGGAAATATAGATAAGAATATTCAGGATACCAAATCTAACGTAAGTAAATTAGAAATAGAGTATGAGAATAATCAGGATGAATCTTCTAGAATTAATATAAATAAAGCAAATGCGAAATTAAAATTATTGCTATATATGGATGAATTTTTTTGGAAAAAAAGGGTCAAAGTAAAGTGGCTCAAGGAAGGGGATAGAAATACTAAGTTTTTTAATGTAGTTGAGAAATTACAAAATCAAAGACAAGAAATAAAGGTATCGAAAAAGATACGGGCAAGTGGATAGACGATGAATGTGAACTTACAAAAGTCTTGGAAGATTACTTTACAAGTCATCTCTGTGGACACAGCCAACAAAGGGAGGACTCCTTAATTTGACAAATAGATAAATGAGTAACTGAAGAACAAAATAAACTATTAGAAGAGTGCCCTAGTGAGGAGGAGATTAAGGCTGTAGTCTTTAGTGGAAATAAAGACAGTGCAACAGGTCCAAATGGATGGAATAATGATTCTTTCTAGCAAACTTGTAATATAATATATAAAGAGTTGACGACCACAATTGCTTGGGTTTTTGCAGGAGCAGAAATCACAAAATCATGGGCTAGCTCATATATTTGACTGATACCCAAGAAAGATAATCCGCAAAAAAAAGTGAAGATTATTGACCTATAAGTCTATGTAATTCGGTGTATAAAATTTTGACAAAAGTCCTGCATAATAGACTAAATAGAATATATTCTCCATTATTTCAGTAGAACAATTAGGATTCGTTAAAAATAGATTAATGATAGAAAACATTAATTTATCTACAGAACTGATGAAAGAAATAGGGGCCAAAGTTAGGGGCCATTATGTGATTATGAAATTAGATTTGTCTGAAGCATTTGATAGAGTGGAATGAGACATTTTATGTTACACGATGAGGAAAATGGGATTTTTGGAATTCTGGGTATATCAAATGTATAGATGTATCTCTAGTGCATACGTTAAAATTTTAATTAATGGGGAGGCATGTGGTGAATTTAAGCCAGTAAGGGGACTTTGAATGGGGGATCTTTTATCTCCATTGTTATTTAATATATATATATATATATATATATAATTGTTAATAACAAGTTTAAAAAAAATGAAAGAAGGGAATATTACTAGCTTTAAACAACTTAGACACACCCTAATTGTAAGCTACCTAGCTTATGCGGATGATGTAATTGTTTTTACAAATGTTGGGAGAACATCATTGAAGAATATGATGAAGCTATTTGACATAGTAGAGGAAGAAATGAAACAATGACTTAATAAAAATAAATACCAATTTGTGGTTTCAAGGAAAACACCTGAAAGAACTATTCAGAGGGTAAAATAAAATTATAGGCTTTGAGCAGAGTAAAGGGGCGTCAATGTATTTGAATTGTCCTATATATGAAGTTAGATTGAAAGAAGAATATCTAACATTTCTAATGAAAAAATTAAGGGGTAAAATAGTGGGATGGAAAGAGAATATGTTAAGTATGGTGGGACGAATCACATTAATTAAACATGTCATATAGAGAACCATAGCACACATCTTAATGTCCTTATAGCCACCAAAGAAGATCTTGGACAGCCTACAAAAAAAATGACTAACTTCCTATGGGGTAAAAAGTCAAAAAAAATAAGCTACATTGGAAATAATGGGAAGATATATGCTGTTAAAAGGATGAAACGAGACTAGGATTGAAAAATTTAAATGATATGGCTAAGGCCTGGGCATGTAAGAACTGTTGGAGGCTGAATCAGAATGATTGCCTATGGGTGAGCTATATGAAAGCTAGATATGGGTCAGAAATAAAACATGTAAGAATCCTAAAAAAACAACTAGAAGTTTGAACATGATGCTTAAACAAAAAATATTAGTTGAAAGTATGCACGTCTAATTAACAATGTATGGAGATGGACTCTAAATCCACAAGGGAGGTTCATGCTTAAAAGCACAAAAATTTTAGTAAGAAAAGGAAAAAAAATAAAGAAGTTTTTAAGGGAGCCTAGCTAAAAGAGATCCCACAAAAAATAAATGTTTTTATTTGGAATGCTCTTATCGAATGCTATTCCAGTGGACTCGAATATTCAGTTGAAGGGAGTGAAATTAGCTTCTAGGTGTGAATGCTGTTTTACTAACATAGAAAGAATAAATCATTTATTTTCAACAGGGAAAATAGTGCTGGAAGTCTAGAAGTATCAGGGGATATATGTACAAGTAAGCAACAAGTTAGAAGATATCAAGGAAAGTCTAATGAGTTGGAAAATTAGTCACACAAAGAATAAAGTGTGTAATTGGCTAAGGGTTTACATTCCGCACATAATAGTCTGGAATATGTGGAAAGCCAAAATATATAAGTAGATTCGAGAATATTAAAATGAATGCTAAGTATATAATAAAAGAAATTAAAAAAGATTGTTCATGGGTTTAGCAAAATTTCTACTAAAACATAGAAGCATGGAAATGGAAGATGAGAAAAGAAGATTATGGGGATTACATTTAATTAAGAAAAATACTCGTGAGGTTAGAACGGTGTGCTGGGAAATACCTCCCAGGGAAAGACTTGCTTTAAACACAGATGGTAGTTTTAATAGGGACACGGGAGAGGCAGGGGGAGGAGGGGTGATAAGAAATGAGCAGTGTAAAGTTATAAAAGCTTTTACAATTAAAGAAAAAGCATCCCCAGCCCTGCATGCAGAAATTTTAGCCTTACATAAAGGCCTTAAAATACGCAATGAAAACTTTTATATTAACTTATGAGTACAGGTGGCTTCTAGTATAGTAGTGAATCTGGTTATGAATAAGATAGAAATATGGCAGTATGAAGAATAAATAGTGACAATTAAGAATCTTTTAACCGACATTAAAGGGGAATTTATGCATATATATATATAAGCTAATGCTGTAGCAGACAATTTAGCAAAAGAAGGTTTGAAGATGGGTTTATAAGAGTTTGAAGGAGCTGACATTCTGGAGAAATATAAGGGCTTAATCATATTAGATAAATTAGAATTCTCGTATATTAGAATTCAAAAGTAGTAGCTGGAAAACAAATCTTTGATAACCTCGGTCCTGTGGTGTAATTATAAATAGATATTGATCTACTTTGGTTTTTAGGTTCACAGGTATACCTTAAGATGAAAGGAATAGCCTATGGCAGATGGTCTGATAAATAAATCAGCCAAATGTGTACTTTGTATATGCTTAAAGTGAAGTGATAAGAAAACAATATAAGGCAGAGAGTGACGCTGCCAAAATAAAGTTTCATCACCGACGAGGAGGCAATTAAATTATATATACCTGCTTTTATCTTTTGGCTTGTATTGTAGGGGAGACAGTCAAATGCATACATGAAGACTACTTTTTTTAAATACATCAAGTTTGATAAAGCTACAACTAGAGGAGCAATGATTTAATGCATACTTTGCTTTCTGTTTAAGGGTGTAAAAGGGGTTAAGGGTTGTAATAGAGGAAATATAAATTCTGTTATGCTGATTGAAGTGCAGGGGTTTGAGGCAGAGAAGCTATCAAGCATTAAAACAACATCATAACAAGATTGCGAGAGGTAGTGAATGGTTTTTCTACTGACAGATACTAGTAGTTTCTATGTTCTTGGCATTGTGTCTATTTTGAAGGGGAAAGGCATAGATATTAGCAGGCAGAGGAGAAAAGGAAATATGTATAAAATAGGAGAGATGCTACCAAAATTTTAAACAAAAGCAGGACAATAAAGTGGCTGTAGAGGAGAAAGGGACTAACAAAAGCACAAGGGACAGAGAAATAAAAGATAAAAAGGCCGAGGTTCAAGTAAAATAGCCTATTATGCAGAATCAAATTGAATTGATGCATTTAGAGATAAGAAAAGTAGATTCAATTCTAGTATAATGTGTATTGTTTTATTTATTTTATTTAAGGGTGTAATAGGTGAAAAGGGTAGTTCTAGATTGTAAAAATGGTATTCCTGTGCCAAAAGAGAGGGCTTTTTATTAATAAAATAAACTTTCAAAAAAAAAAATAAGAAGAATAAGATGAATAAAAAGAATAAGAAGAATAAAAAGAATAAGAAGAATAAAAAGAATAAAAAGAATAAGAAGATTAAAAATAATAAAAATAATAAAAAGAATAAGAAGAATACGAAGAATAAGAAGAATAAGAATAATAAGAATAATAAGAAGAATACGAAGAATAAGAAGAATAAGAAGAAAAATAAGAATAATGAAATTAAGAAAAATAAAAAAAAATAAGAATAAGAAGAATAAGAAGAATAAAAATAATAAGAAGAATAAGAAGAAGAAAAAGAACAATTAGAATAAGAAGAATAAGAAGATTAAGAAGAAAATGCAGAATAAGAGGAATAAGAAGAATAATAAGAAAAAGAAGAAGAATAAGAAGAAGAAGAATCAGAAGAATCAGAAGAATTAAAAGAATATGATGAATAAAAAAAATTTGAATTATGAGAATAATAAAAAAATAAAAAGAATAAGAAGATTAAAAAGAATAAGAAGAGTAAGTAGAATAAAAAGAAGAAGAAGAAGAAGAAGAAGAATAATAATAATAATAATAATAATAATAATAATATGAAGAATCAGAAAATAAGAAGTATAAGAAGAATAAGAAGAAAAGAAGAATATGAATAATATGAAGAATAAGAAGAATAAGAAGAATTAGAAAAATAAGAAAAAGAAGAATAATAATAAAAAAAGAAGAATAAGAATAATATGAAGAATAAGAAGAATAAGAAGAAGAAGAAGAAGAAATATAAGAAGAATAAGAAAAATAAGAAGAATAAGAAGAATAAGATGAATAAGAAGAATAAGAAGAATAAGAAGAACAAGAAGAACAAGAAGAACAAGAAGAACAAGAAGAACAAGAAGAATAAGAATAAAAATAAGAATAAGAAAAAAATAAAGAATAAGAAAAAAATAAAGAATAAGAAGAATAAGAAAAATTAGAACAATTAGAAGAAACAGAAGAAGAGGGAAAATATGAATAATAAGTAGAATAAGAAGAATACGAAGAATAACAAGAATAATAAGAAGAATAAGAATAATAATAATAATAATAATATGAAGAATATGAATAATAATTTGAATAAGAAGAATACTGAAGAATAATAAGAAAAAAAAGTATAGAAGAATAAAAAAATATGAAAATTAAAAAGAATAATAAAAAAAGAAGATTAAAAATTATAAGAAGAATAAGAAGAATAAAAATAATACTAAGAATAAGAAGAATAAAAAAAGAAGAAATAGAAGAATAACAATAAAAAGAAAAATAAGAATAATTCGAAGAATTAAAAGAATATGTAAAATAAAAAGAATAAGATGAATATGAAGAATAAGAACAATGTAAAGAATATGAAGAATAATAACAATAAAAAAAATAAGAAGAATAATGAGAATAAGAATAATAAAAAAATAAGAAGTATAAGAATATTAAATAAAATAAATAAAATAAGAAGAATAAGATGAATAAGAATAATTATAAGAATTTGAAGAATAAAAAAAAGAAATAAAAGAATAAGAAGAATACAAAGAATAAGATGAATAAAAAGAATAAGAATAATAAGAATAATAAAAAGAATAAGAAGAATAAGAAGTGTAAGAAGAATAAGAAGAATAAAAAGAATAAGAAGAAATAGAACAATAAGTAGAATAAAATAATAAGAATAATAATTTGAATATAAGAATAATAATAATAATAATAATAGTAATATAAATAAAAAAGAAGAATAAGATTGCTAAAAAGAATAAGAAGTATTATAAGAATAAGTATAATAATAAGAATAATAATAATAAAAGAATAAGTAATATAAGAAGAATAAGATAAATAAGAAGAATAAAAAGAAAAATAAAAATAAGAAGAATAAAAAAAATAAAAATAAGAAGAATATGAAGAATATGAAGAATAAGATGAATAAAAAGAATAAGAAGAATTCAAAAATAAGAAGAATAAGAAGAAAAAAAAGAATAAAAGATTATGATGAATAAGTAGAGAAAGAAGAATAAGAAGAATTTAAAGAATATTAAGAATAAAAAGAATAATAAAAATTAGAAGATTAAAAAGTATAAGAAGTAAATTAAGAATAGAATAATAAAAATAATAATAATAAAAAGAAAAATAAGAAGAATAAAAGAATAAGAAGAATAATAAGAATAATAAGAATAATAAGAATAATAAGAATAATAAGAATACAAATAATAAAAGAATAAGACGAATAAGTAAAATAAAAAGAATAATAAGAATATGAATAATAAGTAGAATTAGAAGAATAAGAATAATAAAAAGAAATAGAAGAATAAAAAAAATTAGTAGAATAAAAAGAATAAGAAGAATAAGTAATATAAAAAGAATAATATAAATAAGAAGAATGAGTAGAATATGAATAATAAAAAGAATAAGTAGAAAAATAAGAATTAGAATAATCATTAAAATAATAAGAATAAGAAGAAAAAGAATAATTAAAAAAATAATAAAAATAAGAAGAATAAGAAGAATAAAAAAATGAAAAGAATAAGAAGAATAAGAAGAATGAGAATAATGAGAAGAATAAGAAAATAAGAAAAATAAGAAGTAAAAGAAGAATAAGAAAAAAAAAAGAATAAGAAGAATAAGAAGAAAACAAGCATAAGAAGAATAAGAAGAATAAATAGAATAAGAAGAATAAGTAGAATAAGAAGAATAAGAAGAACCTCCCTCTTGAAAATCCACAGCTCTTAATTTTAGCGATAGAAAGATGCACTTTTAGAGAGAGAAACCTCCATTTTTGATCAAGATAAGCTCCGTTTAATCTAGATTTGGAGAATATTGATATCTTAACCAATAAAAAATTGGTTGTGAGTATTGGTAAAAAAGATGTGCTATTATGTCTGAGAAATTTGACAAAAAACAATGAACCAGTCTAACAATTTTCAAAGGTATAACTTGCGAAGCTTGCTGAACCCTTCTCCTATTCATTAATTGGCATCTTTTCTCTTGGTAAATCTCAATATTATGTTTTTCAAGAATTTTTGCCTATGCTGGAGCTAAAAAAAGTGGTTAGAATAGCATTCTATGATGCAAAACATCTATTTTTGTAATTTCGATTGGAATATGACTTCCACTATATAAGGATACGAAGGCTATGGATGATTGATTAATATACTATGATAATATTGAAGTTGAATCCTGAGTTCACCCCATTATAGCAATGTCCAATAGCCTCGGTATGGTCTTCTTTACTAAAACTTCCTATTCACATGTTTAATAAGCTTTCTCTCTTCTCAATTGCTTACTATTTGTGTAAACCTATAATCATTAATGAAGCAACTGCATATATGACTCGACTAATTGTTTCTAGGGTAGGTTAAGAATATTTACCTCCACAAAGACTATGGATTGGAAGTGATGAGAAGGAAGGATTTTGGCAACCAATCTTTCCAGAATACTTACCTCTTTTTTGATATTCAAATAATTATATGGGACATGAGTTAAAAGAATGCATAGTAGGAAATTTTATATCTATAAAACCAGAAATAATAAAGAAAATAAATGAGAATATATGGGTTAAAGAAGGGTAGAAAATATTTAGTGAGGATGGGGTAGGGATAGAAGGAGATAGTTATTAAAGGAGGAGAAACAGAGGAGTTAGTTTATGATGAAAGGGATAAGTTAGAAGGAATGGAAAGAGAAGGGGTAGTGCATTGGGGGGGAATAGGTTTGGGAGGTGAAGAGGGTAGGTTAGGAATGGGGTTACTGGATGGGATAGGGAAAGGGCAAATTGGAGGAGAAAAGACAATAAGAAAGGAGAAATTCAGAGGGAGATGGGCAAAGGTTTAGGTATACGGGAAGGGTTAGAGATAATAGTTTCGGAGAGGTTTTGGGGAAAAGGGGGTAGTAGTGAAGGGTAAAAAAAAAGAATAAAAAAATGGAGATAGAAAGGGAATGACTAGGAGAATATAGGTGGTCAGAGGATGATCTCCTCTTAGAATCAGAGTTTGATTCAAAGAGTTGGCCCTTAATTATTAATAATAAGGATCCACTTAATATGGAGCTAAATAGGATAAGAGTTGATATACAAATGTATAAAGGGAGAAGAGGGTCTAACAATGGGGATAAGGAAATGGAAGGAATCAAGCGCATGGGAATGACATTAGGAATGAGGGAAAAATCAGAAGGCATGAATGAACATGAGCAACCTATTTCTAGTAAACCGTCAAAAAACATGAAAAAAATACTTGAATATGAAATATGAATCAAAATGCACAATTAGGGCATAAGCAAAATACCTTCATAATGGATAAAGCACTGTATTGGAACTTAAGAGGATTAGCAAACACTCCAACATTGAATAGAATAAAAATCTAATTAAAACACATAAATTAAAATAATAATTATAGCTGAACTAATGGTGGATATAAGTTTACTAGAAAAATATAAAAGATAGTAGGGATGGGCAACACTTTTGGTAACTCTAATAGTAAATTATGGATAATGTGGGAGAATAATTTTGACATTAAAATTATAAAGGAATCCGAACAAATAATCTCTTTTAAAATAAGTCCTCGGTCAGAGAAAATTAAGTTAGTGGTGTATACAAATAATGGAAAAAAGGATAAAAAGTCACTATGGAAAGATATGAAAAACTAGCATCAAAGAATATGCCTTGGTCAATAAGAGATTATTTTAAACGCGATTAGAAATGTAACAGAAAAAAAGGGAGAATACCCTCAAATGTAGAAGCTATAACTCATTTAATAATGAGGCTATCACTAATGCAAATTTAATGGAAGTAAATTTCTTAGGCTCTAAGTATACATGGTGTAATAACTATAGGAAAATAAGAGTAATCTAGTTTAGACTAGATAGAATACTATACACAACAAAATTGGTAGAGAAGTTCAGAGCTATAAAAGTTAGACATCTAAATAGGACCTACTCAGACCACACCCAACTACTCTTATTTATGTTATGGAGAGAGGGAAGGCCGATAAAAATTTACAAAGAAAGTCAAGGATTCTTGGCTGGAGGCAGCCATATGTAATTCTATTGAAAATATGGGTGATAAAGATGCATATGCTAAAATATAGATTAAGAGAATGGAATAAAATTTTATTTGAAGAAGTAAATAAGAAGATCTAGGAGGTAGAGGAAATGGTGGCCAGAATGCAAAAAAAAAATATGAGGAAGAACAAAACGAAGAGAATAGGATTAAAGTAAGTAAAGCTAATGTAGAACTAAGACTTAGAATTAACATGGAAGAAATCTTTTGGAAACAAATATCAAAAATCAAATGGCTAAAGGAAGGATATAGGCATACAATTCTTTCATGTGATGGGCAAAATTAGGGCCCAAAAGAATAAGATAAATGCTTAATAAATTCTAAGGGTAAATGGATAGAAAAAGAGGAGAAGATAAAGCATAACTTTGAAGAATTTTATAAGAGTCTCCTATGTGGACTAGCCAAGCATTGGGATTCTTTGTTAATGCAAGCTATATAATATAAAGTGTCAAAATAGGATAATAAAAGGCTATCCAAATATCCAGAGGAAAAGGAAATATAAGAAGCAATGTTTGAATAAACAAAGATAGTGCAGCTGGGGCCTAATGGTTAGAGTAATGGATTCTTTCAATATTGATGGGATATCATAAAAAAGGATCTGGTAGCGTCTATTGCCTAGATTTTCTCAGGAGCCAATATATCAAAATAATGGACCACCTCTTTAACTGTATTGGTTCCTAAAAAAGAAAATCTATAGAAATGTCAGAATTATAGACCTATTAGTCTATGTAATAGGTTATATAAATTCAAACAAAATTATTTCAGAACATATTAAGTAATATTCTTCCTAAGATTATTTTAGCATAGCAAATGGGTTTTGTTAAAAATTGGTAAATGATAGAAAATATAAATTTAGCTTCAGAATTGATGAAGGATATTAGAGGCATAGTGCGAGGGCACAACATTGTAATAAAACTAGATCTTTCTAGGCGTTTGATAGAGTGGAAAGGAGCACCTAATGTTATGTAATGAGGAAGATGTGTTTTTTAGAATTTTGGATAGACATGGTATTTAGATGTGTATCATGTGAATGGGTTAAATACTCATAAATGGTCTAGTATGTGGTGAGTTTAAGCTAGACAGAGGGCTAAGGCAATTGGAACCCACTCTCACCTTTGCTCTTTAACATATATTTAGAGTTAGTAACTCTTAATATAAAAGAGAGAATGGGAATGTGAAAAATATTAACTTATAAGTAACCGACTAACACCCTATAGTGAGTTGCCTTGCATATGCAGATGATGCAATTATCTTTACAAATGTAAGCAACACATCGATAAGAAATTTTTAGTGATTATTTCAGATCCTAGAAGAGGAAACATGCCAAGTGTTGAATAAAATAGATGTCAATTTATAATAGCAGAAAAAAACTCCGAGGGGGGTTGCCCAAAAAATTAAAATGAATCACAGGCTTTGCACAAAGAAAGGTGACTAATATACCTGCGGTGCCTAATTTTTGAAGGAAGAGTAAGAAATGAATATTTAACTTCTTTGTGGAAAGAATGAGAAAGAAATTTCTAGTTAGAAAGAAAACTTACTATGTATTGCAGGAAGAGTCACTAGAATAAAGAATGTTCTTCAGAATTTTTTAGTGCATATACTTGTGACAATACAACCCCCAAAAAAAGTAGTGGCATAATTAGAAAAATAGATGTTGAGTTTTTATGGGGTAATAAAATGGGAAGCAAAGTTTCATTGAAAAAAATTGAAGAACTTATGCTACCCTAAGAATGAGGTAGAATTAGGATTCACTGAATTAAAGGACATGGCAAAAGCTTGGGCATGTAAAAACTGGTAGAGACTCAAAGAACAATGAAAAGTTTTATAGACAAAATTCATTAAGGTAAATACAGCATAGGAAATAACGAGTTTAAGATAGGAGAAACACCTCTAAAATATGGAAGCTAATGTTAAAGCAACAAGAGCTAGTAGTCAATCATTCTAGGCTAAACAAGAGTGGATAGAAATGGAACCTAAATCCGCAAGGTACATTTTCATTAAAAAATGCTAAAATTCTTGTATGAATGAAAAATCCAACAGAAAGCATTTAAATGGATATGGAAAAATGATAATCCACAAAAAAATAAAATATTTATTTGGAGAGTTCTAACAAAATCCATACCGATCGATGTTATATACATTAAAAGGGACAAGGATGGCTTCAATATGCAAATGCTACTTGAGGCTATTGAAGACATAGATCATCTTTTTTAGAAAGGAAGATAGTGATGGAAGTATGGAGACAGTAGAAAGAGATGCATAGATTAAAAATCAGGTAACCTCATTAAAACACATACTAAAAAGTGGAGAGAGGTAAATATGCAAACAAAAACACTCAAATAAATAAAAAATAATGTCCCCACACATAGCAATTTGGTGCATCTAGGAAGAAAGAAATAAAGTAGATTTGATGGATCCTCAATGAATGTCAACTATATATTAGCAGAGATACATAAGACTTATTCGGATATCTCAGAAATACACCCAATAAAGGGATAGACAATAAGATAGAAAGGAGCATGAAAGAGGCATGGAGATTAGCATTCAAAAAGGAGAACTCAAAAAAATTAATAAGTTTTTCATGGAATAACCTGCATAGTGAAGGCTTGCATTAAACATGGATGAAAGCTTCAATAGAGACATGGGGGTGGTAGGAGGAGGATGTGTGATTTGAGATGAGGAAGCTAGTGTTATCAAAGCTTATATGTTAAGATAAAAAGCCTCATCAGCTTTACATGCAGAGATACTAACTTTGAAGAAAGGATTACTAAATTATGTAGATGGAGACTTACACAATGTCTCGGTCCAAGTAGATTCAAGAATATTAGTGGACCTAGCCTCATGTAAATTAAATACATGAAAATATGAGGAAGAGGTAGATTTGAAAAGGATATTTTTTATAAGATTGAATGGTACAATCAAACAAATTTATAGGGAAAGAAATGCGGTAGCAGACAAACTAGCGGAGATGGGGTTCAAAAAGGGATGCAAATGTTTGATGCATAGAATATCCCGGATAGAGCGAAAGGGTTGGTAAAGCTAGATAGATCAGGTTTTATTTATATTAGATTACAAAAAAAATATTATAAATAAAAATCAAAAGTAACCTGGGGGACCTATCATTGAATTTATAGTTGTGCATGTTGGTAGAAACTGTTTGAAGGAAACATAGCAAATTAGGAGTGAAAGGGATGGGCAGCAAGATAATATAGGTGCTGGTAGAACAAGCAATCAGGAAGGTAAAAGAAGATAGATCCATGGCTGGAAGGGGAAGAGGCACACAAGATTACACAAATAGAAAAGGGGTTGGAGAATTAATTTGTACTGGTTATTATAAGGGTGTATTGTAAGGGTGATATTGTAAGGTAATATGAAGAAATGGATTGTAACTAGGTATATCATATGGAGTAGGATAGTAGAATATTTCGTTTTGTAGGTTGCAACACAAGTGGAAGCAAAGTTTCAGCTATAAGCTAGAGCTTCTAAGAAATTTTACAGATGTAAAGAAAAAGGAATGTAGAATCAAAATGGTCCTGCTTCATTTGTTGCTGTGATTATTAGGTGTATTAAAAGCCAAGTTTCAGCAATATTGTTGTAGATATAAAGAAATTTGTTATTGGTGTATCAAAATTGTATTCGGTGTATAAAAGGAATGTAGGAAATT
>JAREIK010003609.1:340163-394935 GCA_029783825.1 Sapria himalayana | reverse complement strand
GACAAATAGATAGATACACAAATAGATAGATAGACATATAGATAGATATATAGACAGATAGACAAATCGACATATAGATAGATATATTGTTAGTTAGTTAGTGAATGAGACAGTTACAAAGATAAACACATATATAGATTAATTGATTGATAGATTGATAGATGATAGATAGATTAATATATACATAGATAGATAGATAATTAGATAAATAGAAAGTTAGACATATATATAGATATAAAGATAATTAGACAAACATATAGATAGTTTGACAAATAGATAGATAGACAAATAGATAGACAGACAAATATATAGATAGATAGACAGATAGATAGATAGATAGATGGATGGATGGATAGAAAGATAAATGGATATACAACTATATATACTTATAGATTGATAGACTAATGGAAAGATAAAGAAAAAGATAGATAAAGAGATAAATAGATTTGGTAGATAGATAAATAGATAAATAGATTGATAGATAGACATATTGACAAATATATAGATACACATATAG
Source organism: Sapria himalayana (assembly GCA_029783825.1). Taxonomy (NCBI): domain Eukaryota; kingdom Viridiplantae; phylum Streptophyta; class Magnoliopsida; order Malpighiales; family Rafflesiaceae; genus Sapria; species Sapria himalayana. The sequence continues at coordinate 394,418 of JAREIK010003609.1, read as the reverse complement.
ATTGATAGACATATAAATAGATATATACACAGATAGATAGATAAATAGATAGATATATAGTTAGATAGATAGATAGATAGGCAAATCGATAAACAAATAGATACATAGATAGATATGAAAAATAGATCGACAAATAGATAGAAATATAGATACACAAATAAATATAATAAAAGATAGACATACATATAGAAAGATAAGTAGATAGACTGATAAATAGACAAATAGACAGAAAGATATATAAACAGATTGAAAGGTAAATAGACATATAGAAATACAGAGATATAAATAGATAGATAGATAGATAGATGGAAAGATAGATAGACAGATAGATAAAAATATTGATAGACAGATAGATAGACAATAAATAGTCAAATAGAAAGTCAATTAAAAAGACTCGTAGACAAACGGATAAACAAATAGGAAGATGAATGAATAGACAAATATATTGATGGATAGATAGACAAATTGATAGTTATATAGATAGATAGAAAGATGGATAGAAGGATACATAGATAGATAGATAGATGAATAAATAGACAGTTAGATAAATAAATAGATATATATATATGTAGATACATAGATTGATAGATAGGCAGATATATAGATAGATAGGTATATAGTTAGAATAATAGATTGATAGATAGATTGATAAATAAAATAATAGATAGATTGATAGACATATTTTAAGACACATTCAATAAATAGATTGATAGAATGATTGATATAAAGATAGATAGACAGATTGATAGACTTACAGATAGATAGATAAATATATATATATATATCTATATATATAGAAAGATAGGAGATAGATTGATAGATAAATAGGTAGAAAGATATATAGATAGACATATAGATATGCAGCTAGATAGTTAGATAGATAGATAAACATATATATGAAAAAAAAAGATATATAGATAGAATAAAAAGATAGATATATGGATAGATAAATAGATATATATATTAATAGACAAATAGATTGATAGAAATATAGACAATTAGAGAGATAAATAGATAGATAGATTAATATATAGTTTGAAAGATTGAAAGAAAGATACAAAGACAGACAAATAAGATAGAAAAATAATTAGACATATAGATAGAAAGATATATAGACATATAGATAGACAGATATATAGACAAATAGAAATAGAGATAGATTGAAAAATAGATAGATATATAGAGAGATAGATAGACAAATAGATAGATATATAGATAGATAGATGGAAAGACATTTAGATATAAAATATAAATTGATAGATATATAGACAGATTGATAGAAAGATATATATCATATAGATAGACAAATATATAGATAAATATATAGAGAGAAAGATAGATAGATAGACAAATAATAGACAAATAAATAGATGGAGAAATATATAGATAGACAGATAGATTAATAGATAGATAAAAATATAGATAGATTAAATGATTGAATGATAGGCACATAGACATATTAAGATAGATAGATAGTTAATTAGTTAGTTAGACAAATATATGTACAAATAGATAGATAGATTGATAGATAGATTTATTGATAGTTAGTTAGATAGATAGATGAACAAATAGATAGATAGAAAGATAGATAGAGATATAGAAATATAGATAGACAAATAGATAGTTAGACAGATAGACAAATAGATAGACAGATAGATAGTAAATAGTTAGAGAGAAAGAATGACAGAGATAAACAGATTGATTGATTGATTGATAGTTAAATAGAGAGATAGAAACATATATAGATAGATTGATAGATAAAAAGTTAGATTGAAAGATAGAAAGAGAGAAAGATAAATATATAAATAAACAGATATATAGATTGATAGATAGACAAATAAATAGACGGAAAGATATACAAAAAGATAAATATATAAATAGATAGAAAGATAGTTCGACATATTGATTGATAGATAGAAAATAGGGAGATAGATAGCCTAGTTGATAGATTGATTGATTGATACATTATAGATAGATTGATAAATAGATTGATAGATAGATTGATTGAAAATTTGATAAATAGATCAATAGATATATTGATAGATAGAAAAATTGGTAAATAGATATATAGATAGATATATAGATAAACACATATAGACGGATAGATAGAAAGAAAGATAGATATATAGATAGATTTACTATTAGAAAGACAGGTAGATAGATAGATTGATAGATTAACAGATAGATAGACATATATATAGAAAGAAAGAAAGATAGATAGATAGATAGATTAATTGATATACATATAGATCAATTGATATATAGATAGACAGATAGCTAGATAGATAGATAGATAGATAGATAGAAAGATAGATAAGCAAATAGATATAAAGATAGATTGAAAGATAAATTGATAAAAAATAGATATACCGATATAAAGATTGATAGATATATAGATAGATAGATAGATAAACATATAAATAATAAATATATATATATATATATATATATATATATATATATATATATATATATATTGATTGATATATAGATAGGGAGATTGAATGATAGATAGATAGAAAGATAGAGATATAGATAAAAAATTATTAGAGAGATAGATAGATAATAGTTAATTAGATAGATAAATAGATAGATAGATAGATAGATATAGAGATAGATAGAGAGATAGATAGATGGATAGGTATACAATAATAATACAAATAGATAGATAGATAAAAGATAGATAGATAGATAGACACATAGATAGTTTGATAGATAGATAGACACATAGATAGTTTGATACATAGATTGACAGACAAATTTATTGATAGATAGATAGATAAATAGATAGATAGATAAATAGATAGATAGATAAATAGATAGATAGATAAATAGATAGATAGATAAATAGATAGATAGAAAGATAGATAGATAAATATATAGATGCACAGATAGGTAGACACATAGATCAACACATAGCTAGATATATATATATATAGACAAATAGAAATGCAAATAAATAGATTTATAGAAATATAATTATAAAGTTAGATATCAATATAGATAGTTAGATAGATAGACAGACAAATAGATAAATAGATCAATATATATACATATAGATATACATAAAAATAAACATATAGATAGATAGAAAAATAGATAGAAAGATTGACAGACAAATTGACACTAAGTTAAGTAGATAGATAGATAGATAAAAAGATAGACAGATAGATAGTCATATAGATAGATAGATAGATAATCAGATAAACATATAGATAGACACATAGATCGATAATTTAATAGACAAATAGAAATTCAAATAGATAGATATATATTAATATAGATAAAGAGTTAGATATCAATACAAATAGATAGATAGATAGACATAAAAATAGACATATAGATAGATAGATTAATAGATAGAAAGAATGATAGACAAATTGACTCAAAGTTGGGTAGATAGATAGATAGATAAAAAGATAGACAAATAGACAGTCATATAGATAAATAGATAGATAGATAGATAGATAGATAATCAGATAAACAAACAGATATACTCATAGATAAACACATAGATAGATAGATAGATAAACAGATAGACAGACATACAGATAAATAGATAGAAAGACAGATATAGAAATAGATAGACAAGCAGATACACATACAAATTGATAGATTGATATACATACAGATAGACAGAAAGATAGATAGATGGATAAAAATATTGATAGACAAATAGACAAACAAATAGTTAGTCAGATAGATAGATCGAAAGATAGATTAAATATAGATAAACAAGTAGATTTATAAACAAATAGATAGACATATAGAAAGATAGATAGAAAGATAGATATAAATTCATTTAGATAGAGTGATAGATATGTAGTTAAATAGATATATAGATAGACAAATAGATAGAGAGAAATAAAGATATTTAGACATATAGACAGAGACCTAGTTAGACAGATTAATAGAAAGATAGATATATAGATAGATAAATATATATACTGATAGATAGTCACAAAAAAAGATAGATAGATAGTAGATACATACATAGATAGATAGATAGATAGACAGGTAGATTGTGATATAATATACAGACAGATAGACATATAGGTCGACAATTAGATAGACAGAAAGATAAACAAGCATATATAAAGATAGATAGATAGATAAAAATTTAGATTAAAAATAAATAAACAAATAGATAATACAAAAAAAATTATATAAATAAGGACTAAAATAACTTTTTTTATGATGTATTAATTTTTAAAAAAATTATAAAAATTTTTTTTATAAACTTTTAATTAAGAAACTTTAAAATTTATATTAAAGTAACATTACATAATTAATTCATAAGTATAATAATTTTTTTCGATATTTTAAACATTAAATTAACATACACTAAAATTTCTTCTAATATAAATGTAAAATTATTCATTGTATTATTAAATAAAAAATATATTCAAAAATATTTGAATTGACAAATAAACTATCAAATCTTAATATTATTATAAGTATAAAAAAAATTTTATGATTATAGAAAACTTTTAAAAAAATAATTAATTCAAAATTTAAAAATCTTGAAATATAATAAAAATATAAAATTTTTCAATAAAGTTAAAAAATAAAAATTAATATTTTAAAATAAATACATAAATATTTGCTCCTACTAAATTTAAAAGAATTAAACAAGTGAGTTATATTTGTACTATTAGCTTTTAATATTAAGTCTTTATTAAAATAATAAATATAACTTTCTTTTAATTATCTTCTCACCTTAAGTAATTTTTTGAATTTAAAAAATTATTGATGATATCAAATAATATAAAATTTTATGCCTTTAAAATTATTTCTTATTATCAACTAAAAAATTAATATGAATTATTAAAAATTTATAACCATAAAATATATATTTTTATATATTTTTTAACATTAAGAGTATTTTATAACTATTAGGAGAGTAGCAAGAAGACAAATCATCTTTTCATTTAAGTCTTCTTATATGAAGTTTGTTAATTTTGTAGCTATTTGATATTTTTTTATAAGGCTAAACATATATATATATATATATATATATATTTTAAATTATTTATATATTTATTGATTAATTAATATTATAATAAAAAATTGTAAGGTGTTTGTTTTTCATGTGTACCTTGCTACACGCACATTAATTTTATTAATAAATTTTTGATAGTAAATAAAATAAATGAGACTTTTTGTATTATATATATATATATATTGTTTATTTAATGTTTTAATAATTAAAAATATAAATATTTTTGTAATATATATATATATTCACTTGTTGTCGAGACTCGAGAGACAACTCTAACAAGTGAAGCGCAAGTCCTCTGCAGTCAACCATTTATCTCTCGACACCGACGCATCAAAACTTAATCGAAGATAAATGATAATTTGTTATTGATTTGAGGTAAATTTTATACCCTAATTCTTCATCGATTATCTTAATGCAAGCATGTGGATTTTGATTTGTTATTTTTTTACTAAAATTCTTCTTCATTAATCAACATGGTATGCTTGGATTGCTTATATAAACTTATTCATATACATACTTCATTCATTTGTGATATAATGCATTCTATTTGTGTGGATGTTGATGGTGCACAGTAGGTATGCTGACTTGATATCTACATCAATATACATAACTATATATAAATAGTATACATAAACAAAATACATAAACATATGTGTATTTTATATAAGTGTATTTAAACATAACTATACATCAATATGGATGTGTGATATAATTAGAATTTCTTATATATGTGTATTTTACTATATCTATAACTATAAAAATAGTATACATAAACATAACTATATATAAATATAACAATGTATATTTAATATAAATATAAATATAAATATATATATATATATATATATATATAACAATATATAAATGTATTTAGCAATATGTATATCAACATATGACTATATATAAATGTATTTATCTACATTAATATTCATAACTATATATAAACATTATACATAAATAGTATACATAAATAGTATAAGGCATGCCAACTTGATATATAAATTAATATACATAACTTTATATAAACAATATACATAAATAGTGAACATAAACATAAGTGTATTTTATATTAAACATAACTATACATCAATATGCATGTGTGATATACTTTAAATATCTTATATAAGTGTATTTTAATATATCTATAACTATAAAAATAGTATACATAAACATAACTATATATAAATATAACAACATATATTTAATATATATATATATATATATAACTATATATAAATGTTTTAAACAATATGTATATCAACATATTACTATATATAAATATATTTATCTACATTAATATACATAACTACATATAAACAGAATACATAAACAGTATATGGTATGCTATCTTGAAATCTACATCAATATACATGACTATATATAAACAGTATACATAAACATGTGTATTTTATACAAGTGTATTTAAACATAACTATACATCAATATGCATGTGTGATATAATTCAAATTTCTTATATAAGTGTATTTTACTATATCTATAACTATAAAAATGGTATACATAAACATAACTAAATATAAATATAACGACATATATTTAATATACATATATATATATATATATATAACTATATATAAATGTATTTAACAATATGTATATCAACATATTACAATATATAAATGTATTTATCTACATTAATATACATAACTATATATAAACATGATACATAAATAGTTTACATAAATATTATACTTAAATAGTATAAGGTATGCCAACTTGATATCTACACCAATATACATAACTATATATAAACAGTATACATAAATAGTATACATAAACATAAATATATTTTATATTAAACATAACTATACATCAATATGCATGTGTGATATACTTTGAATTTCTTATATTAGTGTATTTTACTATAGTTATAACTATAAAATAGTATAAATAAACATAACTATATATAAATATAACAACATATATTTAATATATATGTGTGTATATGTGTATATATATATATATATAACTATATATAAATGTATTTAACAATATGTATATCAACATATTACTAAATATAAATATATTTATCTACATTAATATACATAACTACATATAAACAGAATACATAAATAGAATACATAAACAGAATACATAAATAGTATAAGGTATGCCGACTTGATATCTATATCAATATACATACCTATATATAAATAGTATACATAAACATTATACATAAACTTAAGTGTATTTTATATAAGTGTATTTAAACATAACTATACATTAATATGCATGTGTAATATACTTCGAATTCCTTATATAAGTGTATTTTACTATATCTATAACTATAAAAATGGTATACATAAACATAACTATATATAAATATAACAACGTATATTTAATACACACACACACACACACACACACACACACACACACATATATATATATAACTATATATAAATGTATTTAACAATATGTATATCAACATATTACTATATATAAATGTATTTATCTACATTAATATACATAACTATATATAAACATTATACATAAATAGTTTACATAAATAGTATAAAGTATGCCAACTTGATATCTACATCAATATACATAACTATATATAAACAGTATACATAAATAGTATACATAAACATAAGTCTATTTTATATTAAACATAACTATAGATTAATATGCATGTGTGATATACTTTGAATTTCTTATATAATTGTATTTTACTATATCTATAACTATAAAAATAGTATACATAAACATAACTATATATAAATATAACAACGTATATTTAATATATATATATATATATATAACTATATATAAATGTATCTAACAATATGTATATCAACATATTACTAAATATAAATATATTTATCTACATTAATATACATAACTACATATAAACAGAATACATAAATAGTATAAGCTATGTCGACTTGATATCTACATCAATATACATAACTATATATAAACAGTATACATAAACTTAAGTGTATTTTATATAAGTGTATTTAAACATAACTATACATCGATATGCATGTGTGATATAATTCGAATTTCATATATAAGTGTATTTTACTATATCTATAGCTATAAAAATAGAATACATAAACATAACTATATATAAATATAACAACATATATTTAATATACATATATAGATATATAATTATATATAAATGTATTTAACATTATGTATATCAACATATTAATATATAAAAATGTATTTATCTACATTAATACCTATACATTGCTATGTCTAATTATATTTAATTACATGAAAAAATATATATAACTACAGCTACATGTATATCTACAAGCTCTATAAACTTAATATCCTTTCATATCATTCATCTCATTCATACAAGTTTTTTTTTGGATATTGTATAAATATCATTTTCCCATATATTTTAGGAACCTAAATTTAATTATTTCAATCTTAAATGTTTTTTATTGTATTTTTATATGTGTGTATAAATCATTATGATTTAATATGCTTAGGGTTTGCATTTTTTGTTTTACTTAATATCATTTATATAAAATTAAATTCTAATAAAATGTTCATTTGTTAAAATTTATTTTGTAAATTTCAAAACAAATAATAATATGTGTGTAATAAATATTATAAAAATTTTCTAAAATATATATGTGATGTAGTTTCAATTTACAAAGATAAAACTTGAAAAATAAAATTTATTTACAATATAAAATTTGCACCTCATAATATATAATATGTTATATTTATTATAATAAATAAAGTTTGAAATGTAACTATTAATAAAAAAAATATTGTAATGTATTAAATTTGAAAAATAAAATTTAAAAATAATTATTTAAAAAAACAAATTCATATATTTAATGGTCATTTATATATATTGAATAAAATAAAAAAAAATAATTACTTGTAGAAAAATTTACTGTTGAATTTATATGGTAATCTATTATGTTTGAACATAATTAAAGAAATAATTATTTTTTTACAAAATAATAAAGGCATGTATTTATATGCACTACATTATATTTGTTTGAATTTTAAAGTTTCTAAAAATTTATTAATAATAATAAATAATAGGTAGAATCATAGACATTAATATTTTAATAAAAAAATTATATAGAAAAACAAAAACAATATTATCTATTTATGAACTATATTTTAATTTTTATCATTATTGTAAAACCAAAATAATTTACAAATATGCCAACTTCATTTATTTATATGAGTATAATGATAGTTACTTTAATATAAATATTAAAAAAACAACAATTTGAATAAAATAGAAGCTTATTTATTTACTTCATAATTTCATTTTATGCATTAATATGCTTCATACACACACACACACACAAATATTTGTTTTAAATATAACGAATTTACAATATTTTATAAATTGTGTACAATATATAATATTTTATTTTAATTAAAGTTTCAAAATCAAAAAATTTTAAATACATTTACACACACACATACACACATATATAATAGTTTCATATGTACCTTTAAAAATATATTACATATATAGGTATATGTGTGTGTTTGTGTAGGTGTAGAGTATTATATGCATGCATACAAGTATATACAGACTACTTTTAAAATGTAGATACATGTGTGAATATATATACAAGTACAAAAATGTTTATGCTAATATATAATGCATACTAATGTATATGGATGTATAAATGTGTGTATGTGTGTAGGGCAGTGTATATGCACATTATATTCATACATATATATATATGTAAATATCAACATTAATTTTGAGAAGAAAAATACTTGAGCACATAAAAATATTAACATGTTCCACAAATTCGTGAGAGCATGAGCAAAAAGTTACATTATTGCAAGATACTACTAATATCCCATCTAAAACACTTTGCCTAAAAATTTGATCAGATTACTACTTGCAATGATAAGGTTCATTCAATACTATATATCATGGAGTTACATTTTCATTCAATACTATAATTAGTTCAAATAAAAAATTCTATCTGATATCTACTTCAACAACTCTTTTATCTTCTTTTTCTAATCTTGATAAGCTATTTTTAATTTTGATTATATGTACATTTCTTATCTAATATCTTTAGTTCAAACTATTGTAATAGTAAAATACATTAAATCAATCTAGGCCTGACATCTTTCTTTTCTATGAGATATTTGATTATAGAATATTTAGTATATTTTATGACTTTGGTTACCACTAAATATGATATTAATTTTCCAAGAGAAAATATTATTGATACAAGTTCTTTCTCTATAGTGGTGTAATTCAAATTGGGCATTTTAGAATGTGTTGTTATCATGGTATATTATAACTATTTATAAATATTTTATAAATATATAAAACTCTTCAAAATTATATTTAACTATATTTGTAACTATGTAAACTATTTTTATAACTATATTAATAACTATATATAACTATTTTTTCAACTATATAATATTTTATAACTATATGAGTAATTCTAAATAACTATATTTTTAACAAAATATATCATATGTCTAATAATATATAACTATATATAATTGTATTTTACTATATGTATAACTATAAAAATGTTATATATAAGAATATCTTTAACTACATACATATTTATAACTATATATAAATATTTGTATGACTATGTAATACTCTATATAATTAAATATAATTATATTTGTATATATGTATACCTATATGTATTCATATAATTAAATTTATATATTTATTTATAACTTTGTATATATTTATGTATAAATACTTATAACTACTTGTATGAATATATCTATATATAATTATATGTATAACTATATATAACTCTATTTTTAATTATATATACTATAGGTATAAGAACATATAAAGGTTCTCCTCCCTCTCTGTTGACCATCTCTTGAGGTTTATTGATTCTGTTTCTTTCTCTCATCAGATTATTTACTGCCATATGACAAAGGGATTGAGATTTAGAGGACGAAATGGGGTTTATGTTCACAAAGCTATTCAACAAGCTGTTTGCCAACAAGGAGATGAGAATTTTAATGCCAGGTCTTGATGTTGGCGTTAAGACAACCATTCAGTATAAGTTGAAGCTTGGTAATATTGTCATCACATTTCTTACTATTGTCTTCAATGTAGAGATTTTTGAATACAAAAACATCAATTTCACTATGTGGGGTATTCGCGGTCAAGACAAGATTTGCTCTTTCTGGAGGGATTACTTCCAAAATACCAAATGTCTCATATTTTTGGTGGAGAGCAATGATAGAGATCGAGTTGTTGAAGCCAGAGATGAGTTGCATAGGATGCTAAACAAGGAAAATCTTCGAGATGCAGTTTTGCTAGTGTTTGCCAATGAGCAAGATCTTCCCAATGCGATGAATGAAGCTAAAATTACTAACAACTAGGACTTCACTCTTTTCTCCAATGCCATTGGAACATTCAGAGCACCTATGCTACCTATGGCGAGGGCCTCTACGAGGGTCTTTATTAGTTTTCCAATTACATTGCCAGCAAATCATAAACAATTTTAGCAGAAAGAGGCAAACTTTGTTGACATATCTAGATGTGGATCTAATCTTGGCCTATTTTGCTTGAGTTTTGTTCTATTATGTGGATTACATCACGTGTTTCTAGGGTGATTCAAATTGTATTTATATTTATATATTGCATGCCTGATATACTAGACCGCATTTACTTTGTTCAGATCTGTTACAAGCCGAACTTGTTTATTTTCTGTTTTGTGTCATTTTGCCATTGATTCCCAAAGGTATAAGAACATATAACTATAAATAATTATCTTTGACTATATGTATAACTATAAAATATTATATATAACTATATTTAAAAATATAATTAACAACATATATTAAATATACATTTATAAATTAGTATATAAAAATGTATTTTACCATATATATACCTATAGATAACTATATGCATACATATATAAAATTATATAAAATATATATATATACATACATGTATTAATATAAGTATAACTATATGCATAACTATATGTGTAACTATATGTATAACAACATATAACTATTTTTATAATTAAATGTATAATAACATACAACATTATGTTTAACTATATGTGTATAACTATATATAAATAGTTGTATCCCTATATATAAATATTTGTATAACTATATAACACTCTATATAATTTAATATAACTATATTTGTAACTATGTATACATATATTTAAATCTATATATTTATTTATAACATTATATATTTATGTATAACTATTTGTATGAATATATGTATATATAACTATATGTTTAACTAAATAAAAATATTTATAGCTATATATACAATATGTATAATAACACAACTATAAATAATTGTATCTTATTATATGTATAACTATAAAAGCTTTATACAAAACTATATTTAAATATATAATTTACAACTTATATTTAATATTCATTTGTATATATTAGTATATAAAAATGTATTTTTTCTTATCTATACCTATACATAACTATATGTATAAATATATAAAATTATATGATATCCTACATGTATAAATATAAGTATAACTTTATGTGTAACTATATGTATAACCACATGTAACTATATTTACAATTACATGTAGGACAACATACACCAATATGTTTAATTATAAGTGTATAACTATATATAAATATTTGTAAAACTAAATAAAACTTTATATAATTAAATATAACTATATTTTTAACTATTTATACATATGTGTATACATATTATTAATCTAAATATTTGTTTATAACTTTGTATAAATTTATGTAAAACTAAATATAACTACTCATGTGAATATATATATATATATATAACTAAATGTTTAACGATATATAATTTTTTATAACTATATATTATATGTATAATTAATATAACTATAAATAATTTTATCTTGCTATATGTATAACTATAAAAGCTTTATACATAACTATATTTAAATATATAATTAACAATATATATTTAATATACATTTTTATATATTAGTATAAAAAATGTATTTTAGTATTTCCATACCTATACATAATTATATGTATAATATATGAAATTATATGAAAAAATATATATACATACATGTATAAATATAAGTTTAACTATACGTGTAACTATATGTATAACCACGTGTAACTATATTTATAATTATATGTAGAAAAACATACAACATAATGTTAAACTATATGTGTATAACTATATATAAATATTTGTATACCTATAAAAAACTCTATATAAATAAATAAACTTTATTTTTAATTATGTATACATATAGGTAAAGCTATATATTTATTTATAACTTTGTATACATTTATGTATATCTACTTATAACTACTTGTATGCATATATCTATATATAACTATTTGTTTAACTAGATGTAACTATTTATAACTACATTTACATTATGTGTCCTAAAATATAATTATATATGGGATAATACTAATTTGTTGCACTAACTTAAAATTAAATGACTAAAAGATATAATATCAACAATATGTAAGCACATAGCATGAGAGTGTCCGTTGGTCATGCTCATATATGATAAAATACAAATAAGGGCCGAACTCTTACCTAATTCCAGCCCTTGGGCCTCAAGCTCATATATGAACTTATGTATGACAAAATATTTAATATTTGATAGGTTTGTACAGAATAAATTTTCTTTTATGTAATTATAATGCATGGGTCCTATATTTACTGATTTCAGCTTTATCAAAAGGAGGCCTAACTTATTATCTTTATTATTCCTAAAATATTTTATTTTTGCACTCTCTTTCTCTCTAAACAGTATTGCTGGACATCTTTTAGATTTTTGTTGAAGCTATTTGACAATCAACTTAAATTTGTGTTTGTTCATGTCTATAATAAATGTTTTTATATATCTGTGAATATGTTTGTGTGTCCCCGAATTTTTGGGTAGAGTTTTAGCCTTTTTATAGGTATGTAAAAACCTTCGCTAGTGCTCCATGGTGCTGGGAACAACACCTTAGCTTCTGAAGCTGTGAGATGAACCAAAAAATTAATTCGATGTAAATGCATTTTTGTTCTTTACACTCATATTTTGTGTAGATATGCATCATCGCAGTTTAGATCTGTGACTGCTTGTTATCAGTTTTTAGTTTGTAAATGTAGTATGTTATCCTCCATGTGCAGGTGTAACAATGTTCTCTATCTGCGTGGAGTACCAGAAGAAAAAGAACAAGAAATGCTGACCATGCCTGAGAGACCTATATGCGTGTTTTTTAAGTCCTATATTATTTTCTTTTGTTTTCTTTGATGGTATGTATATTTGCATTAAAGTACAAGTGTGCTTGTCATCTAAGGCTATGTGACTATATATATGTACATATAATCTGTAGTATATACATAAATATATACTTGGTTTAAATGTACGTATATACTAAGTATATATCTACGTATATACAGAGTATATAAGTACATATATACATAATATATATGCTCGTATATACTGAGTATATTTATACATATATACTTAGTATATACATACATATATACTGTAGTATATACATATGTATTACTCGGTATATACTTACTTTTATGCTGTAGTATATACATATGTATATACTCGGTATATATGTACTTTTATGTTGTAGTATATATATATGTATATACCGAGTATATACATAAGTGGCTGCATATATTTATTTGTAGATATGTATATTTTGTCATAGGTACACACCTATTTACACACAGAAACACTTTTGAATGTATAATTACTCGAGCTGGTATGGTCATCATCGTGCATTGCTCACTGATATAGGTAATAAACGCAATGGATATTAAACTTTTCCTAAAGCTTTGGGATGATATTTTTGGTCTAGTCCAGTCAGATACATAGAGGTTGGTCTTAAAAATCTATGTAATAATATTGATATGCAATTATCACATGGTACAAAGAAAACGTATGAGTAAATAAGTCTTATTTTTCTAGATTATGCAATGATTGGTTCTAATTGTACTAGGTCTTAGAATGATGTTGATGATGCTCATGTAGGGTCGTGTCATTTTGTTCCAGGAGGAATATCGGTTCCTATTTTGGGAAAAGCAGCTTGCCACCTCCTCAAAAACTCGCTTAATCTCAAGTTTATCAGTCAAGCATCATCACCCACCATATTTTTTATTATTAATGGTGGCGGTGGCAGTGGCGGTAGTGGTAGTAGTGGCATAGCATAGGTAGCACCGGCAGCAGCAACAGTGGTAGCAGTGAGAACGACAGTGGTAGCAACAGTGGCAGCAGCAATGGTAAGAGCAACAGTAGTGGTAGTAACGGCGACAGTGGCGGTAGTAGCGGTAATAGCGGTGGTAGTGGCAATGATGACAACGGCAGTGGTGGCAATGATAGCTGTAGTGGTGAAAAAATAGATACATAGAAAGATAGAGAAAGAGAAATATATAGAAAGATATATATCTATATATTTATTTCTTTTTCTTTCTCTATCTTTCTAAATAGAAAGATAGACTGATCAACAAATATGTAGATATGTAGAGGTGTAGAAAAGCAGATATATAGATAGACAAATAGTTAGATAGATAGATAGATAGACAGATAGATGGATAGATTGATAGGAGATAGATATATGGATAGATAAAAAGATACATAGATTTATTAATATACTGATAGTTCTATTGATAGTTAAATAGGCAGATTGTTAGGAAAATAAATATATAGACAAATAGATAATTAGACACATAGATAAATACACAAATAGATATAGAGATAGGTAAGAGATAGATGGGTAGATAGATAGACAGATAGATAGATAAATAAATAAATAAATAGACATATAAACATATAGAAAAAAAATTATTGATAGATAGATAGACATATATATAGATAGATAGATAGACAAATTGATATAAAATTAGAAAGTTAGACATATTAACATATAGACAGCTTGATAGATAGATAGATAGTGTTAAAAAAATAGATAGATAAATAGATTTATAGAATGACAAATAAACATATATATAGATAGACAAAAAAGTAGATTGAAGGATAAGTAGATACAGATATAGATAGTTTGACATATATATATATATATATATATATATATATACATATACATATAGTCTGATAGTTAGATTGAAAGATAGTCAGATAGATAGATAGATAGATAGGTAATCATATAGACAAATATATAGATAGATAAATGGGAAGATAGACAGATAAACAAATATACTGATAGAGAGATAGATTGATAGATGAATAGATAAATAAATAAATAGATAGATAGATAGTAATATAGATATTTAGATAGATAAATAGAAAGAAAGATAGATATATACATTGACAGATAGATAGAATTCCAAATAGACAAATAGATAGATCACTAGTTATACACTTAGACAAATAGATAGATAGAGATAGTTAAATAGATAGATAGATTGACAGATAGATAGATAGATAGACAAATTTCTTGAAAAAAGACAGATAAAAAGGTAGATAGATAGAAAGATATATAGATTGACAGATAGATAGATAGTCTGATAGATAAATTGATAGATAGCTAGATAGATAGTTAGATAGATAGATAGATAGATTCATAGAAAGTTAAATATAATGACTGATATACTAATAGTCTAATAAATAGTTAGAGAGTTAGATAGTTATACAAATAGATATATTAGATAAATAGATAGATAGCTATTCAGATTGGAAAATAGATAGATATGTTGATAGATAGATGGACAAATATAATTATAGACATATAGATAAAGAAATAAATAAATAGATAGATAGAAAGATAAATTGACTAATAGAAATAGAAAGAGATAGATAGAAAGATAGATAGACAAATAGAAAAAATAAAGTTAGATAAAAAATAGGTAGATATGGAGATGGATATAAATGCAGATATACATATAGACAAATAGTAATATATATAGATAGATAGATCGATCGATAACCAAAAAGATAGATATATAGATAGATAGATAGCCAAAAAGATAAATAGACAGACAGATAAATAAATAAATAGATAGATAGGAAGATAGATATAATGATAAATAAATAGATAGACTAATAGAATGATAGTTTGATTGACAGTTAAATTGTTAGATAGTTAGTAAAATAGATATATAAACAAATAGATAGATAGACATATAAATATATATGCAAATAGATAGCGAAATAGGTAGACAGATAAATAGGTAGATAGATAGATAAATAGATAGATATATAGATAAAAGATATATATATATATATTAACTAAAAGACTGATGACCGAAACAAAAATAGATAGTTAGAAAGATATACAGATAGAAAGATATATAGTTAGACCATTAAAAAGATATAAAAATAGGTAATTAGAGATTCAGACAAAAAGACTAATAGACATAAAAAAATAGATAGATAGATATATAGATAGACATGAAGATAGATAGATAGTTAAATAGATAGAGAATTAGACAAATAGAGAGAGAAATATATAGATAGATAGAAATATAGACATATAGACAGATAGATAGATAGATAGATAGATATATAGACAGATTGATTGATAGATAGATAGATAGACATACAGACAGATAGATAGATAGATAGATACATAGATAGATAGATACATAGATAGATAGATAGATAAAATAATATATAGGTAGATAGACAAAATGAAAAATAGATTTTCATATAGATATATAGATATGTAGATATATAGGTAGATAGAAAGATAGACAAATAGTTAGATAAATAGATTTACCGATATAATATTAGGCAGATAGACAAATATATATTATTACAAAAAAATTTCAAATATCTTGGAAAAATTCCCTAGTTAAATAGGATTTTTCAATTGCTAAAACAGAATAACAATGGATTAATCACCGATGTTTTCCAAAACTAATGTGCTCATCGCAAACAATTAATGTTCGAAAAATTCTCTATCAAAAAAGTTTTGACGACGTAAAATTCCTTAGCTAAATTTATTTTTTTCCTTGCTAATTTTGATCGTATTTTAGATTTACATAAAAGTCCTTAGCAATCAGCGAGGTAAAAATCCTTGGCTATCTTCATTCTAAAATTATTTTTACTATTTTATTTTTTTACAAAAAAATTGATTACATATTTTTATGTTTTTATATTGAATTAAATAAAAATATAAACTATAAACCATAATTTATAATTAACAAAAAATAAAAGAAGTTAATAAATTTTTTTGATACTATATATTATATTGTTAAAACAAAAACATTACAAAATTCTATTACATCTTCTTCATCAATACATCTAATGACATTGCAAAAAGAATAATCTACTCATGAAATTGACGTTCCTTTCATTCCCCCAGCTCTTATGGTCACTAGTAAGGGAACCATAGCCATATTTCTGTATCACCGCTTCCTACGATAAAAAAAACAAAAAATAATGACCCACCTCAAGTCTCGACCTTGTTAATTTATTGCTGAAGAATGAAAATGATCCACCTCAGCACGAACATGAGCCATTGTATTGAACATGAATGCTTCAAAAAATGAAGAGCCCAAATTGGAGTGATAATTAGCTTCTTCCAACAGAATCCTTCCTTTAATTATTGTTTTTTTAAGAAAAAAAATGCAAAACAAGACTATTATTTTGCACTTTAATAAGAAGCACATGTAAAGCATGCCTAAAAAGCAAGAGTAGACACTCATATATTTTAAAATTATTAGATATGATAATTTTAATAAGAACTAGACATTTTCTAGATCCTCAATCCTCTGAACACAACTTTCTACCATCATCTCAACAAATCAAACCTATGAATGGATGTAGTGAGACCAATGTGAGGTGAAAATCCTACGCAAATAAGATTCTGGATCAGGTTAGGTCGTTAGGAATAACATTACATTTTTATTGGTGTCCATTATATATAACTACATCTACAACATGTATAACTTCATGCTTCAGAAACTTAATATCCATTCATATCATTCATCTAATTCATACATGTTTTTTTTGGATATTGTATAAATCTTTATCATTTTCCCATATATTTTAGGAACTTAAATTTAATTTTTTCAAAATTAAATGTATTTTTATTGTATTTTTATATGTTTGTATTAATTATTATGCTTTAATATGTTTAGGGTTTATATTTTTGTTTCATTTAATATCATTTAACTAAAATTTATTTCTAATAAAATGTTCATTTGTTAAAATTCATGTTGTAAATTTCAAAACAAATACCAATATGTCTGTGTAATAAATATTATAAAAAGTTTTTAATATATATATGTGATGTAGTTTCAATTTACAAAGATAAAACTTTAAAAATAAAATTTATTTACAAAATAAAATTTGAACCTCATAATATGCAACATGTTATATTTATTATAAATAACTAATGTTTGAAATATATCTATTAATTACAAAAAAAACATTGTCAAGTATTCAATTTGAAAAAAAAAATTTAAAAATAATTATTTAAAAAAATAAATTCATATATTAATATGGTCATTTATATATTTTGAATAAAATAAAAAAAATAATTAGTTGTAGAAAAATTTACTCATATATTTATATGGTAATATATTTTGTTTGAACATAATTAAAGAAATAATTGATTTTTTACAAAATATTAAAAGCATGTATTTATATGCACTATATTATATTTATTTGAATATTAAAGTTTCTAAAAATTTATTAATAACAATAAAGTAAAAATTCATCATTGACATTAATATTTTAATAAAAAAATTATATAGAAAAACAAAAATAATATTATCTATTTATGAACTATCTTTTCATTTTTAACATAACTGTAAAAACAAAATAATTTACAAATATGTCAACTTTATTTATTTATATGAGTATAATGATAGTTATTTTAATATAAATATTAAAAAACAACTATTTGAATAAAATAGAAGCTCATATATATAATTCATAATTTCATTTTACACATTAATATGCTTCACACACACACACATGCACACACACACACAAATATTTATTTAGATATAAATAATTTATAATATTTTATAAATTGTGTACAATATATAATATTTTATTTTAATTAAATTTTCAAAATCAAAACATTTTATATACATTTACACACCCACACACACACACACACATACACAGACACACACACACATATATATATATATAAATAGTTTCATGTGTAACTTTAAAAATACATAATGTATATAGGTATGTGTGTGTTTGTGTGAGTGTATAATAGTATTTGCATGCATACAAATATATACACACTACTTTTAAAATGTAGATACATGTGTGAATATATACAAAAGTACAAAAATGTGCATGTTGATATATAATGTATAGTAATGTATATGGATGTATAAATGTATGTGTGTGTAGCGTAGTGTATATGCACATATATATTTATGCATATATATGTAAATATCAACATTAAATTTGTGAAGAAAAATAATTGAGCACATAAATATTAACATGTTCGACAAATTCGTGAGAGGATGAGCAAAAAGTGACAATATTGTAAGATACTACTAATCTCCCATCTATAATACTTTGCCTCAAATTTTGATCAAAATACTACTTGCAATGATAAAGTTCATTCAATACTACATACCTATGGAGTTACATTTTAATTCAATATTATAATTTGTTCAAATAAAAAAATCTATCTAATATCTTCTTCAACAACTCTTCTATCTTCCTTTTCTAGTCTTGATAAGCTATTTTTAATTTTTATTATATGTACATTTCTTATCTAATATCTCTAGTTCAAACTATTATAATAGTAAAATTCAGCATATCAATCTAGGCCATGACATCTTTATTTTCTATGAGATATTTGATTATAGAATATTGAGTATATACTATGACATTGGTTCCCACTAAATATGATATTAACTTGCCAAAAGAAAAGATTGTTGATACAAGTTCTTTCTCTATAGTGTTATAATTCAATTGGGCATTTGAGAGCGTGTTGTTACCATAGTATATGATAACTATTTATAAATATTTGTATAATTATATAAAACTTTTCATAATTATATTTAACTATATTTGTAACTATGTAAACTATTTTTATAACTATATTAATAACTATATATACCTATTTTTAACTATATAATATTATATAACTATATGTGTAATTCTATATAACTATATTTTTAACAAAATATATCATATGTTTAATAATTTACAACTACATATAATTGTATTTTACTAAATGTATAACTATAAAAATGTTATATATAACTATATCTTTAACTACATACATATTTATAACTATATATGTATTACTATATATAAATATTTGTATAACTATGTAATACTCTACATAATTAAATAAAACTATATATGTATCTATGTATACATGTATGTATTCATATATTAAATTTATATATTTATTTATAACTTTTTATATATTTATGTATAACTACTTTTATCTACTTGTATGAATATATCTATATATAATTATATGTTTTACTATATAACTCTATTTTTAATTATATATACTATAGGTATAAGAACATATAGAGGTTGACCTCACTCTCTGGTGACTATCTCTTGAGGTATATTGATTTTGTTTCTTTCTCTCATTAGATGTATTTACTGCCATATGACAAATGGATTGAGATTTAGTGGAAGAAATGGGGTTGATGTTCACAAAGCTATTCAGTAGGCTATTTGCCAACAAGGATATGCAGATTTTGATGCTAGGTCTTGATACTGGCAGTAAGACAACCATTCTGTATAAGTTGAAGCTTGGTGAAATTGTCACCACAATTCCTACTATTGTCTTCAAATTAGAGACTATTGAATGCTAAAACATCAATTTTTCTGTGTCGGATGTTGGAGGTCAAGAAAAGATTCACCCCTTTTGGAGGGATTACTTCTAAAATACCCAATGTTTCATATTTGTGGTGGACGACAATGACATAAATTGTTTTGTTGAAGCCAAAGATGAGTTGCATAGGTTTCTAAATGAGGAAAAGCTTCTAAATGTAGTTTTGCTGGTGTTTTCCAATAAGCAAGATCTTTTCAATGCTATGAATGCAGCTAAAATTAGTGACAAGCTAGGACTTCACTCTCTTTGCCAATGCCATTGATACATTTAGAGCTCATGTGCTACCTTTGGCGATGGCCTTTATAAGGGTCTTGATTGGCTTTCCAATTATATTGTTAGTAAGTCATAAACAATTTTAGCAGGATGAGACAAACTTTGTTGACATATCTGGATGTGGATCTAATATTTCCTACTTTGTCTGAGTTTTGTTCTATTATGTGGATGACATCATCTATTTCTATGGGGATTCAAATTATATTTATATTTATATATTGCACTCCTGAAATACAAGACCTCATTTACTTTGCACTAATCTATTGTAAGCAGAGCTTGTTTGTTTTCTGTTTTGTCTTTTTGTCATTGGATCCTAAAGGTATAAGAACATATAACTATAAATAATTATCTTTGACTAAATGTACAACTATAAAATAATATACATAACTACAATTAAAAAATATAATTAACATATATTTAATATACATTTTTATATTTTAGTATATAAAAATGTATTTTACTATATATATACCTATATATAACTATATCTATACATATATAAAATTAAATGAAAATATATATATACCTCCATGTATAAATATAAGTATAACTATATGTGTAACTATATGTTTAACCACATATAATTATATTTATAATTATATGTGTAACAACATACAACATTATTTTAACAATATGTGTATAACTATATATAAATATTTATATAACTATATATAAATATTTGTATAACTATATATAAATATTTGTATAACTATATATAAATATTTTAATAACTATAAAACACTCTATATAATTAAATATAACGATATTAGTAACTATGTATACATATATGTAAATTTATATATTTCTTTATAACTTTATATATTTATATATAACTATTTATATGAATATATCTATATATAACTATATGTTTAACTATAAAAAAAATATTTACAGCTATATTTATTATATGTATAATAACATATAACTATAAATAATTATATCTTATTATATGTATAACTTTAAAAGATTTATACATAACATAATTTAAATATATAATTTACAACTTATATTTAATATACACTTGTATATATTAGTATATAAAAATGTATTTTATTTTATCATACCTATACATAACTATAAGTATAATTATATAAAATTATAAAAGAATATATATATACCTACATGTATAAATATAAGTATAACTATATGTGTAACTATATGTATAACCACATTTAACTATATTTATATTTACATGTATAACAACATGCAACATTATGTTTAACTATATGTGTATAAATATATATAAATATTTGTATAACTATATAACACTATATAATTAAATATACCTATATTTGTAACTATGTATACATATATGTAAATCTATATATTTGTTTATAACTTTATATACATTTATGTATATCTACTTATAATTACTTGGACCTAAGGATCAATGCAAAACAGCCTCAGAAATCAGGTATGATTTGGATGATAACTATCATACACAACTTTCTTTTTCTTTATAAAACTAATGTATGCTGATAAAATATTATTAAAATTTGAAACATGTAATCATATCACAATGTTCCTATAAAAATGAAAGTATTATAAGCTCCAATTTATTTAACAATTTACATCCTCAGTTCATTGGGTACACTCTAGAAAGCTACATGAGTTGATAATGAAATCATACATATCTCATGAGTTTGATATTGCTTAAAATGAGAAATTGGAGCTATGGATCAATGCAAACCAACCTTAAAAATCAGGAATGATATTGATGATAGCCATCACAAACTGCTTTCTTTTTCCTTATTAAACTAATGAATGCTGAAAAAATGATCATAAAATTTGAAACTTGTAATCATATTAGGTTCGCTATTATGTTTCTTTCAAGGCTATTTTATAAACTTATTTAGACTATTATGCAGTTCTATTTAATATTTCTTATCATCAAGTTTGTGCTTTGCTTATTCACTTGATATCTACATGAAAACATCTTTCGAGTAACCAAGTAATTTTATACGTGGAACTTGATTGAGTATATATGTACATATATTATATGTACATATACATATATAATGGTATATATGTATAAGTATTTACTAGTATATACATACTTGTACTTATATACTCTGTAGTGTAAATGTACATACATGTACATATATACTATAGTGTATATGTAAACATATATATATTTTCATATACACTATAGTGTATATGTACATTTATTGAGTATATATGTACATATAAATACTTGTACATGTATAACAGTATATATGTACATATACATATATACCAGTGTATACATATATACTCCTATATATGTATATGTACATATATATCAGTATATATATCCATATATATTACAGTATATATGCACAAATATACTATAGTATTATATATTAATGACATTAAGATTTGCAAAATCATGACATAGAGTTTTTAGTGATGTAGAATTTAGCATGGTTTGCATTAAATCAAAATTTTGCAAGGTTTGTAGTAATCTAAAACTCTTCATATATTATATTTGATACTAAACTATATGTGTATACCTATATATAAATATTTGTAAAACTATATAAACTCTATATAATTAAATATAAGTATATTTTTAATTATATATACATATATGTATATATATATATATATGTAAATTTATATATTTGTTTATAACTTTGTATATATTTATGTACAACTACATATAACTTCTTGTATGAATATATCAATATATAACTATATGTTTAACTATATAACTATATGTTAACTATATAACTATTACTATACTATATGTATAATAACATATAAATATAAATAATTGTATCTTACTATATGTATAACTATAATAACATTTTACATTTAGATTAGGGATTAATCAGCTATAAAAATAAAAAATAAAATTTATGATTAATTAAAAAATTTATTTAAATATTAAGAAAATAAGTATTTTTGTTTAATGAAATTATGATTATGAAGTATCTGAAGATGATAACTTTTTAATTCAAATTTGATAGATGTAAGTTATAGGTTAGCTTGTCGAATATGAGTCTTTATAACCTGTTAAAATACTTAGACATCAATTATTGTTCTACTTTTTTTAGAGGACATGAAGAATCTAGATGCATTGAGTTTACAAAAATTATATAAAATTTTTTTCGTGATATCTAAAATGTCTCGTGATTAGCTGTTCTTTACTATGTTTAGTGTATATTAAAATCTATCGTATTTATGATTGTGAATATGATTTTAGATAGGAAAATCAAATTACAATCAATATTATTGAAATTTGTTATGATAGAAAGATTAAGATAATACATAGATGAGTCTTGAAAATTAAATTCATACATTACAAAAAAATACATATTATGATGTATATGATAAAATTTAAAGCTGTATATATCATAACAGTTAGATTGAAAATGTTGTTATAATTTTTATCATTTTATGACTTAATGATTTGTAATATTTTTTTTGTTTTAGTTTTATTTGGAAAGATTATGTTACCATATTTTATTTTAATAAGTATTAATTATAATTTTAATTTAAATAATTTTTTAATGTTTTTTTAATTCATAATTTTAAATTTTCTATATACTAGGTATGTGTGTATATATTTTGTATTTACATTATGTATACATGTATCTACACAATAATTTCTATCTATATACAACATGTATATGTATATATTCATATGAGTGTATATACACATTGTATGTACATTCTATATACATTATGTATGTATTTTGTATATTATAATACACAATACTTATATTATGTGTATATATAGATACACATAACAATTCACAGATCTGTGTTATGTATAATATATTGATATAATGCTGCCATCATGCTCAGCACTTGCCACCTACACTCACTATCCATGAAACATGGCCCATGATAGTCCAGGGTCTAGGGCCTGGGCCCTTGTGAGGTGGACCAGGTGCCATTGAAAAGCCCTGATTAGGGCATGCATGGCTCTCCTGGTTACGACCCAGGCTATTCTGGGTAGGGCATGTGTCGTGCCAAACAATAACCATTCTCATCACAATTGTTGGCAAAGATTTTCATGAGAACTATCTGGAGTATCTTAATTTCTTTTTTCTATGAAGTTTGAGGTGATGAATATATATAATATTCATTATAT
Source organism: Sapria himalayana (assembly GCA_029783825.1). Taxonomy (NCBI): domain Eukaryota; kingdom Viridiplantae; phylum Streptophyta; class Magnoliopsida; order Malpighiales; family Rafflesiaceae; genus Sapria; species Sapria himalayana. Next base: position 368,343 of record JAREIK010003609.1, on the reverse strand, counting down.
TTATTGCATAATTTTAATTTATGTATTTTTATTTCACTTGTATCTAGTATAGGTAGTGTAGTGCTTATATTGATGGCAGGCTCCAAACACTTTTATTTTTGTTCTTTAATAAAAACATAAGGTGTCTTGGGGCAGTCTCCAACATATTAGCTGAAATGATGGTGGTGGTGGTATTATCACTTTTATTTCTCCCATTTTATATCATGTTCAATAATATAAATACATGCATTTAGGTGCATGATTATTAATGCAACCAAACCTATAAAAGAGACAAAGTACAATGCCACACAGAAGAAAAAATACATGATGAAAATTTATCTTCGAGAGCATGTTAGATTTATAAGATAGAAAGCATGTTGTGATTGAATTTGCATCAAGGTCATTAGAGATTGTATTATTTTTTTTGGCACGTGTTATATTTTTGTTATGTTTTGAAAGATAAAAATTCTATTTGTCTGGACATGTACTGTTCTGATTTTCACTAGGCAACTTTTTTTATTTTCTATTTGTCAATTGGTTTTCGTAAAGTCGGAAGCCTTTGCAATTTTTTAATGATACTAGGTTTCTACTTACCATGTAGAGTTGGATGTTCTGGCAATGCAATACTAGGCCTCATGTGCTAGCTCTTGTGGTGTGTTGATCTTTCTTTTCAGTCATGTGGCTCATGACATGCACTGTATATGTACAAGTATATAAGTATGAATATACTTGGTATATACAAACGTATATAATGAGTATATACGTAGGTATATAATGAGTATGTACATAAGTGGGTGCCTATATTTATTTGTAGACATGTATATATTGTCATACATACACGCCCATTCACACACACACACATGTTTGAATATGTAATTGCTTGAGCTGGTCGAGTCATCATCATGCATTGCTTACCGATGCATGTCACAAAAGTCATGAATATTAGACCTTTCCCAAACTGTGGCATAAAGATATTTCTTATATAGGCCAGCTTGGCAGACATAGGTTGGTCTTAATTTTTTTAGTAATTGTGTAGATATGCAATTATCACATGGTACAAAGTGTATGTATGAAGAAATAAGTTTTCTTGCTGTAGGCACTACAATGATTAGTTATAATTATACTATGTCTTAGGATGATGATAATGATGTTTGTGTAGTGTCGTGTAATTTTATTACATCTCACAAAACAGTATTCAATTGGAAGGAAAAATGTATCATTACAGGATTTTTACAGGCCGCAAGTGCCAAGAGGAATATCGGGTCCTGTTTAGGGAGAAGCAGCTCACCGCCACGTCAAAAACTCGCTCAATCTCAAAATAAATGGTTGGTCGAGAAGTATATCAATCTAGCATCATTGTCAGCCCCACTTTTATTATCAGCAGCAGCAGTGGTAGCGACAGCGATAGCAGTAGTAGCAGCAGTGGCATCGGCAGTGACAGTAGCAGCAATAGTGGTGTCGGCAGCAGCAGCGGCAGCTGTAATAGGGTAGTGGAACCGGTAATGGCAGCAGCAGTAGCGATAGTGATAGTAGCAGCGGTGGTAGTGGCGGCGGCAACAATGGTGGCGGCAATAGTAGTGGCGGTGGCAGCAGTAGTAGGAGCAATAATAGCAGTGGCGTCAGCAGCAGTAGCAATAGAAAATGTTGTATATACTTACGTATATACACACATATATGACTACAATATTATATGTACATATATACTGAGTATATACGTACACAGTATATATGTACATATACTACTATAGTAATATATGATCATATACACTATAGTATATATGAACATATATACTACAGTATTATATATTTATCAAAACATAACTTTTTAATTTGTTTTTTTTTATTTTATTCACTGATTTAATTTCGTATAGATATGGTACCTCATTGTTCTCCATATGATGTTTGTATAAGTGAGAGATTTTTTATTAGATATGATGCACCATGACTCGGACAGCTTTGTAGCAGTAGAAAGATGGTGATCGGAGGAGCTGAGGAAGAGAAAGCAACATCAATGCACTGATAAATTATACTTTATGCACTATTAGTAGATACATTGATGAATAAGATGTAATAAAATTTTGTTATATCTTTGTTTTAAATATGTAAGACAAGGGTTGCTTAGATTGCAGTTATTCAAAATTATTATTCTAATAATTTATTCATCATATTGTGTTGCACATTAGCATGGTGGAGTGCTCCATTTTTCTAGGTTCAAGTTTCTTATTTATTTGTTAATGGTTACTACTACAGATGACCAGTCTATATTTCATCTACCAGTTCTTTAGCTTGTCAGCTCAGTCATGGCGAGGCAGAGCAACCCCCTTATAAGCATTGGGACTGGCAGAGAGTTCTGGTTGTGGGGAGGCAAGATACGAACTTTGATGCCCCAAGCCTGGCTCGTGGCTCGTCTTCTAGGTTTTTCTTTAATAGTTTTTAAAGATATTTTCTAAAATTTAAATAATCTTTGTATTTCATATTTATGTTGATAACAAAGTTTTCTATCATCTTTATGAAGTATAAATGGGATCATACTAATTTGTTGCAATTATGTGTCATCTTTGTGAAGTATAAATGGGATAATACTAATTTGTTGTAGGTTTGTGTCATCTGAGGTTATGTGATTATATATATGTACATATAATACTACAGTATAAACATACATATATACTGTAGTATATAGTGCATATATACTGAGTATATACGTACGTATATATCGAGTATATATGTACATATATACTGAGTATATACATACGTATATATCAAGTACATATATACTCAGTATATACATGCATATAAACTTAGTATATACGTGCATATATACTCAGTATATACGTGCATATATACTTGGTATATGCATACGTATAAACTCAGCATATACGTACTATAAACTCAATATATACATACATATATAATCAGTACATACATATGTATATACTTGGTATATACGTACATACATACTCAATATATACACACATATATGCTGTAGTATATAAGCACGTATATAAAAAGTATATAAATGTATATACTATAGTATATGTACATATAATACTGTAGTATTAAATGTAAATATATACTTAGTATATACATATATTTATACTCTGTATATATGTGCATATAAACTTTGTATATACATGCATATATACTCACTATATACGTGTGTATATACTTGGTATATACGTACTATATACTAGGTATATACGTACGTATTTATTGAGTACATACCTAAGTATATACTCGGTATATATGTAGTATATACTTGGTATATATGTACTATATACTCGGTACATACATACATTATACTCGGTATAAACATACTATATACTCTGTATATATACAAAGATATACTCGGTATATACATACGTATATACTAGGTATATACGTACATATATACCCAGGATATACGCACATATATACTACAAATAATGTACATATAATACTGTAGTATTATATGTATATATAATATTGTAGTATTAAATGTACGTATATATCGAGTATATATGTACTCAGTATATATGTACATATAATACTGCAGTATATATGTAGATATACTGTAGTAATTTATGTAACGAGTGAAATCTTTGTATATATGTACATATATACTGTAGTATTATATATTTATCAAAACATAAATTTTTTTATGTATATATTTTGATTTTATTGGCTTGTTTAAATTTCGTATAGATATGGTACCGCATTGTTCCCCATATGAAGCTTATATAAGAGGAGATTTTTCACTAGAGATGACGAATCATAACTCGGACAACTTTGTCTTAGTAGAAAGATGGTGATCAAAGGAGCGGAGAAAAGAAAGCAATGTCAATGCACGGATAGATTATAATTTATGCATTGTCGGTAGATACATTGATGAATAAAATGAAATACAATTTTGTTATGTTTTTGTTTGATTTATGTAAATTATTGAATCAGAATAATTAATTAAATGATTTTATTTTTTGTTAATTATAAATTATTGTTTATAGTTTTAGTTTTAATTCAATTTAATATAAAAATATTAACTTATTTAATTAAATATTTTGAAAAATAAAAAAAATTTCTGAAAATAGTTTCAGAATGAAAATAGCTAGGGAATTTTCTATTGCTAATTTAGCTAGGGAATTTTTCCTTGCTAATTTAGCTAGAGAATTTTCCTTTACTAATTTAGATAGAGAAATTATTATTTTAGCTAGAGATATTACCGTCACTAAAACTTTGGCTAGTGACTATTTCCCTCGCTAATTTTTAGCGACGAGCACTTTAGATTAGGAAAGCTTCTGTCATCATATAAGTTTAGTGACAGAAAAGCCCCAATTAGCTTTGGAATCTTCCCTTGCTAATTTAGCTAGAGAATTTTCACTTATTAATTTAGCTAGGAAAATTAATATTTTAGCTAGGGATATGTCTGTCACTAAAATTTTAGGTTGTGACTCTTTCCCTCGCCAATTTTTAGCGACGAGCACATTAGATTGGGATCGTTCCATCATTAATCTGTCGTTATATCACATTTAGTAATGGAAAATGCCCATTTAGCTAGGGAATTGTCCCTAGCTATATGAGATTTTTCTTGTGGTGATCATTCTTTTGGCACTTTTGTATCATTTCTTATATTTAAATAGACGTCATTTTATGATTATTATATTTATTTAGATCTGTGCAAATATTAGATTAATAACTGAGTGATATATTCTATGGAATACTACTCTAAATTATTCCAAGTCAAGTATTAATATTCAAGGGTGATATTAATACATTAAGACTAAAATGAAAGGTTACTAATATAGATATTAATTTAACACTTGAGTATTTGTTGGAGAATATATACTAAACTGACCCACTTTGATAATGTTTCTTGGATTGTTAATAAGTGTCATATACATTCTCATAGTGAATATTAGAATGAATTGTCCATTGATCTGAAGTCACTACAGTTCTCTACCTAAGGAGTTGTATACTTTAGATTTAGTAAATGCCACTTATAACATGGATGGTTATAGGGTTGTTTACTAAGTATACAATTAATTATTTAGAGGGATGTGATTTATGTAGATACACTTTGTCCATTAATATATGGAACAACAATGATATCAGTTAGCCCCTTGATTGAGTAGGACTGCTAAAATACATGACCATGCTAAAATAAGTCAATATGAGATTATAGCTTAATTGTTTAAGTCAATTTACTTAAAGATCAAGACACATATAGATTGATGTGCGGATGTTACATTTTAGAAATGTGTGTCATTATTGACACATCCTTTTAGTAAATTGCACATCCTTTTAGAAAATTGTGTGAAAAAAAACCAAAAGATTTTATAAAATGGGAGAGTTAAAACAAGAGAAATAACAAAGAAATATTTATGTGGATACCGCTAGAGGGACGGACTTTTGATTGTGCTAGGTTTCAACTGAACCATTCAGAATCAAAAGTATTTTTTTCTACACTACAATAAGTAACATCCTTGTACTTTGTTTAATTATATTCACTTGGATTATTGGTTGGTTCCTAGTCCGAAACAAGATTCAAATATGAAATTTACTGGAACCATAACAAGATAGATATATAGAAAGAAAGATAGTTAGATAGATAGATATATAGATAGATAAATGGATGGATATATAGATAGATATATTGACATACAAATATGTAGATAGATAAGTAGATAGATAGATAGGTAGATAAGTAGATAGATAGATAAACAAATAAATAAATAGATATATAAATAGATAAAAAAATAGACAGGCAGACATGTCAATATGTAGATATATAAAAAGATAGATAGACAAGTAGAAAGATCAATATTCAGATAGAAAGATAGATAGAAAGATAGAAAAATTGACAGATAAACAAATAGATTGATAAACAAATATATAGATAGAAAGATAGATAAATAGACACATAGACATATAGATGGATAGATAGATAAATAGATAGATAGATAGTCGAAAAAATATATAAAGATATATGCAGATAGACAGAGAGACAGATAGATATATAGATAGTTAGATAAATAAATAGACAAATAGAACTATTGATAGATAAACAAACTAATAGATAGACATATAGAAAGAAAGATAGATAGATAAATAAACAGATTCATATATAGACTGATGAAGTGATAGACATATCGACAAATAGATAGATAGATAGGTAGACAGATTGATTGATTGATTGACATATAGACAAATATGTATAAAGATATATAAAAAGATAGATAGAAAGCTATATAGATAACCAGATAGATAAATAGATAGATAGATATAAAGATAGATAGATATACAAAAAGAGAGATAAATAGATATATAGAAAGATTGATAGACAGAAAGATAGATAGATAGATAGATAGGCAGATAGACAAATAGAGAGATAGAGAGAGGCAAATAGACAAATCAATAGAGAGGCAGATAGGTATATATAAAAATATATAGATATACAAATTGTAAGATTAGTAGATATGTAGATAAGAAAATAGATAGATAGATAGATAGTTAGATAGACAAATAGCCAAATAGATAGATTGGCAGATAGATATATAGATAGATACATAGATATATAGATAGGCAAATTGATAGATAGATAGACATATTGACAAATAGATACATAGATAGATAAACTTATAGATTGATAGAATAATAGACTAATAGATAGAAGGATAGTTAGAAAGATATATTGATTGATTGATAAATAAATAGATAGATAAACACATATTTATACAGCTAGATAGATAGACAAATAAATAGATAAAAAGATAGACATATAGATAGATAGACAAGTGAAAAAATATACATATAGGCTGATAGGCAGATAGAGAAATGAATAGATAGAAAGATCAGATAGATAGACAGATAGTCAAATAGACATATAAACAAATAGATAGATATGTAGATAGACAGATAAATAGATACATAGAAAAATAGATAGTCAGATAGATTGATAGATATATATATAGATAGGTAAGCTAATAGACTAATAGATAGAAAGATTTATTGAAAGAAAGATAGTTAGATAGATATCGAGTTAGATAGATAATTAGTTAGATAGATAGATGGTTAGATAGTTAGATAGATTGATAGATTAATAGATAAATACATATACATACAGATAGATAGATAGATAAATATATAGAAATTTACACATATAGATAGATAGACATATAAATAGTTAAATAGATAGACATATAAATAGATAGATAGAGAAAGATATGAACACATAGAAATATAGATTGATAAATAGATAGATAGATATATAGATAGATAGATAGACATATAGACATATATATATATATATATATATATTGATAAACATATAAACAAATAGAAATATATACATATAAATAGAATGACAGATAGATAGATAGATAGATAAACATATAAACAAATAAATAGATATAAAGATAGATAGAAAGACACATAATTAATAGAAACATAGATAGATAGATTAATAGTCTGATAAATTGATTGATAGATAGACAGATAGATAAATAGATAGGGAGAAAGAGAGATTAGTAGATTGTATATACATAGATAGATAGATAGACCAATAGAGTGAAAGTTGATATATTGATAGAAAGATAGACATATACACAGAAAGACAGATAAATAGATATATCGAAAGACAAATTGACCTATAGATAGATCGTAAGATAGATAGAAAAATATATAAATATACATATTAATAGACAGAAAGATAAATATTTAGATGGATAGATAGAAAGACAAATAGGCAAATATATAAAAAGAAAGATAAACAAATAGATAGATATATAGGCAAATAGATAGATAGATAGACAAACAAATAGGTAGATAGGTAGATAGAAGGATAAACAGATAGATATATATATAGTTAGATAGAACATTAGATTGGAAAATAAATAGATTGCAAAATAGATAGATACACATATAAACGTATAGAAAGATAGATAGGCTGATAGATAGAATCATAGTTAGATAATTAGATAGATAGGTAGATAGACAGATAGATAGATAAATAATTAGATAGATAGATAGACAAATAGGCAAATATATAAAAAGAAAGATAGACAAATCAATAGATAGATAGGCAAATAAATAGATAGATAGAGAGATAGGCAAATAGATAGATATAGAGATAGGCAAATAGATAGATAGATTGCTAGAAAATAGGTCGATAGGTCGATAGATAGATAGACAGATGGACAAATAGATAGATATATAGTTAGATATATAATAAGATAGATAAATAAATCGATTGGCAAATAGACAAAAACACATATTAACATATAGATAGATAGATTGATTGATTGATAGAAACATAGTTTGATATTTAGATAGATAAGCAGATAGACAGAAAGATAGACAGAAAGATAGATAAATATATAGATAGATAGTTAGATATATACATAGAAAAATAGAAATATTGACAAATAGATAGATATACAGAAAGAGAGAGAGAAAGATTGATAGATAGATAGATACAAAGACATATAGATAGATTGATAGATTGATTTCTACATAAATAGATAGACAGATAGATAGATAAAAAGATAGATAGATATATAGATAGATAATTTGATTGATAAATAGATATATTGACAAATAGACAAATATATTGATAGATAGCTTGATAGATAATTAAATAAATAAATAAACAAATATATATATATATTGATAAAAAGATAGCCAGATATAGTGATAAACAATTAGACAAATAGATAGATAGAAATATGTATAGTTTTATTGATAGATAAATAGATAGACAGATAGATTGATATATAGTTAGACAAATAAATAGATAGATAGATAGACATATAAAAAGATAGATAGATAGACAAATAGACATATTGACATATATAGAGATGAATAGACAAAAATATAAACTATTACATAGATAGATATATAAACAGATAAAGATATATAGGTTTACAAATAGATAGATATATAGATAGACAGATAGATTGATATACAGATAGATAGATGGACCGATAGATAGATAGATGGACCGATATATAGATAGATAATTAGATGGATAAATAGATAGATCGATTGATAAAGAAATAGATAAATAGAAAGATAGACATATAGATAGATAGATTGATTGAAAGATACACAAATAGATAGATAATTAGATAGATAATTAGATAGATAAAAAGATAGATAAACTGATAGAAAGATACACCACAAAAAATATATTGATTTAGCTAGGAAATTTTAGCTAGGGATCAATCCCTAGCTAAATTGCGAGGGATTAGCTAGGCAAAAGCAAGAAATTTTTGTTATTCATTAATATAAAAATTTGCAACGAATTAGCAATAGATTAGAGATGGATTATTAATGGAATAATTTCATAAATTCCGCATCAAAAAAAGTGTGGAATTTAGTAACGGATTAGTTACGGAATATTTTCGTAAATTCTGCTCAAGAAAAGCGAGACATATAGCGATGAAATTAGCGATGGAATTCCACTAGCTAATAAAATCCGGACTTTAGCGACGGATTTAGTGATAGAATTTCCCTAGCTAATTAAATCTAGAATTTAGCGATGGATTTAGAGGCAGAATTTCCCTTCCTAATAAAATCTGGAATTTAGCGATGAAATTTTTCTACCTAATAATATCCTTTATTTAGCGATGTATTTAACAACAGAATTTTCATATCTAATAAAATCTAGAAATTAGCGATGGATTTATTGACGGAATTTCCCTATCTAATAAAATATGGAAATTAGTGATGGATTTAACGACGGAATTTCCCTAGCTATAAAAATCCAGAATTTAGCAATGGATTTAGTGATAGAATTTTCCTAGCTAATTACATCCGTAACATAGCGACAGATTTCATCTATGAAGTTCCCTAGCTAATTACACACTAAGCATAGTGATGCCTTTTAGCAATGTAATTTCCCTAGCTAATTACATCCCGAAAATATAGCTACAGATTTAGCGAAGAAATTTTCCTTTCTAATTACTTACTTAATATAGCGATGGAACTTCCCTAGCCAATTACTTCCTGAATATAGTGACTGATTTTAGTGACGTAACTTCACTAACTAATAAAATCCAAAATATATCTACAGATTTAGCAAGGGAACTTTTCTAGCTAATTAAATCTGGAATAAACCGACGAATTTAGTGACTGAACTTCCCTAGCTAATTAAAACCAAACATAGCGACGAAATTTTCCTAGCCAATATTTAATTATTTAATTTTTTGTAATTTATTATTAGTCTTACTATTTTATTTAATTTTGTTTATTAAATTATGTTAATTGTCTATAGATGAGAGATCCTTGAGAGTTACATTCTCCTCATAAAATCATAAAAAAAAAGATATTATAAATAAATAATTTAAAAAATATAAAAATACAAAAAATTTATATTAATAATGACTTACATATCTATTTTTATGATGTATTAATTTTTTAAAAAAGTATACATAAAATTTTTCTAAAGTTTTTAATTAAGAAACATAAAAATGTGTATTAAAGTAATATTAAATAATTAATTCAATAAGTATAATAATTTATTTCAATATTTTAAAAATTAAATTAACATACATTAAAATTTCTACTAATATAAATGTAAATTAATTCATTGTATGATAAAATATAAAATATTTTCAAAAATATCTAAATTGACGAATAAACTAGTAAATATTATTATGATTATTAGTATAAAAAAATTTTATGATTATAGGAAACATTTTAAATATATAATTTATATAAAAATTGAAATTTTTGAAATATAATAAAAATATAAATTTTTTCATTAAAGTTAAAAGAAAATAAATTAATATTTAAAAATAAATACATATATGTTTGCCCCAACTAAAGTTTATAAGAATTAAATAATTAAGTAATATTTTTTCTATTAGCTTTTAACATTCAGTCTCTATTAAAATAATAATTATTACTATTTTTAATTATCTTATCACTTTAAGTAATTTTTTGAATTTTAAAAATTATAAATGATATCAAATAATATAAAATTTTATGCCTTTAATATTATTACATATTATCTTCATAAAAATTAATATGATGAATTCTTAAAAATTTATAACAATAAAATATAAATTTTTATATTTTTTTTAACATAAAGAGTATTTTATAACACTTATGAGAGTGGCTAGAGGACAAAGCATCTTTTTATGTATGCCTTGTATTATATGATATGTGTTAATTTTGTAGCTATTTGATATTTTTTTTATCAGGCTAAACAAATATTTTATTAATTTGTTTATATATTTAGTATTTAATTAATATTATAATAAAAAATTGTAAGGTGTATATTTTGAATTTATACATTGCTACATGCACATTAATTTATTTGAAAAAATTTTGATAGTAAATAAAATAAATGAGTCTTTTTGTATTTTATATATATATATATATATATATATATATATATATATATATATATATTTATTTATTTATTTATTTATTTATTTATTATTTATATTATATTATTTATTTAATGTTTTTATAATTAAAAATAAATATATTTTGGAAATATATATTTAATGTTTATTTTGTCGAGACTAAGTCCCCCATCTTTCTCTCGACATTTTCAAAGAATAAGCGACGCAACTCCTCTACAGTCCTCCATCCTTCTTTTGACACCGATGCAACATAAACATATTCGAATTAAGTGATAATTTGTTATTGATTTGAGGTACTTTTTCTACCCTAATTCTTCATCAATTATCTTAATGCGCATTGATTCTATTAATTTTTTTTTTCGAAATTCTTCTTCTTTAATCATATACATTAATTTAATTATATTTATTGTCATACATACATAATGCATTTGTGTTGTGTTGGGCAGTAGATATGCTAATATAAACTTAATTTAATAATATTTTTTTTAATACATATTCTGTTAATTTAATTATACTTTTTATTTAAATACATATTCTGTTAATTTAACTATACTTGGATTGCTTATATAAACTAAATCGTATATAACACAAAATGGGTGTTTTGTGTTGGGCAGAGTGTATATAACACATAAATATATAAGTGTATTTTATTATATGTATAACTATAAAAATAGTTTACATAAACATAACTATATATAAATATAACACCATATATTTAATATATATATATATATATATATTTATCTATCTATCTATCATAATTTTATATATGATACATTCAATATACATGTCGTGTATTTCAGATATTATTAGTATTATACATATAACATTATATACATATTTTACACAAATAAAGATATATTGACTTTGTGATAGGATTTTAATAAAGTATACTTGAAATTTGTAAGTCATCATTATAAAATACACGTCTAATAAATTTGCATTATGAAAATATATATTTTTCCATAATACCTTGCCTACCTGATAAGTATAATTATATTAATATATGTAAACTATATTTTATACATGGCTTTATGTATAAGGAAAAACACACACTCATTTGAGTGTATTTAATATCTCTAAATTTTAAGTATAGTCACATTAATATCAGTTAATGTCAAATTAATATCTGTAAATATTTATTGACTAGTTTTCAATTAGTTCAAAAAAAAATGTATTAGGCTTTATGTATACTGATACTAATTTACAAGACATTTAAATACATTTATATATGTGATTATATTTTAATTACTATGTTTAATTAAATGCCGCATAGGCTCCCTTATAAATACCCTAGCATTGACTATTAATATGATTCATACTAGATTAAGATATATAAGATATCTAGCTCATCTAACATACATTATTTCCTACATGAATTGATGCCGATGACTTTTTGATGGGTTTGACAAGTTCCGCCTATATGGATGAGTAGATCTCACATATTTTATCACTGCTATAGCCATTAACTCATAAATTCTATACCCATGGACTTGATATTGTTTACTTATTGTAAGCTAATCATAGAATTGTTTACTTGAGTAAACACTATAAACTATTTACTTATTGTAAGCTTAGATAATGAAGAAACTTTGATAATTAATCCAAATAATCAATATCTATGAAATGATAATCCAGATTCACAGAGTTAACTTTATTACTTGTTAAACTCATATACTTGTAATATATTTTACCGTGCTATAAAATAACTAACACTTACATTGATTTTGGTAGTGTCTTATCTCTCTTTAATTTCAATACTTAATGGTCTTTGAGCTATTATAATTACAATGATTCTTAGATTTAGACCTCTTGTTTTTTGATTTGCTTTGACATTTTCTCATAGTTGAATTTCTTACAATTAACTTAGTATATAATTCTAATGTGGTTACTATTTCACTTGTCAATCTCTGTTGAATCTCCTTGCTTAGAAATAGATCATGAACATCATCAAATATCAATTTATTAGTTCTTGATGAACTATGCACAACTATAATTGTAATACATTAATTTTTGATAGTGAACACAAAAGTATCAATACACATACTTCATCATTGACTTCAATATCAAACAAACTTAATTGGGTTGTGATTGTGTTGACTTAATTGAGTTGTTGGGTCATTGATGTGCTTTATGTCAACTTCAGATTGAAAAAAAACCTTATCGTGTGCACTTTTGTAGCATCAATTTGTTTTTATATATACTAGCAAGAGCCATCGTAAGTCTTACTATGCTCTTCTCATTTTTTATATTGAAAGTAAGTTGGTAAGATATCATATTTCAGATGAATTCAAGTGCTAGTATGTGATCTTCTTTCTTCATAGACTCTATCATCGTCCTCAGAAGGGGTTGATATAGATTTTTCTAGTATATATAATCTTCCATCTATATTTTCTAAAATCCAAATTTTGTTCCATAAATTTTTTTTATTTTACCTTTTCCTTCATATGTAGTCATTACTATCTACAAAATATGAATTCTTCTAGAAAATTCTTGCAGAACACTGTGTATGAGAATTGAGAACATCTCTTTTGACATGCTGATATTGTCTGCAAAAATTTTACTATTTAATAAATTCATTATTATCATCAATAGTAACTTCGCCCAATGGTGCATCATAATGCACAACCTAAACCTCCAATACCAATTGTTGAGAATAACTTGATTTCCTATTTGTTAGATAGACATTTAGATAAACTGAAAAATATAAAGGTAAACAGATAGAATAATTGATAGATAGATGATAGATATAAATATATATATATATAGAAAGATTGACAAATAGGTTGATAAATAGAAAGACAGTTAGATAGTTAGAGAGATAGAAAAAATAGAAAGAAGATATATAGATTAATTGATAGATATAATAGTTAGATAGTTACATAGATATATAGATTGTCATATAAACATTTCGACATAAAATAGATAGGTAGAAGGATAAACAGATAGATAAACATATAGATAGATACATAGATATACAAATAGACAGAAAGATATATTGATAGTCATATTAATAGATAGACTAATAGACTAATAAACTGATAGACTGATAGATTGATAGAGAGGTAGATAGATAGACAGATAGAAAGATAGATAAATTAATAATTAGAAAGACAAATAGATAGATAGATAGATAGGTAGGTAGGTAGAGAGCTTTATAGATAGATAGATATATATAAATATAGATAGATAGATAGCTATACAGATAAATATATGTATATAAAGATAGATAGATAAATAGATAGATATATTATAGATAGACATATAGAAATATTAATTGATAGAAAGATAGATCGATAGATAGATTGATAGATAAATAGATAGATATAAATGATAGATAGACAATAAGAAAGGTATATATATATAGAGATAAATAGTCATATATATAGATAGATTATTAGACAAATAGATAGACAAATAGATATAATTATAGATAGATATAAAAAGATATTAATATACATATTTATAGAAAGATAGATAGACATATTGATAGATAGATAGATTGATTGATTGATAAATTTATATATAGATTGATATACAAATTTATTGACAGAATGATCTACAAATTGATAGTTAGATTGATAAACTATTTGATAGACAAATTGATAGATATAATGATAGATATATAAATAAATAGACAAACTGATTGAGAGATAGATACATACATACGAAGATAAGATAGATAGATAAATAGATAGACAGATTGATTGATTGAGTGATATATAGATAGATAGATATACAGACAGACAGATAGATAGATAGATAGATAGATAGACAAACAAACAAACAAATAGATAGATAGATAGACAAACAAACAGATAGATAGATAGATATATCGATAGATAGTTAGATAAATAAATATATAGATAAATAGATAGATAGATATATTGATATACAAATAGATAGACACATAGATATATATATACACACACACACACACACACACACACACAAATAGATAGATAGATAGATAAATAGATAAATATATTAATTGATTGATTGATTGACAGATAGATATATAGATAGATAATTAGATAGATAGATATATAGATAGATAGTTAGATAAACAAATATATAGAAAATTAGATAGATAGATATATAGATAGACAAATAGATAAACATATAGTTAGATAGATTGATAGACACATAGATAGATAGATAGATATATATAAAAATAGATAGATAGATAGATAAATAGATAGATTGATTGATTAATTGACAGATAGATATATAGATAGATAAATAGATAGATAGATAAATAGATAGATCAATAGATAGAAACATAGATAAAAAAATTGATAGATATATAGATAGATAAATAAATAGATAGACAGATAAATAGATAGTTAGATAGAAAGATAGATAGATAAATAGATATATTGATAGATATATAGACAAATAGATAGACAGATAGATTGATTGACAGATAGATAGATATATAGAGATATATAGATACAGAGATAGATTGACAGATAGATTGATTGATTGATAGATTGATAGATTGATTGATAGACAGATAGATAGATATATAGATAAGTAGATAGATAGATAGATAGATAGATAGATAGATAGACATATAAATAGATAGATAGATATATTAATATGTAGATAGATTGGTAGATAGATAGATTTATAGATATAGAGATAGAAAGATAGAAAGAATGATAGACATATAGATAGATAGATTAATAGACAAAATAATAGATAGATTAATAGATTGATTGATATATAGATTTAAACAAGATTGATAGACAAATTGATAGATAGAATGATAGAGAGAATGAAAGACAAATTGAATTATAGTAGATAGACAAATTGATAAAAATATAGATAGACAGATAGATAGACAGATAGAAAGATAGATATAGAAATATTATTAGACAAATAGATTCACAAATAGATTGACAGATAGATAGACATATAGATAGATAAAATATATTCGGATATATAGACATATAAATAGACTGAAAGATATACTAATAAATAAATAGATATATATATAGAAAGATAGATAGAAAGATAGATAGAAAGATAGATAGACATTTAGATAGAAAGAAAGAAAGATAGATAGATAGAAAAATAGATACATAGATAGATAGATAGACAGATTGATATACAAATATATACATAAATATAAAGAAAGATTAATAGATAAATAGACAGATAGATAGTCAGATTGATAATTTGTTTGAAAGTTAGATTGAAAGATAGATTGAAATATATTTTGATAGCCAAATTGATACACAGATTAATAGACAGATTGGTAAAGATCTTGAAAAATAGTTATATTGATAGAATTATATATAGATAGATAAATAGATAGATAAATAGATAGATAAATAGACATTTAGATAAATTAATAGATAGGTAGATAGATGGAAAATAAATAAATATAGATAGATAGATAGATAGACAAATAGATAGGCAAAAAGATAGAAAGATAGATAGATAGATAGATAAACATATAGATATATAGATAGATTGAAATATAGATTGACAGGTAGATAGTCCGCTAAATAGACACCTAGACATATAGATAGATTGATTGATTGATCGATAGATAAATAGATAGATAGTAATATAGAAATATAAACAAATAGACAAATAGATAGTTATATAGATAGATAGATTGATTGATAGATAGGTAAATAGATAGTAAAATAGATAAATAGACAAATAGTAATATGGAAATATAGACAGACATATAAATAGATAGGTATATAGATAGATAGATAGATAGATAGATAGTCAGATAGACAAATAGACATATAGATAAATAGATATATTATTAGTCAGATAGATTGATATATAGATTGAGAGATAAATTGAAAAATATATAGATAGATAGACAGATATATACTCATATAGATAAACATATAGATATATTGAATGATAAATAGAATGATAGACATATAAATATAATGATAGATAAACTGAAAGATAGATAGACACACATATAGATAGATAAATAGATTGGTAGATAGATAAAAAGATTGTTAGAATGATAGATAGATAGATAAGAATATATATATAGATAGATAGATAGATAGAAACATAGATAGCCAAATTGATAGGCAAATATATAAATAGATTAAAAATTAGATAGGCAAATAGATAGTCAAATTGATAATTAGATTGAAAGATAGATTGAGAGACATATTTATAGCCAAATTGATAGATATATTGATAGGAAAATTGATAGACAAATTGGTAGATAGATTGTTAAATATATTTATATACATAAATAACTACATATGAATAGGCATTTATATAGATAGATGGACAGATAGGTAAAAATAGATAGATAGATAGACAGAAATATAGACATAAATATAGATAGAAAAATAGACTAATAGATAGATAGATAAATAGATAGATAGAGATAAAGATAGACAAAAAAAGATAGACCGATAGATAGTTAGATAAATAGAAACATAGACATAAAGATAGATAGATTGATTGATTGATAAATAGATAGATAGAAATGTAAGATAAAGATAGATAGATAGATAGATAGATAGATAGATGATAGATAGATAGATAAATAGGTAGACATATTGAAAGAAAGATAAATAGACGAATAAACTAATAGATAGACAAACATATAGATAGACATATAGATAGATAGATATACAAATAGAAAGACAATTAGATAGATAGACAGATTAATAGATAGATAGATATATAGACAATTAAAAAACATATAGACATATAGATAGATTGACAAATATAAAGAAAGACAAATGTATAGTAAGATAGACATATAGATTGATAGGTACATAGACAAAAGATATATATATGAATATTTATATAGACATATAGATAGATAGACAGATAAAAAAATAGTTAGAAAACTAGTTATACATATAGATAGACAGATAGATAGAAAGATAGATAGACAAACAGATAGACAGACAGACAGATAGATAGATAGACAGACAGACAGATAGATAGATAGATAGATAAATTGATAGGCAGATAGATAGATAGATAGATTGATTGATTGATAAATAGATAGATAGATAGATAAACATATAGATAGAAAGATACACAAATAGATATATAGATAGACTGATAGATAGACATACATATAAAGAAATAGATATACAGATAGATAGACAAACAAATAGATAAATAGATAGATAGAAATTATATAGATAGATAGACATATAGATAGATAGACAGATAGATAGATACATAGACATATATACATACAAATAGATAGTCTTATAGACAAAGCAATAGATAGAGAGATAGGTAGATAGATAGATAGATATACTGACATATAGTTAGGTAAATAGACTGACAGATACATATATAGATAGATTGATAGATTGATAGATAGACACACAGATAGATAGACACATATACTTATATACATTCAAATAGATAGTTAGATAGACAAATAGATAGACAGATAGATAGTTAGATATATAGATAGAGAGACAAATATACTAATAAATAGATAGATAGACTGATATATAGATAGATAGATAGATATATAGATAGTTTGAAAGATAGATTGATAGATAAAAGATAGATAGACATAATGATAAATATATAGATAGATAGTTAGTTAGTTAGATACATAAATAGGTAGATATACAAATAGATAGAATGATAGATAGATTGATTGATTAGATAGCTATATAGATAGATAGATTATTAAATAGATAGATACATAGAGATAAAGATAGACAAATAGATAGATAGCTAGTCAGATTAATAGGCATAAAGATAGACATATATATGATAGATAGATAGTCAGATATATAAACAAATAGATTGATAGATAAATTGATAGATAGATAGATAGATTGATATATTGACAAATAGACAAATAGATAGATAGACAATTAGATAGATAGATTAACAATTAATGAAACAAATAGACAAATAGATAGATAGATAATTAGATAAATAGATACCTAGATAGACAAATAGATTACATACATATTGATTAACAAATATACAGACAAATAAATAGACTGTTAAATAAATAGATAGACAAATAAATACATATATAAATAGATATATAGATATATAGAAATATAGAAAAATAAGTAGATTATTAGACAGATTGATTGATTGATTGATAGGTATAGAGATATTTAGATAGATTGATAAATTGATTGATAGAAAGATAGATAGACAAATAAATCAGCACATAGATAGATAAAAATTTAAAAATATAGACAGATATATAGACAGATAGATAGAAATAAAGATAAATAAATAGACTGACCGATAGACATGCAAATAGCTAGATAGATAGACTAATAGATAGGCAGATAGATAGACAGATTGATAGATAGAAATATAGATAGATTTATAGAAAGATAGATAGATAGACAACTAGATACAAAGATTGATAATTTGATTGATATATCGATTGATAGACATAATGATATGCATATTGATAGACCAATTGATTGGCAGATTGATATATAGATTGATAAAGAAATAGTTAGATAGATTCTTAGACAAATATATAGATAAATAGATAGACTGATAGAAAGACAAATAGATAGGCAGATAGAGAGATATGGATATTGAGATATTGATAGATAGATAGATAGAAATATAGAAAGATATATAGACAGACAGATAGATTGATTGATTGATTGATTGAAAGATATAGAAATTCATAAACAAATAGATAGATAGATTGTTAGATAGTTAGATTGAGATATAGATAGAAAGATAAATATATAGATATATTGACAGATAGATAGAGAGGTAGATATACTTACACATAGAGAGGTAGATATACTGAGAGATAGACAAATAGGTAGAAAGACATATATATAGATAGATAGATAGATAAATAGACAAATTGACACAAATAGAAATATAGTTAGATAGATAGATAGACGGATAGATAGATAAATAATTAGTCAAGTTATTATATAGATAGATAGACATATAGATTGAATTATTGATAGATAGATAGATAGATTAATAATTTCATTAAGAACTAGATATAAAAAAAGTTGAATAGATAGATAAATAAATAGACAACCAGATAGACAGAAAGACAGATAGACAAACCAATAGACAAAAAGATAGATAGACATGCCGATAGACATACAAATAGAAAGATATATAGATAACTAGATAGATAGATAGATAGATAGACAGACAGATAGATAGATAGACATATACATAGATAGATAAATAGGAAAGATTGATAAATAGAAAAATACATATATAAATAGATAGATAGAAAGTTAGATAATTTGATTGATAGAAAGATTGATAAACATATTAATATATAGATTGATAGATAAATTGATCGATAAATTGATAGAGATATTGATATACAAATTGAAAGAAAAATAGATAAACATATTGATAGACATATATATAGGTAAATAGACATATAGATAGATAGATAAATAGACTTATAGATAGATATATAGATAGATCGATGAATTATTAGACATTAAATAGATAAATTGATATATAGATAGACAGACAGATAAATATATCGATAGATAAAAAGATAGACAGATAGATATATAGATTGATTGATTGATTGATGGAATAATTGCTTATTATAAATCTATACACGAAATAATTTACCATGCATGATCAATGTGCTTTTAGAATGCATGGTATTTAATAAAACACATTGAGAAAATTTTGCACAATGTTGTTTCCCTACTTACAATAATGTATAGTCTACTTGGGTTCTTTGTCTTCTACATCCCCCATTTCTCTATCAAGTCTTCTTTGATTCTACATGCCAATATTAGATAGATATAATAAAGTCTTAGTGTAGTTTTTTTTCAATATTACTATTAAAATAAAAATTAATATTAGGCTAATTGAATTAAATAAAGCATCTATAATCTTAACAGAATAAAATTACTATATAATTTATTGCGTACCTAATCAAAGTCTAAAAAATATGATTATTTAAGAAAAAAAAACTAAACAAAATTCATCATCATTCACCAACAAAAATTATAGCATCAACAAACTATCAACATGAGCAATGAAAACAAAATTAAAGGTTATGGTTAAGCTGTACCTTCTTCTTTGAGAAAAATTTAAGATTTTCACACTATAACCACAAAAATATAATTAGTAGATAAATTTCCACAAGTTTTTTATATTCATCTTCTTTACAGGATGAAAATTCTGAAATATAAAAAACCATAAATTAAAATATAGGATATAACTTGAATTTAAAAAATTACAGTACCCTACTCTTCTTCTCCTCTTGTTGTTATTTTTTCGTCCTTTTTACAATTCTTCTTCGAATTTAAAAGCTAACACAATTTCTATTTATTTGAAATCCATTAAACCTTTTACAAAAATCATTAAAATAAAAAAAGTTCACACTACCGATTTATCATTAACATAGGACTCAACAAAAAAGCACGATTTAACTCACTACCAATTTTAAATTTGCAAAACTCATTACTAATTTCTCATTAAATTATAATGAAAATAAACAAAAAACATGTAGAGAGAGAGAGAGATGTTCTTTGTTTGAAATGGATATTCAAAATGATGTTGCGATGGTTATGTGTTCTGAGAGATGTTCTTTGTTTGATATAGTTCTTTGAAAGGTTGCTACGATGCCTGTGTGTTCTGAGAGTCAAATGTTTTTTGGAAGTGAACTAACCTAATTACGTAGAGATGGCCAGAAAGGGGGAGAGATGGGTTAGAGTTAGAAAATATTAGAAAACACAATTATTTTTTATCAACCATTAATTATATTATTTACTAAATAAATAAATTTATTGCTAATAGTTTATGAAATTTTTATTGTTATTTTTTATATTAGTATTTAAAAATAAATCAAATCAATTTCAGAAATAAAAAAAATTAATTTATGATTATTTATTAAAAAAACATATTATTTTATATAATTATTGATAAATTGTATAAATATATATCCATACAAAATTTATAACATCACAATTAAATAAAAAATAAATAACCAAGTAAATAATGAATAAGTAATTTATCAATAATATTCAAACAACTAATAAAATATCTGACCAGAAAAATAAAAATATATAATCTTAACATTATCCAAAAAAATAATATTAAAAATTAATTACTTACAAATATAACTTGCAAAAATAAGACTAAAAATAAATCTAAAAATAAAAAAAAAAGACAAAAGCAACCAAATTTCAACTTGTATATTACTATAAAAAATGATTTTAAATAATTTTTTAGTAGCTATTTAAATATTTTAAAAAAACCAGAAGAATATCTTAAGCAAATAATAATTTTCTGTACTATGATTATTAACTTTTGAGTTAAAAATCATACATCTAAGTAAAAAGATGAGTTGCAAAACTATAGTAAATAACAAATGATAAGTATCAACAACAATTTTTTTAAAAAAATATTTATTTACTTCTTTAAAGTAAGCATCATGATAGAGGAGCTATATGAAGACTCCTAGATGACAATGATAATTCACTTGTCTCCCTCAATACCCAATAATACTCTCGGCCTCATTCATAGATAAAACTACTAATATTTCTATATGATATATCATTTCTTCATATGATATATACATTATATAGATAATCTCTTGTGTATGTATACAAGCATCATATTGCACATCACTATTCTCATAGTTGCACATTTATATTAATGTTTAAACTTTTATATATAAATGCATATGATTATATAAATGTATAAGTGTTAATATTGTGTTTAAAATATTTTTTTAAATGCTACATATATATATATATATATATATGTATGTATGTAATACTTTTATAAATATTATATAGTATATATATCACAATTATATAAACATTATAAATATTATATATTTATATAAAAATTTATATGTTATTTAAATATTTTAAAAATGTATAAATATTTTATATGTTATATAAATGTTATATAAACTATTATATAAATGGATAGTATTATGTAAATGTTGTATAAATTTTATAAACATTTATACATATGCATAAATATTTATATGAAAACATTATTTGTTTATAGAAACATATCAATGTTTATATATAATGTTATACATTTATATATATTTAAGTATAAACATTTATATATAATGTTATATGATTATATAAATGTTTAAATGTTTATATATAATGTTATGTGTTTATAATATTAATATAAATATTATATTACTACAAATTGAGCATACTATTATCCAAAATAGTATTCCTCTCATGCTATAGTGTTTTCGTAAATAGATTTTTTGTTTTTATTTTTTCATTTTTTTTTTCAAAACATGAAATATACAGGAAGAATAAAAGTATTTTTTGAGTTTACTAGAATTTATAAATCTTTTATTTTCATGTATATATTAATATGAATATTTACTTATTTAGGTACTTTTAAAAAAATATTATTCTAATTCACCATTACATAATTTTTCCTATGTCTAATAACATCCAACAACAATAAAAAATATTTTCCAACAATAATAAACTATCAAAAAAAAAGAATTTACTAGTTAGCATCACCATTAGTAGCTCATATTTTATATTTAATTGTGGATGATAATTTGTTTACATGAAAAAAATTAATTTTTTCTTTAATTATATCAAAATTAAGGAGGTTGTAAAAAAATATGAACAATATCAAATTTAATGAATTTGATTTTATCATGATTATACAATATCAACAATTCTTTCACTAATTATGAAATATTCTTGATTATATGAGTATTCTAATTTGAGTTGGATATAAGTTTTAAGCAAAAGATTAATTATTTTTATAATTTTTAAAATATAATCTTTAAATATTATCAATCAAATATAAAATAAAAATTTATTATATTTTAACAGTACACAAAGTCAACTTGAAATTTTAAGTATCACACCCTGAGTAGGTATACACATAAAAACTAAGCAACAAAGATCTAGGTTGAGTATTTTCAACCTACTAAATCAATGAGAGCAAACAAACTTTCTGAGATATTAGTTTTGCCTATCTTAATTGCCAATTAAACTCACTGAGTTAAAACTTCCATCACTTGTAAACTCTATTGAATCATACACCAGAAAATATATGATTTTCTTTTAATAAAATTATTCATGAAAAATAAAACATATTGTGTTAGACTATAATTTACATAATAAGATTTAATAGAATATTGACATTTCATCCTATGCATTATTTGTGATCAGCTATCATTCCTATTATGCTGTATGTATGCCAACTTGAAAGGAAGTTGAGATTACCGATAAATTATTTTTCATGGTTTACGGTGTTGTACATAATGGTTCACCTATCTATTTCCAATTTTTAAATATCTATAACCTAATTAATGCATATTTTATTTAAAATATGTACATTCAAACATGTTGTAGAACTAATAATGCTTGTACCATTTACCATGGAAAAATACATTGCTGCTGTGAGCCCAGCACCATCACCCTTAACTTCCTGTATTACAAAAGTAATATCATCAAATCAAACTTCAGTTTAAAAATGAAAGGCAGAAAAAATGTAGACACTTAATAACACTAACCTTGGTCAAAAGCAAAGTTGCCTATGAAGCAAATGCAAAAAATATAAGGTGCAGTAAATAAACTAACAGTTTCAAAGGATATAGAAAAATTGAACAAATTTGGTATCCTTGTATAATAAGTAATCAACATGTAATTATAACATAAAAAGAATAAAAATAATAAAGGATATTTTAGAGTCTCCTAGTAGATATCTGATTGATATACATTAAGAAAATTGTTGAGTAGTAGATTCCAAGGACTTACTTCAATTTTGTCCTGGATATTTAAGTCAATCATGGGTATATAGTTCCTCCTATCACCTGCCCAAGTAGATACCTAATTTTAATAAATGGTAAGAATAGTTAGCTTAAACTTTTCATAAAAATCCATGGAAAAAAATTATTTTGTTCTAGATTGAAATAAATTACCAAGTTCGATCATCAAACCAATTCCAAGAATTATATATTCCATTCTTAGTGAAAAATTAAAAGCATGGACCAAATAATGCAACAAATGATAACACAAATGAGGTCTTCAAATTGAAAAAAACACTGATTAGGTTATGTATCATGACAATACATGTTTCAGAAAATATAAAAAAAAGATGAATCGAAAAGGCAAGAACACCAATCAGGATTAGAATAATGAAGTATAACACATTGCCAAAAATGTTCTATTTACAGATTGCCTACTTGATGCTATTTTGCTTAGCCACTAATTAGGTTATAGATCATGTTTAATTTCTTTAATTTTAAAATATTAATCTGTATTGATTATTTATTTATTTATAATTTTAAGATCGCATATTTTATTTAAATTTAATATTATTTTATATTTTATTTAAATTTTATATTATTTTATATTGTATTTTTAATTTACTATAATAATTTACTTTGCTTTAATTCTTATAAATTTTAGTAGAGGCAAAAATAAAACATGAATAAAAATCAATTTAGGGTAAGTTAGGTAGTGATTTTCAAAAATGTTAATAGTATTAAAAATAATTTTAAGTGTGTTTTGGAAAAAAAATATCATTAGTAATATTTAAAAAAACTTTTTAAAACCCTAAAAAAACACCTAAAGTATTCTTTTAATAAGCACATTGAAATATTTTTTATTATAACTCATCAAACATTTTTAAATGTAATTAAAACATCAATATATTATCATTAAATATCAATTTATTTTCTTTTAAATTTAAAGAAAAATATGATTTTTTTATATTCAAATATTTCAAATCATTTAGTAATAATTTTTTAAAACATTCCTAAATCATTAAATTTTTTTAAGTTTTATTAATATAAATATTTACTTGTTTATTTGTTAATCCAAATTTTTTGTAAATATTATATTATTATCAGACAAATAATAATTTTAGGTTTATATTTAATACAAATGTTTAAGTATGTTAATTTATTAATTCAAATATTTTAAAAAATGTTTATAATTATAGAATTATTATTTAATGTCTTTATTAATACAAATATTTATATATCTTTATTAATTAATCAAATAATATTTTTTATTATTTTTAAAATTTTATAATCATTTAAAATAGTTATTGTCTTATTAATATAAAATTTTTTATTAATATTTTATATATTAGAAATTATTTATTTATACTATCCTATTTTTATAAGTAATAGGAGAAAGGCAGTCTTTCAAGGATCAACCATTCATAGACAATGACAAATATTTAATATACAAAAATAGCATCAAATATTAAAACAAGTAATATATAAAACAAAAAAAAATTATTTAGTATAGATTAACGATGAAAATAAGGCCCGAGCTAAATAGCTAGGAAAATCCCTATCTAATTGCATATATTTTGTGAAAATTATAATTTATTGAATAATTGCTTGCAATTGATATATAATTGTACAAATATTTTTTCCGGATAAAGATTTTAACGAGGTATTTTTTCTAGAGCTAATTAACTAGGGAAAATCCATTTCTAAAAGTCATCATTAAATTTGTTTCAATCTTTGTGACAAAGCAATGACAATATAGAGAGAGAAATTTGTAAATCAAAAATTTCCATTTTAATCCATCACATCCATCACAATCTGCATCACAAAATTCTGATTTATGTAAATCAAACATATCTTTGCGTTCAAAAGTTATTCTTTCATCAATAGCAAGGGATTATTTCCCTAGCTAATTTCCATAGGTAAATAGATAATTTCTGTAGTGTAGATAGAGGATAGATGGAGTTAGATATATAGAGAAATATATATATAGATAGATAAATAGATATATACATAGACAAAATAAATGACTGATAGATAGACTAATAGAAAGATAGATAGACAAACATATAGAAAGATAGTATAAACAACTAATTATACATAGAGATAGATAGAATGATAGATAGACACGTAGATAGATAAATAGATAGGCATACATATAGACAGATAGAAAGATAGACATATAGATAGATAGACTAATAGATGGACACAGAGATATAGGCAAATAGACAGAAAGATAAATAGATAGACAGACAGTTAGTTAGATAAATCGACAGATAGATAGAAAGATAGACAGATAGATAGATAGACAGATAGATATATAGACATAAAGATAAACATATAGATAGAGACAAATAGATATATAGATAAATATATAAATAGATAGATAGATAGATAGATAGACAAATAGACATACAGATAGATAGACAGATTGAATGACAAATAGACATATAGATAAAAAGACCTGATAGATAAACTAATAGATAGACAGATAGTTAGATAGATAAAAAGATAGAAATAATGAAAGATAGATAGAAAAATAAATAGGCATATAGAAATACAAATAGAAAGAGAGATAGATAGATGGATAGATAGATGGATAGATAGATGATAGATAGATTGATATATAGATAGTTAGATAGATAGATAGATAGATAGATATATAGATAGTTAGATTAATGGATAGATAGATGGATAAATAGATAGATAGATAAAAGGATAGATAGTTAGACATAATGAAGGATTGATAAATAGATATATATATATATATGGATAGAATGAGAGATATATGGACGGATAGTTAGATGGATAAATAGATAGGCGGACATATAGATAGATAGATAGATAGAGAAATCAATAGATAGATAGATAGACATATAGATACATAGATTGTTAGATTGGCAGATAGGTAGACAAATTAAGTGACAAAATAAAGATAGACAAATAGATAGATAGAAAGATAGACAGATTGATAGACAGATCGATAGATAGATAGACAGATAGATAAACAAATAGATAAATAGATAAAAAGATATATAGACTTATAGATGGTCATATATATATATATATAGACAAATAGATAGATATATATCGACATATATTGACATATAGATAGACAAATAGATAGATAGATATACTTATA